>JAKTRJ010000002.1:0-357906 GCA_030579655.1 Liangdongia dryadoides
TAGCAAAGACACCACCAACAACAAATAAAACAATATAACCATCTGTTTTAGTTAAAAGATCCAAATTTTGAGTAGTGGAAGACATCTTTAGAGTGTTGATTTAATAAATCGCCAATTCTAGTGCTAAGCATATTATGCCCATTCACTGCTTTAAATCATTATTTGAATTCTCCATAGTGCTTAGGTTTTTCAAATATTATAGGATTAATAGTAATGAGCTTCGTAACAACTATGGCTCTATTTGTGCTTTATTATTTGCATCATTACTTGAATAACTGTGGATAGATAGTTTCCTATGCAACCACATTATAACTTCAAATTAGTTTCGTCATATAACAAAGGACCTCAAAAGCTGTCTGAGATCTGTTGAAGATAGTAAATTGTAATTTAACCAGTTTTAACACATTAAAATTTTCTCAAAAACTTTAGTCTACGTGTATGAATATTTTTAGAGAGACGTTCATGCTATTTTTCGTGATTCTGAAACATAATATTTAGATGTAGTTCATTACGTAAACGAGACAATCACAAAACTCAATGTGATCCGTGGCGTATTCTAGGTATTCCTTTCCATTGAACGGAGCATTGATACTGTTTTTTTACTGGTTTATATCTTTTGGGTATTATCTTCGTTTCCTATTGTTTCAATGGAACTTATCTTCCTTTTGTTCCAACTGTGGTGTCTTGAGGAGTTAACTCTGAACAGAATTCTAAGATTAGAGTAACAAAATATATTAATGCAGTAACATTGTCACCTTAATTAATATTGTTTGTCAATGTTGATAGCTGCATATTATATGTCAATTTTTAATAACTACAATTTTATATAATTAAATAAAATTAAATATAAATATTAAAGCATATGTAAAGCATTAAATAACTTATAAAGGAAGGCTGTACGTCAAAAATATTTTTACCAAACTTGTAATTCTTCGAACAAATCTACTCTACCTTCAGCTTGTTGCAAGTATTTAGCAACACAACGTCTAGCTTCATCACACATTATATCTGGACCACAAGTCATAACGCCAACATTTCTAGAACCATTATCCAAAAGTTCAGAACGAATTAATTCCTCAAGGTTTGGTCTGCCATGGTGGAAATGGACACCCAACTTAGTCAAGTGTTGAATAGCAGTTTCATAATTTTCACCGTTATTTAAATCTAGCTCCTTGTCAACTTCTTGACTTATTTTTTCATCTTCATTAGATTGTACAATATCAGATTGATCAGTAGTATCATTCTTTGGATTGCTTTCAATTTCACTTCCAGATTCAGCTAAAGAAATAGGACAGTCTCCTGTAATATTGATATGAATATCGGTTCTACCCAATTGAGCTAAAGTTTGTAATTCTTTATAGAACCAACAAATAGCTTCAGGGGTTCTCATAGTCCAGTGTAATTTAACTTCTTGGTTAACTTGTTTCTTGCTTAAATCTAAAGCATGGTAGTATGGACCTGAAATACCATTACCACCAGTAATTAACAATGCAGTGTCAAATTTTTCTAATGGAGCTCTATGACCGTATGGACCTTCAACAGAAATCATAATTTCTTTAGAATGATCTGGCATTTTTTCCAACATTTTATTAATCTTTTTTGTAATACCTTCTTTAGTCTTGATATAGAAAACAATTTCACCATCTTCAGAAATACCATCAATAATAGTGAATGGATGAGCTTGGAAAAAAGTAGTTGGAGTGATAATATATAACCAACAGAAACAACCTGGGTATGGTTTAAAGAATTTACTATGTTTAACTCTAACTTTGAAAGTATCATCAGATACTAGTTTGAAATTAGCTTTTCTGAAACCAAATAAGCACATTCTTAAAACTCTAACAAATCTTTCAAAAATCCAAACAGCCCATGAAGCATATAACCATTCTAACCAACCTAATGTCAAACAATGGTACCAACACCCAACGATAAAAATGATAACTAGAACAATATGCCAGAATAAGAACCATTCATAAGATAATTTTCTAAAGAATCTGTAAGAAAAAAACCAAACAATACAACAACCAAGAGTTGCAACAGCACCCCATCTAAGATAAGTAAGTTTATAATGTGAAACTAAACTATTATATGCAAGGAAGTAATCAGTGTAACAAGCACTATGAACAATAGAATGAATACACATAAATCTGGCCACCCATTTATGGTAAACTAATAAAGTAGAATAATTGATACCAGAAATGGAACAAATTAAGTTATTTCTACCAGAAAACAAGATTAATAATGGAATCAAAGCAAAAGCCAAAATACCAGTTCTGTACCCAATGTATAAATCTAATTGGGCTCTCTTACTCATATAACCTGTAGAAACTGCGTAATGAACAGTTGATAACAGAATGTTTAAACAAAAAAATAAGAAAACAACAACTGTTTCTAACCTTGTTGGAACTAACCCACATATAATTTTACCAAATGAATAGTCTTGAGTGTGTTTACCGTTGAATAAAGCTGGGATGGTAACATTAGCTCTATACCATTTGATAACCTTGTTGTTGAACTTAACATGTAAACCTAATTTTTGAATATAGTTAGAAATAGCATGAATCAAGAAAACTAAGATAAAGAAACAATAACAAATACCACCAAAGACTTCAGTTTCATCCCAGTTATAATACAGTTGGTCCAAGTAACCCATCATTGGCACCATTGATTTTGGATTAATCTTAACTGGAACATAAAATTTATGAGTAGTTAAATTATAAGGTTTACCAGTTTTTAAAGAATCACCAACATCAACAATATATTTGGTTGCATTTTCATACATCTTAACAAAATCATCATAAGTGGTTTTAACACCTTCTTCTTGACAGAAATCAGCAAAGAACTTGATGGTCTTTTCAGCACCTTTAGAACCCATACCACCTGAGTTATCAACACCACAAACTATAAAAGTACCAGCAGTTGGAGGATATTGACATAGTTTCTTATAATAACCACCTGGAACAGAACTGTTAAACCCAAACTTCATTGTACTAAACCCAGAACCACAAGTGGAACTTAGTTTAGCTGCAAGATAGTTCATATTTTTGGTTTGGGCATGAACTTTTGCTTCAACTGTAACGGTTTCAAGCACAAAAATCCATATTGACAATAACAAAGTAACAAACCTCATTTTGTATACTATTTACTGAGTCAAACGAGCAAAGAAATTTTTGAGTTATCAATTCCATCAATTCAGCAAAAAACCGGTACTAAATACTTCAAAATTTTTCTCCTCTTGTTAAATAACCTGTCTGTGTATTAATGTGGCCCAGTTATGTAACATGTCCACTACTCCACTAGTTAGTCTAGGAAAAGCAAACGGTAGATCTCATTTCAATCCGTATAATTCGATATCTAAAAGATCTGATTTGTTGGAACCTGCATAAGCCATCAAAAATTTTTTTCAAATTGAAATTATGCATAAATTGTACACTTTACGGCAACTAAAGAAAGTTTTTTTAGTGTAGCATTCATGAACTCAAACAACCCTCAAGTACATAACGATAGTGGCTACATGGATGTAATTTCCTTGAACAGATTTCTTAGTCCCTGTGCTCTGTAAAGATTGAATACTTGATCTTTTCCGGCCCTGAAGATTTTGCAGGACCCTTGAAAGTTTATTTTTTCCTATAAATATTATTCTGTGGCCGGCATATGATGACTAAATAAATCTTACTATTATCAATTTATGACCGAGAAATTCTATAAAGGGTATACCTATTATTTCCCTTGCCTGATATGCGTATTTTTGTATTTTAATTTTGCATATAATTATGCATTACCTGCATGAAAATTTTCAACCCTGAAACCTCATACAGTTTTACCAATGTTTAAATAATCAATGTGAATTGAAACAATTTGAGAATTGGAAGCAAGGCAACACCTCTAAACCCCCATATAATATTTCTTTTTTGACAAGTTATACTTTATTCAACTCTTATAAGTTTTCGGTCTTTGGAATTATTAGTTGAAATTTTAATACTATCTCATCCATCAGAGACATTAGCCTTCATTGACGTGCACAATTTTTTTCCTCAAAAATTCAAAGAAGAAACAACAGAAAAAAAGTTGTAAAAACAATAATATCTGCAACTTAGCAGATGATTTATACTTGTTAATAGGTTTTCTCAGTGTAGACTGCTCAATCTAAATTATGTCTGTACTGTGCATTTAAATGCTCATCAAAGAAAAGGAGGCTACCGAGAATCTTTAAATTAAGATAAAATATAGACTTAGTCTTCTTCATCCAAGTCACATGCGTAAATGTGAATAAAAAAAATTTTGATTGGATTTTACTAAGAGAAGTAAGTCATTCCTGTCGCACAGTTCGGGTATATTTTTATAATTAACTATATCTGATAATTTAGCAAATCACCAGGCCGGTGTTGAAAAAATAATAAATTAGTTGCTGGAGCTCTTCAGAAGATATAAACTTATTCGAGTTTGGCCAGACAGTATTATGTGATAAGATGCAAAAAGTATTACATCCTACATAAAATCTGACCATCTCTATAACATTTCCAAATAAGGATTCATCTATTAAAACTAAGCATTTAATAAACAAGGAACATGGTTAAAACTATTGGAGACTTGATTTTAAGCTTAAACTTTAGCATTAAGCTAAGTCTTTATTCAAATAAAATTATATATATTTATTGTTTTTCGGGTGTACATAGTTTTTGAGTCCTGCACAGACCATTAGTAAAAAATACTAGTGCAATACACTAGAAAAAAAATTACAGTCTGTAAATAGCCACACTAACTCAGTGAAAAATCGAACCTGAGACAGATGTTAAAAAGAGTTCCCACGAGGGCAAGTAAGATTATAATTCCTAATATATTGAATTCATTAACACATGAGCCGGGTAATGGCTAAATATTTTCTTCATTAAAGGTGATGCAGGTTCGACTCTCCTGAAATACATTTATTAATATAATAAATTAAAATAATTAAAATAATTCCATAGTTTAAGAAACACTAATTTGATTTCTTTCTATAAATTTAAGAATTTCAACGACTTTAACTTTGTAATTTTTTTCAGTTTCTTATGATTTTCGCCAACTTCACCAAAATGAGTTTAAATGACTCCGAAAATCAAATTGATAAACAACAATATTGATAACAATATCTATATTAAGTTAAACAACAAGAAAACATCAAGACTGCTATTTATTTATTTCCATTTATTTATTACTATATATTAATTGGTTTTCATTGGTCCATTTTTTATTCATCATACAACACAGACACATTCAAAATAATACTGCATTATGGCTGCTACTGCAACTGCTAGATCAGCATCAATTAATTTATTAAATACAATTATTGGTAAGTAATATACACAGTGGAAATTGATAAAGTATGTTATTAACATTTTTTCTTCTTAGGTGCTGGTATATTGGCTATGCCATATGCTATACGGGCTGATGGTATTTTATTAGGATTATTTGTGATTATATTATCAGCTTTTTCATCATCATTAGGATTATATTTACAAGGGAAATGTACAAAATATATTGATGGAGAATCATCTTTTTTTGCATTATCACAATTAACTTATCCTCAATTAAGTGTTGTTTTTGATTTAGCAATTGCAATTAAATGTTTTGGTGTTGGTATTTCATATTTAGTAGTTATTGGAGATTTAATGCCAAAAATTGCACAATCATTAATTAATGAATCATTTTTAACAACACATGAATTTTTAAATGAAAGAAATTTTTGGATTACAATTTTTATGATTTTAATAGTTGTTCCATTATCTTTTTTAAAAAAATTAGATTCATTAAAATATGCATCAATAGTTGCATTATCATCAGTGGGATATCTTGTTGTCTTAGTATTTATGCATTTCTTAAGAAATGATATTGAAGATAAAGGACCTGTTCGTGTTTTTAAACCATATTCAGTTTCATCAATTTTTGCAAGTTTCCCAATTTTTGTATTTGCATATACTTGTCATCAAAATATGTTTTCATTAGTTAATGAATTAGCTGATAAATCAGGTAAGAATATAAATAAAGTGATTTTAACATCAATTGGTGTTGCAATGTGTTTATATATCTTTGTTGGTTTAACTGGATATTTATCCTTTGGTGATAATGTTCAACCAAATGTTATTGTTGGTTATTCTCATGCAATTTCTTCTACAATTGGGAGAATTGCTATTGTAATTTTGGGTATGCTTTCATATCCATTACAATGTCATCCAGCAAGAGCATCAATCAACCATATGATTTTTTATTTTAAGAATTTAAAAGCAAAAGGGAAAAAGAAAACTACGACCACTACTAATAATCAAGCAGAAAACACAACATTAATTCATCCAAATGTTGAAGATTTAGATGCAAATGATGAAGAAATTGAAGAAGGTTCAAGAGTTGCAGTTTCTCCATTAAAAGGACGTAGATTTATTATTATAACATCATTAATCTTATTAGGAAGTTATTTAGTTGCTATTAGTGTTAATTCATTGGCACGCGTTTTGGCTTTTGTTGGTTCTACTGGATCTACATCAATTTCATTCATTTTACCTGGTATATTTGGTTTTCAATTAGTTGGATCTGAATATTCTTTAAATCCAGAAGAAATGCCATTAAAGATTAAAGTTCTTAAATATTCTGGGTTATGTTTAGCTATTTGGGGTGTTTTAGTTATGGTTATTTGTTTAACTGCTACCATCTTCTTAGGAGCATCACATTAATATAAATTAACAAACTCTTTTTAATATAAAGTTTATACCGCTTTGTAATAAATTACGTAATCAAAATAACAAATTTTTTTTTAAAAAAGGAAAAAAAAAACAAATCAAATCAACATGTCAACTTTAAACAAAGAAATCAACACAACAATAAAATTAAATAGAAACTTGAAAAGGATTTAAATTAAATAGATATTTTGTTTTATTTGGGTATTATTTCATATTTTATCAACACATATTTTTTATTGGATTAAATTTTTTACAACATTTCATATTTTTTTAACATATTCTTTACGTGTTTCGATAAAGAATATAGATTTATTATTACATTCGCTTTAACAACAGTTCCACAACAGAGTCATGGCTTTTTCCAAACTACAGAAACCATCTCCAGAGTCCAGTGGGACCAGTTTCCATATTTCAAACATCACTACTGATCCATTTGCTATATCAACAATGTCAATTTGTTTATTATCATGGATTATTGCATTAGCTGGTTCCATTGCTAGTGATATTGTTGAAGCATTTCCAAGATTCACATGGTGGGGTATTGCATTTGAGTTGATTATGATGGTGTTGTTATTTTTATTTTATTGTTTTGATTTAATTGATCAATATAAAACATTTTTAGTTGGTGGATTTTCAGTTGCTTTTGTTTATACAACAAATTCAGCTACAAATTTAGTTTATGCTGATGGTGCAAGAAAAGCAGCAGCAAGTGCTGGTGTTATTTTATTATCAATGATTAATATCATTTGGGTTTTTTATTATGGTGGTGATAATAGTTCACCAGTTAATAGATGGATTGATTCATTTTCTTTAAGAGGTCCAAGATCTTCAAATAATCCATTTGCTCATCATAATCAAATTAATGGTGGTGGATATGATGAAACTACAATGAAACGTGCAAGAAATTCTACAAATTCAACAAAATTTTTATCATCTTCAGGATTAAATGGATTAGAAAATTTTAGTGAACGTGATGCTATGACAAGTCCAGCTTTAGAAACACCAGTTGATGCATATGGAAATAGAAATAGTATGATGAACAATAGTAGATATAATGATGATGAAAACCAATACAACACAAGAAGAAACACAAGAATTAGTAGTATGATGATGGATGGAACACCAAATGATACCATAAATACCAATTTTGTGATTGATGAATTCCCATATACTGCTAGAGCTTTATATTCTTATGAATCAAACCCAGAAGATGAAAATGAAATTTCATTTGAAAAAGGTGAAATATTAAGAGTTAATGATATTCATAGTAGGTGGTGGCAAGCAAAGAAATCAAATGGTGAAATTGGTATTTGTCCAAGTAACTATGTTGAATTGATTGAATGAATATGTGTGTTTTGTGTTTTGTTATTTTATTTTATTTTATTTTATATATATCTTTTTATACCAATTAGTTTGTTTATTATCACATTAGTGAATCACGTAGTAAATATATCACAGTTAATAACATACAATATATTGGGAATAAAGTACTAATGCTTTTATAAACAATAGTTTTGTTTAAAATTGAATTTGAATTCTCATATATAGATCTGAAAACACAGAGTATAAAAGAAATCCCTAAGACACATAATGTTGTGAAATCCAATGGGTTTTTAGTATAGTTGTATATTTGTTCCAATTGTGTTTTGGTTTTCATGTTTTTTTAATAATGAATATGAGACGATGGGCATTAACTATAAAGATTATATACTACAAAGAATAGATATGTTCATATATATAACATAAAAGTGTCAAAAATAAACAAAATGCTCATTTCTCAGCTGATAATCTTCGTACGATCAAAGCTTAATAAAGAACCATTTCTAGTTCTAAATATTGTTATTGTTTCAGGATTAATGCATAATGGTGCGATAATTGGTTTGTACCTTTTGAAAAACATGAATTACAAATGGTATTATACAAATTAATGGTAAGGATTAACGATATAATGGTATTCAATGTTCAATGTTCAATGTTCATTGCAATTTTTTTCTTCAAATTTCCTTTTCCAAGTCTTTATATTATTTTTCTTCTTTATTTGTATCATTAACAATACGCGTCCATGTCAACTAATGCCTCAACTTACATTCTTTTACAGATGTTCATAATAATTTCATTCCAGATTTAATACTAATTAATTTAGAAATCTATTCAATAAAATGGTGCCCATCCCAAGTATATCACGGACAAAATTCGATAATCTGTAGCTTCTTGAATCAATTCTTGAACACTAGCCTCAACACTTAGCCCATTCCCTGTCAATTTATACTCAACACTTTTAACTGCCCTTGCAGCATCCGATCCATCTCCTTCAACAGTATGCTTCTTATGATTCATCTTTTCACTTTCAAATTCTTGTAATCTTTTACGACGAACAGGTGAAATAGCCCATGAATATAACGGATCATATTTTAAAACATCTAAAATACCTAAAATTTTTTCAACATTCTCACGTAATACTTTGAAAACATGCTCACAATTTTTACGGAAATTACCTTCAACTCCAGTAATACCTAACCCATCAACCATATCTCTTGTTAATCTAAAAGGTACCATTTCTGGAACTGGTAATAATTTACCTTGATCAAATGCAACACCTAAATCAATATGGATAGGTTCACCAGTCTTCCTATCTATAAGTATATTATTCAAATGTCTATCACCAAGACCTAAGATATACCCAACAATTGATGTCGTAACAATCCCTCTTGTATAACTCATCCGACTATTAAACCAATCATCAACATTTGGGAAAGTATCATAAAAAAAATATCGGAAACATGGTGGTGTTTCTTTTGTAATATATAAATAAGTTGAAATTCGTTCTTTATTACTCTTAGATTGTGCTTCTTTCATTAATCCACGAGCTTGATCAAATGATATTTTATCATCTTTATGTAATGGTCTTAAAATATCACTTAATGCCAAAGAATTTGCAACAAATTCAATCATACCTGCTTGTGGTCCTAATGGAACAACTTTATATGTCCTGATTCTTAATTTTCTTTTCCTAGTTTCTTCATTTGTTGTTAAAATTAAATTAACTTTCTCAAAAACTTGTTCCATAATTGCATCTTGTCTTAAATCATCAGAACTTCCTTTTAATAACATTTTATGAATTGAACCATCAGTTAACCTAACTTTTAAAATCTTTGGTAAACTAATACCAGATGGAGATATTTCAACTATTGGATCAACTAATTGAATTCTTGATAAAAATTCATAATTTCCATTAATATCAATTGGTAAATGATTCATTGTTGGTAATGGTAAATTTAAATTTGGTAATTTACTAATCCAAAATTTACCAATATTTAAATTAGATAAATTTAATTTTCTTGTTGTTTTAATTGGAATTTTTTCTGTTGCTAAACTTATTGCATTTGTACTCATTTGTTGAATTGGATCAAGAATTTTTTGAAAAAATTTTGGATTATTAGTACTTAAAGTATTCCAAACTTTATCAGCTGCAACACTTCTTGAATTAACTGTTAAATCTCTTTTAGAAATTTCATATAATTTATGTGCTCTTAAATTCATTATATTATATAATGAATGATATGGATGCTTTGATGCAATTGTAACTAATAATTGTTGTAAAACTTGTTGAAATAAAGTTACTTCATCAGATAATCTAGAAACTAGTTGATTAATCCATGGAATAAATTTATGACCTGAAACATTTGTAACTTCATTATAAACAGTATTATTAACAAGTTTATCATCTGAATATTTCAACCATAATGCACATAATTTATCAACGTCTTGATCATCATATTGATCATCTGTTGCTAATGTTTTTAAAAAAAATTCAACAGCTTTTTCAATACAAATCTTTCTATTATTTTTCAATAAATCATAACTTTCTTTATCAGCTTGCATTTGTAATTGAATTCTTTGATAAAACCTTTTGGCATCTTTACGTTCACGTTCTGGTGAATTTTTATCTTGAATAAACCCTTTTAAATCCCTTAATTCCCCTTGTTTAGTTATCAGTAATTTTTCTTGTCTTTTAATTTCTTCTTCAACACCAGTCAATTTGATTTGTTTATAACAAAAATAACCTAGTTTATGATAAATTCCAGCTTGTTTTTTTAAAGTAGAAACAGATCCAATTCCTTTGATAGCAGCTTTAACATAATTAGACATAATACTTTCGAATTTCTGTTCTCTTGATTCAGAAGTCCATTCAACTAAATATGAATTTAAAACACTATCTTCAATTTGGAAAACTTGATATTTTTCTGATAGTTTTTTAGAAATATTTGTTTCTAATAAATCTTTCAGCATTGCAATTGGAATAACACTTTCACCTTGTTTCCATAATGTACATGCTGAATCAAATGCTGATAATCTTTTCAGAATTGGTGAAATTGAAACATCTGGATATTTTCTTTTAACTAACCCGTCAAATAACGAAGATGAATTAACAGCTTTTTGATTTTCATTGTGTAATCTTGATATTTCACCGTATCTCAAAAATTCATATGCTGTTAATGATAAACTTGTTTCAAGTGGATATAATTTATCATTGATTTGATATAAATTTTCAGTTAAAATTCTTCTAACTAATAATAAATTATCCATATCCTTAAATGGCATTGTTTTCAACCAACCATAATTATCTTTAACAACAGAATCAATCAATCGAACTGGATGTGAACATGTGATTTCTTCCACGGTAGTTAAAATCCCCAGTTTCTTCAATAATGTTGATTTTTCATTGTCTTTAATAACATTTATGATTAAATCTTCACATAAATTTTTAACATTTGTTGGTTTATCATAAATTCCTTTTAATATTTTATAAATCATTTCATTTTCACCATGAACTTGTTCAGGAACAGGAATATCCCATTTATTTAATTTCCAGCTCCATTCATAAACACTACTTATCTTCTCTTTAGGTGACATAAAATCATTGACCAATTCTGATAACCCATTCAACCCATTTGATGCTAATGATTTCAGTAATTGAACTCTTGAAAAACTTGAATCATTCAATGAAATTGATGAATCATAAATTGCACTGTTAAACATAATACTTTCCCATGATTTCTCATCAGCTTTATTGAGCATTGTAACGGCATAACCAAGAGATGGATTGACAGGTAAACCATATAAAAGATCAACGTCATCTAAACCTTCATAAATATCAGATAATACATCTGATTCAACAGCCCATTTACCAACTTTTCTATTAGTTGGATCTGTATAATAATCTTCAAAAATCAATAGGGCAAATTTTGGTAAACCAATTTTACTTGCAACTTTATAAACCGTTGAAAGATCAATGTTTCTGTAAATTTTTTCAAACTCTGAAACACCTTCTCTATATCCAATTCTAAGAAGATAAATCAAATTTAGTAAGATTTTCAATTTACCTTGGTCCAGTTCAAATAAATCTTGACGATCAAAAATATTTTTTATAAATTTCACAATTTGATTCAAACCAATGTTATCAGAAACACGACCATAGAATAAAATTAAATAGTTCATAATTTTGATTGAAAACTTTGGAAATTTATGAATATATGACTCTAATGGATGAGCAATTGCAAAATCTTGTGAAATTTCGGACAAAATTGATAATGTGATCCTTTCACACCATTCTTGTTTGGAGAGTTCTTCAACTTTCGAATCTGTACACAGTTTATCCCAAGTGTCATGAACAAAAACATCTCCAGTGATTAAAGTTGATGTGAATCTATCAAGTGACATCAAACCTTTAGCATAAGGTGATAAATGTTTTTCAAAATTAAGAACTGGTTTAACTTTATCAGGATCGGTATTATATTCAAATAAAGCAAACCCCAACAATGTATCAATGTAAAGAAGTTCATTTATATCACTGGTTGATTCTCTGATTTTTAATAATTCCTCAAATACAGGATAAAGAGTATTGCTGAATTGTTCAACATCTTCTTCTATTGTTCTTTCGAATTCTGGATTTGATGTTGTTATACTGTTCCCAAAATGAAGGAAATATTTACCTAAATATCTTCCTTTGAATAATGTGAAATTTTTTGATGTGGTTGCTTCATCAATTGATAATAATACAGATGTAACATCATCTCTTGGGATAAAATCACTTTCGAAGTTAAGTGTGTCAGTATTTAAATCCAATAATAAAGATATTACTTGCAAAACCAATGACTTCAACTTTGCGGAAATACCTTTAGAAATATATTGTAAAGCATTGTCTATAGTTTTTGTCTCAAGTTTATAGGTGTCACCATTTATCACAGATAATAAATCTATTATTAACCCAAATAAATCATCTTTTGATGGAAATAATGGAATAAAATTAACCAACTTTTCTTTCAAGTTTGTATCTAAGTCACCACCTTGACTTTGAAACTTTGCATATTCATAATAAACGGATATCAATAAAGTTGGATATAGACAAGAATTAGCAATGTTATCACCTTTATACATTTCCAAAAGAATGTCAAAAACGGTAGCAACTTCATCATGTATATCAGGATTAGATAAATGAGGAGTTAAAAACTCTAGAGCTGATTGAATCACCTCCTCATTTTTAAACAATTCAGTTGCAAAAATAACCAAGATTTTCAATCTTCTTAAAGCTAATAATTTTTCATCATTATTCAATGCGTTATTCATATCATTTAATATAGTTCTTATCAAGAATTTTGTACTGCCAATTGACCAACAACCTTTATTTTCACTTAATTTCATAACTTGATGTAAAACTGTAGACAAAGTTACAGAAACATTCACGGAATGATATAAAACTTTTGCATTTTGTGAAACAAGTTTATTCAAAAATGGCAATGTTGATAAATTCGGAATATATTTGAAAAAACTAGCTTCTTTAGACAAATCACATAACAACAAAAATCTATAAATTACCAAAAATGCTTGATGTTCAATTAGAGATGAATCATATGTTTCAGAAATTTCAGTTTGTACTTGATTTTTTCTTCCATTTTTTGTAAAACTTAAAGGTATAGTATATGAAATAGAAGAAACCATTATATCAAGTTCTTCAACATTTAAAGCATCAGCTAAAGTAGCAGCGACATTGCAAGTCACTAGACTAGATTTATCAATGGCATAAATCATTGACTTATCTTTTTGGAAAAATTCAAGTTTAGTTTTAAATCCCAACAATTCATAATCAAAATCAGTTAGTGGTCTAGCCATATGTTCATGCCAAAATTTCATCAATTCTATACTAATAATCTCAGAATCAGCAAAATTAATTAAATTGTAGTTATTAGCACATATTTTAAATGATTCTTTGATGTATGGTCTGAAATTATGGAACCCATTATATTTTAAGAGATGACATAAAGAGTTAATTAACAATGTATATGATAGTGATGTTATACTTGAAAGCATATAACATAAACAAAATGCTGTTTCACAGCCAAGTTGAGGATCAACATAAACATCCAATAATCTCTCATAAAATTGTAGCAAACTATCAACATATAATGAAGCCATATGTTTACTGATTGGTTTTTTAGATGATAAAATAACAAATTGAGTAGAATTCATAAAGAGTGAAAAAACAACATCTAAAACACCTTCAGGATCAGTTATTCTTTTCAATTCAGAATAGTCAAGCATATGTAACAGCATGTTAAGGAAATAAATTAATGAGATTTCTTCAGTGATTAACTGTTTTTTAGCAAGACCAAAAATCCAATTAAAAATATCAGTAAAATCAGCACTCAAATCTTCTGAAAATCTTAATAACCAAATTCCTGTGAAAACTTTGAAAAATTTCGAAGTGACAGTTATTGTTGTAGAGGATCTTTCAAATTTATATGACGCAAGAAGGTTATTACCCAATAATCTGATAATTTTAGTGATTAACAATGATTGTAATTTTGTAACATCAACAGATTCTAAATATTCAACCAGTGTAAGTAAAGAATATAAAAATTGTGCAGGTTTTAAATCAGAAAGAAATCCTATGACTTTATCAGTAGTTGCATTTAAATTTTGACCATTTATAAATCCAGAATTGAAATTTATTAACATTTTCAAAACCTTTTGAACATCAACTGGAGAAACCTCTAAGTTATAAACTGATAAGACTTCAGTTGTAGCATTATGTTGTTTTTCTTTTCTAACTTCACCAAAATCAGAAAATGCATCATCCAATTCACTATGAGCTTCAGGAGTTGAATCAGTATATTTATTAACGATTATGGTGACTAGTTCATTATAATTAAAATCATCCAAAATAAAGGCAGTTTCTTTTGTGATTTGGAATTCATTAATTTTGGAAATCATATTTAGAGCTTCATCATAAGAATTAGCCGATAAACTTTCTAATAACCTTCTTATGTCATATTTCAACCTTTCAGATGAACTTTCTAAATGTGGACAAGTATGTATAATTTCAAAAATCTTTATAGAATATCCAATCATCTCACATAATTTTGCTTGAAAACCAGGTTTATTTAAAGAGTCCAAAAGAATTAATAATTTATCGAAAATGGTATCAATGTTTTTAAAATCAATTGATAATGATCTTATATGAATTTCAAATTCAGTTGAGATTGGTTCAATAGTACCAGTTTTTAAAATTAAATTCACAAAAGATTTTTTTTCAAACCATCTCTTTTCAACAACTTGAAAAGGACCATCATAAATATGTTTAGAATCAAGAATTGGAGAATATTGAATTGCACCAGTTAACCAATTAATGAAATATGGGAACATTGTTAAGCGTTCTTGGTCTAATAAATCATTCCATCTAACTAATAACCAATCAACAACTTTATTACCAGATTTTTTTTCTTTAAGGCTTGGGTTTTGACCATATTGAGAAATTGCAATCCATAGAAGTAAAGAATCATTAGATAGTTTTGAAGGACCATTAATTTCGGGCATATCAAATAAATCTTCGAATTGTTGTAGTAAGACACGTTCTTTGAGGATAATGTTTGGATTTGAAACAATTTTAATTAATAATTGCGATGAAATTGATGAGAATTCTTTTTCTTTTAACATCTGAATATTAATTCTAACAATTTGTTCAGTTTGTTCATGAGTCAAAGATTCACCAACTTCAATTAATGATTTGATAGTTAATGAGATCCAAGGACTTAATATGGAATTTTCATAATTCTTAATAATTGATTGAATGTTGATATATTTTGAATGATTCTTAATGCAAAAGTTTTTTGAATAAAATGTTAATATCTTAAAACTTAATTTTTGTAATTGTAAGTTTGAACAATTAATTAATGACATTGTAAAATCAACCACATTGGTTGAATTGTGTAACAGGCCTTCAATTGATGATGAATCGAGCCTTCTTCTCTTTTCTGCTCGTTCATTTAGATCATTGCTATGTAAATTGAAAAAAGCATCAAGAAGTTTAGTCAATGATAATATTAAAAGCCAAGGCCTTGGATCGGCACCATTTGATAATTTCAAATAACTGAATTGAAACCAGGAATTTAAATCAGTTGATTTCGTTGTAAATTCCAATTGATCAATTGAAAACAGTTCTGATAACTTGACAATATGTTTCATATAAACTTTAATAAAGAAAGATAACTCTTCTTTAAATTCTGAATCTAAAACAATGTCATCACCAAAATTTAAACAATCTAATATATTATTTTTGATGAAATCTGGGGAAATTAATGTGAATATTAAGAATTGATCATGAACAGATTGGTAATTTGAATTTAATAAAATGCTAGCAATTTTAAATATAGCTTTTATAATTTTAATGCAACCAGAAACATATTCAGTTGAATTAAAGATTATGAAGTTATTTGCAATTTCAAGCATCAAGTGAGTGCTTGAATTTTCTCTTTTTAATCCATCGAAATATTTTTGTAATAAATGATTTAATTGAGTAGAAATTTTAACCATGCAAATATTTGGAACTTGTATTAAACAATTTAAAGATTGAACCAATTCCAAATTCAATTTATCACCATGTATGTTTATTTCCAATTGTCTTGAAATAGCTTCCATTATATCTTTAATCAATGATGTCCAATCTTTTTGAGAAATATGATCTTTATGTTCATGAATAGATAACAATTGATACAACACTACCGAACAGTTAAATAACAATGGAGTAAACAATTCATTATTAGGTCCTAATAACCTCGAAGATGCAAATTGATAAATAGATTTTACAAATTTATATTTCAATTGATCTGGTTTCAATGATATTAACCGCCGAAGAATGTAACTTGCACTTTGTAATCTTTGTTCAGTAGCACTTGTTTGGTTTTTAATATAGGCAATTTTCTCATTATCAATAAATGGTAACAAAGCTTCACAAATAGCTACAATGTCTTTGACTGAGAAATTGATGTTTGTTGATGTTATTGATTCTAGTTCATGCAACGCATCATTCCTATCTTTGGCTTTTGAAGAGTCCAACTTCACTAAAAAAAAGGTTAGTTCTTCATGTGAGATGCTGAAATTCCTAGTTCTTGCCTGTTAACTTGAATATGTTTGTTCCATTCATTACAGCATTGTTTTAATGTTAATGTTTAAAAGGGTCTTTAAATTCGGTTTTAAAAAGCGATGATCCAAGTATAAATAAATTAATATAAAGAAACATTAAGAGTCGAAGGAAAAAAATACATAAATCAGGCTCAAATTAATTACAATTATCTGATATTATCTATACTTCTTAGATATTCTACATTTTTGCAAAATTTATTTTACATATTTTGTATTAACTTCCCCCAATGTATAAAGTTCAATGACATTAAATTAGACGTGTGTATAAATGAAACTTCTTTTTTAATTTAATTTAAACAACAACACCAGAGTTAGAAGCAATACGTGGCCATAAGTCAGCACATTCCTTACCAACTGGACCAGTGATAGCAGAACCTTTCATTTCACCCTTTGGGTTGACAATAACACCGGCATTGTCTTCAAAGTACAAAAAGATACCATCTTTTCTTCTCCATGGTCTAGCTTGACGAACAACAATAGCTGGCATAACCTTCTTTCTCAATTCTGGCTTACCTTTCTTAACAGTGGCCATAACCATGTCACCAACAGAAGCAGCTGGCAATCTGTTTAATCTTGCACCAGTACCTTTAACGGCCATGATGTACAAGTTTCTAGCACCAGTGTTATCAGCACAGTTGATGATGGCACCAGTTGGTAGACCTAACTATATAATTTGTTAGTATGAATACATTGAAAATTTTTTAAAACTATAATGAATGTAATGTGAAGGTTGAACTGATGGATAAAATGTATCAAATATAATCATTACGTTGTTCTCTCTTTGAATCTTGTACTTTACTTCCATAAATCTCTATTACTTCTTCACCTTATTTGATCAAATTATAAACTCCAAAATTTCAATAAACGAAACCCAGATCAAACACTTCACTTCAAACAAACATTACAACTGTCTTTCATATTTTATATTAATCACATACAGAAATTCTGAATTTGTTACCTGAAGCACCACTCCCAGACATTTTGATTTGATGTTTTCTTAGTTAATGTATATAATCTTTAAAGAGTCTTATTTTTAACAAAATAGATTTTTCACAAAAACTCAGCGTTCCTACCAAAACTTTAGTGCTGCCCGTAACAAACAATTTCACTGTTTTTTGCGTCGTTTTGGAAAAATTGGCAGAATTCTGTGTCGAGTGGAGGGTGGTACATATCGTGTGTCTACCGATAAATGGAACAAATGTGACTGTTTTTTATTTTTGTTTTTTGATCAAATCTTGATGTTAGGATGTGTTAGGGTTTAATTGAATTGAAAACAATGCGTTAAAGCCCTAATTAGACCTAATGAACCCTAATACTTCTTTTTTTCTTGATAAGTAAAAAAGGCAAATAACTATAAACAAGAAATTAAATACTTTACTGTATTAAATAAAGTTATATGAATAGATTTACATTGAAATGACTGATTTTGTACATAATAGAACACTAAGAAACAAATCAACACATTTAGGAGTTACTAAACCTTCACATAAAAGTCAGCATAATAATAGGGCAAGAATTACAGCTGATATTAATAATATAATTAATCATCAAGCAGATCAGGTTTCAACAAACCGTAATGAATTGATATTATTGGATGGTGAACACATTGATAAGGATGATATAGATTTAGAAAGAGAATGTGTTTTAGTTTCACCAGATTCAGACGAAGATGATATTCCATATACACATTCACGTTCAGTTTCACCAATTGGTAATGAAAGTAATAATAGTTTACAAATTGTTGATGTTGAACCTCGAATAACAACTCCATTTGTTGATTTAGATGACCCAAATACAGAAGGCCGTGAATATTATGTTATAAGTGATGAAGATGATGATGATGCAGATGAAACAGATGAAAATGATAATATGATTAAATCTGTTAGAGATGTTTTAAATGAAGGTACAAAGGGTAATCCATCAAATTTACAAAATGCTCATTGTGCAGTTTGTTTTGAGAGTCCAAATGAAACTTATATTTTACCTTGTGGTCATATTTACTGTGGAGATTGTGTTTTTAAAGCATTAAGTTGTACTAAACAAAGTAATAAAATAGGTGGTCCATGCAGTTTATGCAGAAAATTTACATCCTATAAAAAAGTTATTCTGGGAATATTTAAAAAGAAGAGAAAAGTTGTTGAGGCGTCTTTGATATGAGTTTGATACGCTCCAATTTGTTTTTTTTTTTTTTTGCATCTTTCTGTTTTGTGTCATTTGTAAACATTATGCATTATTAACGGACATTGAAATATCTATTGAATGAAGTTTGAAACTAAAAACTAAAAAAGAAAGTGATCATTAAGGCTTCATAACAAATACTTTGCTACTTTTTGCTTTCATAAGTTTTATATGTCAAACAATTTCACTGGTGTTTTAAAAGGCAAGTCTAATGATTATTCAAATAGAAAGACAGTTCCACCAAGATTGAAAATCATGAGCAGTGCTGGACCAAATGGAAGTCTTCCAAGTACAATTTCAAATTCAACAGCTATTATTAAAAGTTTAGACACTACAAATGATATCTCAGGAAGTTTAGAAAATTTTACAATTGAACAAGAAGATGATGAAAAAGATCATATGTCCCCACAATTAGCTACTGAGCTTTTATTAGAAACTTGTCCATTTCATCATCCATCTGTATCAAATTCTCCTATTATATCAGATAATTATAATTTATCTTCAAGAAATTCAACACAAATTCAATTAGAAACAAATGAAGAATCAGTTGAATTAAAAAATAATAATGATGTTAAAACTTTAAATTCAACTATGCCATCTCCTTTAACTACAAGAAGATTACTTCCAAGAAAAAATGGTTTTGCATATCCAGAAACATTAATTAGAAGAGGATGTTTTAAAGGACGTTTTAATAATCGTCAATTAAAATGTATATATGCTACAAAAACTGGTTATAAATGTACAAGAACAAATTGCTATTGTCAAAATATTCCAATTGTTGAATCACCATTAAAAAAAATTATTCAATTTGAAGAATTTGATATTAATTATGAAAATAATAATGAAGAATATAATAAGTTTATTTCATTAAATAAATGTTCATCTGGATCAATAAATAGTTTAACATCATCACAATTTTCATTAAAAGGATCATTAACAAATATTACAACAACGTCTAGTACAAATATAGAAACAAAAAATGAACCAAGATTATTAACTAGAGTTCGTCAAAAATTTGCATCTGATAAAAATTTTAAAGAACGTAGAGGAGATAGAGAAAGAATTGAAGATATTGAAGAAGGGAAACATAAGAATCATAAATTACGTTATATGGAGATGAAATTTATTAAACCATTACTTGTTTAATATATATATATATATATATATATATGTTTTATTATGCAGGGATATTTGTAACTTTCCAACTTTTTAAATCTTCTCTAATATCAGATTCTTTTAATATTGATTTTGAAGGTTGTTTTGACATAACAATTGGAGACATTTGATAAAATACTTGTTCTTTATTATTATAAATTTTTTGTTCTAAATCTATTAAATTAATACCTTCTTCATTTTTAGCCCAACCATTTCCACCATTAAAAATATCATCAACACATTCTTGAGCAGTAAATTCACCAGGTCTTGGATCCCAAGAAATTTCAAAAGTACGTTCATATAATCTTGCTAATACAGGATCAGAAGTTATAGCTAAAGAAGGATGTAATTTTTCATTAGTTGAATTTTGTGAAGGTTTATTTGAACTATGATTAAAAGAAGGTTGAGTTGGAGAAGTTGAACTTTGTGAATCTGAAAAAACACTTGAAATTCCTTTAAAAATATTTGTTGATTTCATAGTTGGAGCAATAAAATCAGATTTATCACCTTTTAATAATTCCATACCAATTTTAACGTTTAATATACAATTAACTTTTGAATCTTGTAATAAATAACGATTAGTTGTTGGTTCATCATAATTAACATATTCAGCTAAATTTATATCAACTTTACCTAAAGTTTGTTTTTTGGTATTTGATGAAGAGGATTGTGAAGAAGGTGTTGGTGGTGGTGAAGCTAATTTATCATCTATACCAGTGTCATGTTGATGATGACTATGATGTTGTTGTTGTTGTTGTTGTTGATGTTCTTGATATTCAACGTAAACCACTAATTCTAAAATCTTATCTTGTAATTCTTTTGATTTGTTAATATTTAATTTCAATAACATTTCAGTAGTATAATTCCATAATGCTCTATAATCTCTAATTTGAGTTTTTTCTGTTTTACCCCTTAAGCTTTGTTTAGCAGTATCTTTAATATGCCATTTAACATAACAGTTCCCTGAAACTTTTGGGATATTTGCTAATTCTTGGATGGAGAAAGTTAATAAAAACTTTGGTTTCTGTTGTGATAAGTTAAGCATTTGATAGTGGTTGTGGTTGTGGTTGTGGTTGTGGTTGTGGTTGTGGTTGTGGTTATTATTTTTTATTGTTTGAATATTAGTTTTAATATTAAATTTTCTATTGTTTAATCGGAATACACTAAAAATTATATAAAACTGATATTTCAATAAATAAATAAATAAATAAATAATAAAAGAATGAAAATAATACTAAATATCCAATTCATTCAGTTATAAAGTTAATTAATTTAAATTAACGTTAAATTGATAATATTTTTGGTCACGTGACTGGGGTTTATTTTTAACTGTTTCATTCTTTTAAAGGTACAAAGCATTAAATTTCATCAACAATTTCAACAATTTCAAAATTTATTCATTTGACTGAGGATAATAGTTATTGGTTGTTGTTACTGTTATTAATACTATTAACATGTCCAATCCTCATACTCCTCTTACAAAACAACATTTCAATGAAGTACATTCCATACGTTCAATTAACTCTTTAAATTCCCAACCAGCAGGGGTTGTTAATGTATATGTTTGTGATGATTATGATTCTTATGATGATATTTCTTTACGAAAGCATTCAATAGAGAGTAATAGAAATATCAATAATATCAATATTACTGAATTTAATCAACATTCTCAAAATACTCAATTTAAATCAATACTTACTCAAGAAGAAATTGATGATGCTTCAAGAATAGTTATACCTTCAGAAGTTGTTCCTCGTTGTGCTTATTATTTATCAAAAATTACAGAATCAAGTGTTAGTGATCATGGAGTTTTTTTCAATCATGATATTTTTTTAAATAAATCAATATTTGCAACTGATGAAATTATTCAAAATGGTTCAGTTAAAATTAATATGATTGAAGAATTTACAAAATTAATTGTTAAAATTAATAATAGTTTTACTAATGGAAATATTGAATCTCAATTAATGTTAATTGATAAAACTATGGATTATTATACAAAAGTTGTTAATGCATTTCAATTATTTAAAGAAAATGATGATTTAGATTTTACTGATGTTAATTCTCAAGTTAGTACTGTTCAATCAGTAACAACTAATGATACAACTAATAATGATATAACAAATCCAAATACTCCTTTAAAAAAAAATATTTCTCCAAATAAATCAAGTTCAAGTCCAAGTCCAAGTCCAAATTCTTCAAATTTAAACATTCCAAAAAATAATAAAAAAAGAAATAGTTTATTAACAAGGTTTAAAAAAAAAAATTCTAAATCTTCTCCTTCTTCAATTGCAAGATCTAGAGCTATAAAGACAAGATCAATTTCTTCATCAACAACTCCAATTGAACCTTTAAGAAAAATCCCATCAGCTGCAAGTATTAGAACTTCAACTTCGGTAACATCTGCAAGAGATCGTGATACTGCTTCTGTTGAGAATTATATCAAATCTTTAAATCCTTTACAACAAGCTGTTTGTGAATTATCAAATTATTATGAAAAGGGAAAATATCAAGTATTAGATCGTGTTGCTTGGTTCTTGGAAGAATATGTTATAAAATACATTATGACTGATGTTACTTTATTAATGTTGGATTTTGTTAAAAGAGGGTCTTTTGCATTATCTTGAGGTTTATAATAACGAATATATTTTATGGTTTAAATATTGTAGGAATCTTAATAATCATGATTTTATCATATTTTTAATAAATTTTTTAATTATGCATGAAAAATATCAACACAACCCATAATCATTATAATATTCACAAAATGTCATGGAAAGAGAAGGTATTAACAGAATTAGCAGGTCAACCACTTTCTACACAGTTATCTTCAACTACAACATCAAAAATACGGCAACAAACTTCTAATTTTAACATAAATTCATTATCAACAAATAATAAATTAAATACTGATGTTTGTTCAATTGCTACTACAATATCTTGGTTGGAAGAATGGGATGATGAACAGATTAAACAATGTTTAAATAAAGTATTGACACAATTAGATATACCTGTATTAGAATGGATTTGGTGGATTGATAATTATACTATTACAAAACCACAATATAATAAACAATTAGAATTTAAAGAAGAGGCTAAAAGATTATTATGTTTACTTAGGAAGATTGTTCAATCACATAAAAATATTATTGTTCAAGATGAAATTATAATCCAAATATCATCATATTATTTTTTAGAAACTCCTTGGACTGATAATTTTAGTATTAATATATCTAAAGATATATTATCAAATTTTAAAATTACAAATGATATAATTGATAAACTTGTTAATAATTTAAAACCTTATTTATTAAATTTACAAAATTCTAAAATTTCTAATGCTGGTTATAAAAAATTAAATATTAATAAAGGTTTAAAACCAAAATTAGGTCATATTCAAATTGAAGATAAAAGATTTATTTGGAAATCTCAAAATATTAAATCTATACCATTATTTGCATTTATATTAACAAATTTACAAGAATCACAAGTTAAAGATTATTGGTGGTTAATATCTCCAACTATTTTAAATATTTTAGATGATCATGAAGCAATGATTAAATTACAAGGTGTAAATTTATTAAAAATTTTATTACCAAAAATTTCTAATAAATTTTTAAATTTAACTGGATTATTAGATATTTTTTATAATGCTTTGGAACCTTTATTATCATATTTACCAAAATTAACACCAACTGATCAATCATGTATTGTTTTAAAACAAACTTATCCAATAATAATTCAACTATTTCAAAAAAGTTGTACAAATGATGTTTATAAATCTAAATTATTATTATTATTAAACCAACATATTTTACATTCAATTGGATTAATTTCTGATAATTACAAGATTTTAGAAATTTTATTTCATCAAATTGATTTAATTATTAAAGAATTAAATTTATCAACAATAAAAATATTACCAAGATTAATTTATACAATTGGTAATATTTTAGCAAATCCATTCATTTATACCGATAAAGAATTATTTGATATTGTTTTGAATTGTTTAATCACATTAATATTAAATACTTGGCCAAGATTAAAAAAACATAAATATGATATTTTAGGTATGATTATTATTTCAAATAGAAATGTTGGAAATAATAAAGAAATTGAACAAAAATTGATTTTAATAATAAATTTATTAAATAATGTGACTCAAATTTCAAAAGAAGATATCAATACAATAGTTGAAAACTCTCCTGAATCAAAATTGTTATTTAATGGAATCAATTGAGGTTCTTTTTATTTGGTAACTATAGTGACTAATTAATAGACTGTGCATGAGCATACATATTTATTAACAAGGGTCAAAAAAAATTAAAATTACTATAATAATCGATTAATATGGGTGTCAAAATTTTTGATCAGTGATTTGTTATAATTACTTTACTTTAATTTACAGGCCATCATTTTTAAATTTACAATCATTTAATCATTTGCTAATTATGTACAATACCTGAAACGGTCATGTGATACAAGTGTGTTTTAGGTGAATATAGATGATTATAAGATCTAAAAAAAGAAAGTAGCTGTTTGTAGATACTAATGAGATGTGAATAATACTCATAGTTACTATCATTTACAAACATATCACTAAATATAAAATATCCGATTTCTTCCAGTTTATCAATAAATTTAATCAAAATCTCGAAAAGGTTTGAAAATTAAAGCAATTTGAATCATATCAAAACAACCAGCGCAACAATAAATTTCACTAAAAAAATCAAATCAACTTAACTAACAAGGGCCAACAAATGAAAGGGTCATGGCAGAGGTTTGTATTGAAATTCCACCAAAGTTTTACACTACAAATGATGTACTAAAGGGTAAAGTTGTCGTTAATGTTCGTAAAGCCATTTCAATTAATAGTATTCAAGTTAAACTTGAAGGTATTTCACAAACAACATTACCATCTATTGAAGATAAAAATAAATACAAAAATGAGACGCATACATTAGTTTATGAAACTAGAACTGTTTTCCCACCAAGAAATTCAAATCAAAAAGAATTTACATTAGTTCCTGGGGATTATGATTATGAATTTGAATTTAAATTACCTTTAATTAATTCATGTGCTCATGATCAATCTGATCCTAGAAATAAATTAAAAAGAAAAAATTCTATAGGTAATGTTCATATAATAAGAAATTTACCACCAACTTTAGCTGATTTAGGTGATTTTGCACAAATTAGTTATTTTTTAAAAGCCACTTTAAAAAGATCTTCAATATTAAAACAAAATATTAGAACTATTCATCCTTTTAAATTTGCTTCATATGATGCTTTAGATCAAATTAATCATAATGGATCATTAAGTTTCATAAGAAGAGAATATGTTTTTAAAGATAAATTACCAGAAATAATTGCTATTATTGAACCACCAAAAACTCCAACAACACCATCAACACCAACTTTTCAACAACCTTCAAAACCACAAACTCCACAACGACGCTCTTCTGGGTTTCTTAGATCATTATTTTTTGGACCTGATGAAGATGAATTAATACAAGAGACAACATCATCAATCCCACCCCCAGTTCCACAAAAAAATATTATTGATGCACCAATAATAACAGCATTTGATGTCCCATTTTATTTTGAGGCTAGATTCAATGGATTTTTCCAAACAGTTGGTAAACCACCACAGTTTAGATTATATATATTATCCAAGATTAATCCTCGTCGTTATTTAGGTATTAATGGTGAATCATCAGGTCTTGGTGCAATATATTTAAGAAGATTAAAAATTGAATTAATTATAATAACAAATATTGCTGCACAAGATATTCAAAAACAAATTACAAAAAATTTGGAATTATGTTCATTAACAACTTGTGGAAGATTAGATTTAGCTTATGCATATAAATCAAAAGCTATTAATGAAACTAATGGATCTCATTTATATGAATTAGAAATCCCAAAAAGTGTTTTTGCACCAGCTATTATTCCAACTTTAGTTCCTCAAACTTTTGAAACTTGTAATATTCAAAGAATGTATAAATTAAGAATTATTGGTGGATTTAGTGAATCTAAAACTTCAAAAAAAATTGTTGATTTACAATTAGATACGAATATTACAGTATTAAAAGGTATATTACCATCAACAGAATTGATTTCTCAAGATGGTAATGTTCCTGGTTATTTACCAACTTATGATGATGTTATGAACTCTACAATATGATGAAAATAAATGTTTTATTTCCTCTATAATAAACTGTCTTTTTTAACTCGTTAAACTTTCCAATGCATCTTTAACTAAATGACTTCCTTTTGGATCCAAATTCAAGGCAATAGTAAATTGCGTTATAGCATCATTTTTTCTATTTGCGAATCTATATAATTGACCTAATAAGAAATGAACACTTGCTTCATCTGGTGCAATATTTGTCAAATTTTCAAAATCTTTTAAAGCTTCATTATAATTTTCTAATACTAATAATAATTGAGCCTTCTTAAATAAAGCCAGCGCACTTAATGGTTGAATCTTACAAGCTAATTCATATTGTTGTAAAGCTTGTTCTTTTTTATCAAGTTTTTCCAACATCATACCAATACAACATAATAAAATAACATTAACAGGATTTATATCTAAAGCTTTTCTAAAATGGAATTCAGCTCTTGTAAAATTACCTAATTTTAAATAAACCATACCAATACCATAATAAGCATTATAATGTCTTGGATCCATTAATAAAGCAACTCTAAAACTTTCTAAAGCATTTTCAAAAGCATCATTAGTGATATATTCATGACCTTGTAAAGTATATGCATAAGCAAATTTCTCATCTAATTGTGTAGCTCTTTCAAAACATTTAATAGCTTCATCAGGTTCTTTAACCAGAGAAAATAAATTTCCAATAGCAACCCATGTTTGTGGTGCAGTTTTAGATAAAAATAATAAATCACGACTTAAATAACATAATTCAACATCTTTATGTAAATGCCATAACAGAGTTGAATAATATTCCATATCTTCTACTCTTGTTTTATCAACTTTCCTTAGTTTTATATAATAAGTTTCAGCTTGTTCATAATTTACAATTTCAAAATGTAATCTTCCTAATTTACTTAAAACCCATGGAGTATTTTTATGAGCTTCTGGTAATGAAGATAAAATTCTAATAGCTTTAAAACAATCATACTTACATAAAGCTTTATAACCTTTGGCATATTTTGAATATAATGATAATAAATGTTGTTCACCAAATTCCTGATTATTCATAAAGTCACGTTTCTTTTCAGTGTTTGAACCATTATTTAATCCAGTAGTTGTTGTTGTTGTTGAAGATACAGATGTAGAGCCACTATTTATAGTAGATGCCAGTATTGATCTACCACGTTTAAAACTATAATCATTTGGAGTATTCTTAACTTTAGAAGAGGTTGTTGATGATGAGTTTTTAGTACTTGATAATGGTTGAGAAATTAATCTTGATGTAACTTTAGTTGCAGTTAATCTTGATCCACGTTTTGAAGTTTCTTGGATTGAAGGTGGAGGTGGTGGAGCTTGTTGTTGTTGTTGTTGAGTTTGTTGTTGAGTTTGTTGTTGTTGTTGTGAAGTTGTAGAAGTTGAAGAAGGTTGTTTAAACATATTTGAATCTCTTGAATTTGATCTTGTTTTTCTTGTTGGAGCATTTGGAACTATTGGTTGTTTCATTCTTGGAGTTGTAAATTCATTTCCATGGAAAACAGGAGTTGTAACAGCTAAAGAAGATGATGATGATGTTGAAGATTCTTCAGGTATTAATTGAGTATTTATATATTGGGATTTATTATTATTATGAGATAATGGATTATTATTAATAGACATTGTAGAATCACCAAACGGATCTCTTGTTATATTTGAAGAAGAAGAAGCATTAAAATCAGTATTAAAATCACTAGCAGTCAGTGGGAATCTTGTACCAACCATTACTTTATAAATAGCTTTAACTCTAACATTAGCACCCATTTTATTTAATTCTTCAAAAGATTCCCAAATATAAGGATTTCTTTTTAAAGCTCTTGAATGATGAATAGCACTTTCTTTTAAATCACCAATAGCATGATATAATCTTCCTAATAAAGAATGAATAGCTGCAGCATCAGGTAATAATTTTCTATCTAATTCATAATTTGTATTTAAATAATCATTTGAATTTTCCCATAAACTTTGTACAGCTAATAAAGCAGAAATTCCATCTGAATATTTTTCTATAGATAAAGCAGCTTTTGCAAAAAGATATGCACAACCAACATGTAAAACATTAGCTGTAAAATTGAAAACAGTTTTAAATTTTTGTAATCTTGATAAAACTAAAGCATAAAGAAATAAAGAATCATAATTATCTTTCCCAGTTTCAGCTAATAATCTTTCAGCAGCAAATTCAGCGGAAGGTAAAAGATCGTTATCTAAACTGTATATGATAATAGACCTTAGATGTTGAGAACTATGATCTTTATAGTTCATTTGGAAATAAGGGTGTGTTGATTAATAAAGTTGAATATACGCAATGAAAGTGTATCTATGGGATATGCAGTAATTTTTGTAAATTAAAAATGCAAAATGTCTAAGTGATCTTTGTTCTTGTTTAGCCACGGTAACAAGTGATTGATATTCAAATTGTAATTCAATATTTGTATTTTCAATATAAACTCTTTACTGTTTTGTGAACAAAAATAAACAAATGTTGCCCAGTTACGCAAACGTAAGAAATTATGTAATCAAGAAAATTGAAAATAAAAATTAGGTCACGTGGACAGTTAGAGAATGATATTTTTTCATCTTTATTGTCTTTGAACGTATCGAGCGCTAAATTGTAGATCTCTGGGCATTTAATTACCTTTAAAATAAAAAGTTTATCAATATGTCAGGGAATTTTTCAAAAGTTTTATTGAATTAAATGTACAGAATTAAGAAAGTGGTGAATATAAGCCTGAATATAAGCCTTCAACTGAAATGTAGAGCTTGTTCTAGTTGTAGTATGATTATTATAGAGAAGAGAAAATGGTTTAAATTTTTAATTTTATTAGTATATTTGTTTTCTACTTAACATCAGATTTTGTGTTTTTAGTTGTTACAATTGATGTTAATGTTAAGTGGGAATCATTCTCTAGTAGATAAATAGTTGATAACTTTGTATTCTATTTTACAAGATTTTATGTATGAATTTGTTCAAAGGCACGTATTGAAAAAAAAAAAGTTTCACGTGACTAGTCGCGTGACACTGCTTAATTAAATTATCGGTAGAGGCACACTAGAAAGTCTAGACTTTTGGACAAATTTAAATAAAGAGTGTAAAAAATAGTTAAATAATTGATTTGATAAATAAGAAAGTATGAACCAAACAGGTAATAATATGTAATACACTTTCTATTCATCATTAAACAACAATTGCTCCCAAATTTCCCAGCCAGCAACGCCAGCCAAAACTTTTCCGGTTGGGGCCACAGTTTTTCCCTGAAATTTTTGCTTTTTTTTCGATGAAACGAAAACAACAAGAAATGAAAACAATCAATTGAATTTGCCTAAATAAACAAGAAGGAAACCATCCAAAATTCCTCAACAATCACAACAAAACCAATCCAAAACAGCGGTGATCCATTATCTAATCAATACAAACAACGACACGCTTATGGAGACAATATGAACTTCTTCAAGTGGTTATCTGTGTCGTGCATAATATCGTCTGCTACCGCTTTCGATCCATTTGGTACGTGTTGCTATTGAGTGCGGTTTTGATTTTGATCTATATTCAATGTATCATTATTGATAATTTATATAGAAAAAAAAACTCATCACCAACATAATTTTCCCTTTATACTAACTCTTTTAGGTTGGACACCAAATTATTATAGTGATGGTGATAAAGTTAGTCTACACGTTAATAGAATTGAATCTGATACAACACAGCTCCCTTATGCATATTATGATCTACCATTCACATGTCCTCCAGCTGAGGGTACTAAACCGCTCCATCTAAGTTTAAATGAAGTTATTAGAGGTGATAGAATGTGGGATTCTGATTATATTTTAAAATTTAATGAAGATGCTGCTTGTCATAGATTATGTGATCGTAAAACTACTCCTGAAGGACAAAAAAGAGCAGATGAATTGATTAGAAGTGGTTATGTAGTTGAATGGTTAATTGATGATTTACCTGGTGCTACAACTTTTATTAGTTCAACTGATAATAAAAAATATTATGCTGCTGGTTTCCCATTAGGTTTTGTTAAAGATGATAAAACTTATTTAAATAATCATGCAATGCTTGTCATTAGATTTCATACCGAAAGAAATGGTAAAAAAACTATTGTTGGATTTGAAGTTTATCCAAGAAGTGTTAGTGATTTCCATTGTCCTGGTGCTTCACAAGATTTTGCTCATTATGAATTAGATTTAAATGCTAAAGATTTGGTTTATATCCCATTTACTTATGCTGTATATTGGAGAGAAGAACCTGATATTGACTGGAATAAAAGATGGAGTCTTTATTTTAAAAATGGAGTTAATGATGGTAAAATTCATTGGTTATCTTTAATCAATTCAATGGTCCTTGTTGCATTATTATCTGCTGTTGTTGGTGTTGTTTTAGTTAGAACATTAAGTCGTGATATTCAAACTTATAATAATGTTGATTTAGGTACTGAAATTGATAAATCTGATAATTTTAATTCTGGTTGGAAATTATTAAATAATGATGTTTTTAAAACTCCAAAAAATCCTTTATCTTTATCTTTAGTTGGATCTTCTGGTGTTCAAGTGTTTTTCACAATCATTGGTGTTTTATTATTTGCTACAATTGGTGCTTTAGGTCCAAATGTTAGAAATTCTGTCATTTCAAGTTCTTTATTCTTATTCATCATTGGTGGTTGTGCTGCTGGTTATTCAGGTATAAGGTTATATAAAAATTTCACACATCAATTATATATTAAAAATGGGATTTTATATTCAATCTTATTTGGTGGTTCTTTACCATTCATTGTCTTGATTTCAACATTAACATTGAATTGTATTGTTTGGGCTCAAGATTCTTCTGTTGCATTACCATTTGGTACTGTTGTGTTATTAATCTTATTTTTCTTATTATTTGAAATCCCACTATCTGTTATTGGTGGATTTTTAGGTAATAGAAAAGCTCCTGCTAAAATTAATGCAAATATTAATACTCCTCCAAGACCAATTCCACAACAACCAAGATTCTTAAGTTATTGGTATAGTATTCCAATATTTGGTTTAATTCCATTTGGTACTATTTATGTTGAATTATTATTCATTTTTAGATCACTATGGCTAGAAAAAACTTCATTTTATTATATGTATGGATTCTTATTATTCACAATATTTTTATTAAGTGTTGTTGTTGTGGAAAGTGTCATTGTTGCCGTTTATTTGGCTTTAATTTATGGTGATTGGAGATGGCAATGGAGATCTTTTTGGATAGGTTCAAGTGTTGCTTGGTATATTGAAATTTATTCAATTTATTATTTCTTCACATCCTTAAATGTCACGGATTTCTCTTCAATCATATTGTTTTTTTCATACACCACCATGTTGAGTATATTAGTTGGTTTAGCTACTGGTTCTTTAGGTTTATTTGCTGCTTTTATCTTTGTTTATAAGATTTATGGTGCTGTTAAATCTGATTGATCTATTTGCATTAAAAAAAAAAAAAAATAACCACAAATAAAAAAAGCATTGTTTATTACACACACACACACACACACACATACACACACAATATCATGCTGGTGCTACCAAAGAGTGTACCAATAATTCAGTTCACATGTATATCCATTCTACATCTGTTTAATTATTTTTTTTATATTTGATCTTATATTACAAGACATTATTAATTCATAGAAGCTACAAATCCATAATTAATTTATATTGAAATTTCTTGCAATTTTTTTTTTTTCGTCAAAAGCACATAATTTATAATTTTACAAAATTTGTAGAATATAAAAAAAAATTGAATGATCATAACATTAAACCTACTATATAATTAATAAACTTTCATGAATCAACGTTGATTGTTATTACTTTGATTATTTTGGTTTCCATTGTTATTATTATAATTATTATTATGACCATTATTATTCCAATTACGACGACCACCATTTCTGTTATTATTATTATTTCTCCCTCTATTCCCCCTATTATTGACATTGTTATTATTACCATCATTATTCTTATTTCTTTGATAACGTTGTTCTTGATTTTGAACTAATTTGGCCTTAACATCACCAATTAAATGTTCTGGTAATCTAATATCTTTAATATCTCGACCTTTTATTAGTATTTCTGGAATCTTTAAAAATTTAGAGCCATCACTGCTGGTTTCAATTGCATCTTTAATTGTGATATTCATCCAGTAATCAACTTCGGTTAAAACACCATTAATTGAACTACCTTCTTTTAAACTAACCAATACTGGCTCATTTTTGGCTGAAGTTAAAAGATATAATGGAAGCTAAAATGATGAGTTAATAAATCTGACTATATAATTTTTCAGTCACAACATTAGGCTTACCATCTCGTTTGATTGAAAAACTTTGAAATCGTTGATTCAGTTCCTTGTTTTATTATCAATTTGTTTAACAACGTCAACAACCAATTTTTCGTTGTTGAATATTTGATAATTATAATTCCGGAATTCCGAGGGTCCTTTTAGTTTCAATAAAACTGAAATTATAATTAAATGCTGAAAATTTAGCTTAATAATTGGTTTTATATGGGTTTATAATCAATATTTTTAAGGGTTGAATTAATTCCTCTTTTTTTTTAGGTCTGAACAACCATTTTTATTATAGTTATTACGGGGTTAATGGAATTATCGGTTATTACACCAAACTCCGTTAGAAACTGCATTACTCTTCATCTAATATTCAATCATATAAATCATGTATTAAAGAAATATACTTTAGAATCGTATTACCAATAAACTTTAAAATGAAAACAAAAGCAATTATTAATAAATCACAAAATAGCATCACGAATTGCAATAATCCTTTCGTTGGCGACACGATTCCTCCTCATTGATCTTTGAACTCTTTTTTTCAATGCTGTATTTCGAATACTTCTTTTTGGTCTTCTTCCAATACGATGGTGTGTTGTTGTAAAAATATATTTTTCAATATCTTCTTTACTAAATGGATCATTATAAAAATGATTGGTTTTTGTAAATTTTTTAAATTTGATATGTTTAAGCAATTGATGAATTTTACCTAACCTACCTAAATATTTGTTGGTATATTTAGTTAAATTTAAAAAATCAACTTTGCCTGGAATAGAACCAAACATAACATCTTCGCATGTTAAATCAACATTTGTTCTAACAACTATATCAAAGTAATTTTTAATACCACAATATGTATCATTCATATGAGCTTTACTTGGATAAAAAGCCCTATTACCTTTCATTAAAACATCATATCCACAATCAGGTGGAACAACATATTCTAAAAGTTCTTGATCACTTTTTCTAATGGCAAAAGAATAACTAAAAATTATTCTTAAATAATATACTTCACGAACATCATTAACAACTGGAATTGGTTCAAAAACAACAGGAGCAAGTCTCCAATGTTTTAATAATCCAAATGGTGCCTTAATCATAGGACATTCAATTTTATGATTTTTAAAAAATTTGTCTTGTTTCTCATAATCTTCAGGTTTTCCAATAATATCACCTTCACAATTCCTATTAATGAAAAAACAACGACCATAATGAAATACTCTGGTTGAATGAATTTCTTTTGGTTTAGCATCATGTAACTGTTCATTCAAAGTATGGACAATACTTTTATTACTAGTATATTTTTGCTTCTTATGAACTAAATATTTTAAATTCTCCTTTGGTAAATCATCACCAAAAATAACACACCCAAAATAAACAGCCATTTCATGATCAACTTGAGGATTTATTTTACCAATATAAAACTTATCAATTGGATTATGACGTAAAACCACTTTTTGTCCATTTATGACTGTTCTTGAGTATTTTAAACCAGTTTTACAATCTTTAATAATTTCAATGTCTTCATCCTCTGAGTCTTGCGTTGGTTCTGGTTTTGGTTCTGATTCTGGTTCTGGTTCTGAAACATGTTGAAAATGTGATTCTTCTTCAGGTTCTGTTTTTGATACTTCAAATTCCATAGGACCAGAACAAACTTCTGTAATAATCTCATGTTTGGTGGATAACTTTTGTTCTTTAAATTCCTCTTCACAACATGGGTTTGAAGAAATTTGTGGAATTGATCTCTGAATTGAGCAACTTGAAAATGAATCCAAAGTGGTTCTAGTAGTTGTTGATTCTGCAAAACACTGGTTTGAGGTGATTTGTGGGATGAATGCACTCATTTGAAAATTGTTTGAGCTAAACTATTATATAACTTTGACCTTAAACAACAATTTCTAGTAATTGATTTGTATATTCGAGAGGTTAGTTAAAAGTTGAAAAGAAATAACAAGTTTTTCCTACAAACATGGGAAACATCTACTTCTTATATATCTCAATAATCCAAATATCTCAACTTTTAGTAATTTCTGTTTTTTAATTGAGACCAGTTCCTGCAGCTTTAGACAGATAAATGATTTACTGCAGTTGATTGAAATAAGATAAGGTTGATCCAAGAACAACAATAAAAAAACGGTTTTAAAAACAAAAAATTGAATGATTAGAATATAATAGACTCTTCATAAACCAAACAAACTTTAATTGGCTTGAATTAAATCCATTTTAAATTCAATGAGACTATTATTACCCTCGAAAATCAGTTTTATGTCACATGACCAAGCTCATCTCCGGTCAATTCACGTGATGGGGTTAAACATATCACTAATTTTAACCACATTCTCAAAAGAATAAAACAATTTTAAAAAGATTATTTGACTCCAAATGTTTCAAGGATTTCTAATTTTCTATTTTCATTGACAAATTCCATTTTCTTGGTTGGAAATACGCGTGTTTTTGAAGTTTTTTCCTAAAAGAGAATCGACTCGTAGCATCTGCTGCTTGGTGAAAAAGTTGGTAGCACAACGCGTATCTGAATAGGAAACAAACCATAGATCCCAAAGAAACACCATCAAGAGTTCATCAAAACTAATAAAGATAGCTTTCCCTGCTGATATTATACCATTGAATATACTAATTACGACTTTGCTCTCCTTTGAAAAGATATAGATTGAGTTTGATACATTTTATTTTTTAACAAAAGAATTAATCCCTGGATACTATATTAGAGAATTTAAAAATAAAAGGACTAAATCGTGATGGGAAACCTTTACATTGCAACTTATTCACATGTATGAGCAACTTTGATTTTTACTTTTGTTTCCATTTTAACTTTTTTTCTAGGTTGATGTCTATGAGTGTATTATTGGTGAAGTTCCATTAATGAGAAGATGCTCTGATGATTGGGTTAATGCTACACAGATTTTAAAAGCTGCTAAATTTCCCAAAGCTCATAGAACCAGAATTTTGGAAAAAGAAGTTCAAATTGATGTCCATGAGAAAATTCAAGGTGGTTATGGAAGATTTCAAGGTACTTGGATTCCACTAAGAATGGCTAGAGCTTTAGCTCATAGATATAATATTACTGATAGTATGGCCCCAATTCTCTCTTATGTTCCAGATCCTGAACATCCTTTGGAAAGAAGAACCAAACAAAAACCTGCTCCTATTGCTACACATACTTTATCACAAAGTACTGAAAATGGTAGTCCAACCAAAAAACCAAAAAGAGTTTACAACACTAAAAAAAGAAGAGCTGCTGCCGCTGCTGCTGCACAAGCACAAGCTGAAGCTGAAGCACAAGCTAAGGTTGAAGAAACACAAATGAAATTGTCTAGTTTCCCAGCTCAAAGACAAATACCGGCATTTATAAATCAACAACAAGATGTTCAACATCAATTTTGGCAACAACAACAACAACAACAGCAACAGCAGCAACAAGAACCACCAAGATTTCAACCTACTGTTCCACCACAACAGTTTGCTCCAATGGGTGTTCAACAATTGCCATATCGCCCAAATATTCCTCAACCATATTTATATCCATCTGGTTTTACAAACTCGGCTCCAAATTTAGGTATGCAACAACAACAACTATCACAATATGCTCCTCAACAACAGCTTCAACAACAACAACAGCAGCAACAGCAACAACAATCTCTACCGCAGCCTTTACAACAATCACATTCCCAACCTCAATCTCAACAACAACCAGTTCCACCATTAACTCAAAGTTTCCAACAACATAAATCCCATGGTGAAAATTGGTCTCAAGATGATGGTTCATTATCAACTCAGATGGACGAAGCTGGAAATAGAGGAGATTCTGACACTTCAGTTTCATCATCCCCGGCTTCAATTGATGGTGGTACTAAGAATGCTAAAGTTGCATATACTGAACAGTTGATTGATTTCTTTAGTAATGAAGCGAGTGATATTCCATTGGCTTTACAAAATCCTCCAAGTGATTTTGATTTTAATGAACCAATTGATGATGAAGGTCATACCCCATTACATTGGGCTTCTGCTATGGCCAACCTTCAATTGATTGAACTGTTGTTGAAACATGGCTCAGATGCGCTTACTGCAAATTCTACCGGCATGAATTGTATTTCAAGATCTGTTTCTTTTAATAACTCATTTTCCAAGAAAAACTTTCATATTTTGGTTGATCTGATGAAAAATTGTTTATACACTCCAGATAAATCTGGTCGTACACCAATTCATTACATTTGTGAAACTAATAAAAACAAATATCAAACCTCATTATATTATTTACAAACTGTTCTGTCCAAGTTATCAGAAGGAAATCAAAATTTGTTGAGAATAGTAGTAAATCATCAAGATATTAGAGGTGATACTGCTTTACATTTGGCACTGCGTTCTGAAAATGTTGAATTAATGAACCAATTACTAGAATATGGTGCTAATGACACAATTGAAAACCATAGCCATGAAGTTGTTAAGACACTATTACAGCAACAACAGCAACATGAGCAAGAACAACAACAACAACAACAACAACAATCACAGCAACAATCACAATCAGAGCAACAATCACAGTCAGAGCAAGAACAACAGCACCAAATCATGTCAACTTCAACACCTGTTGCTGATGTTTTTGAAACGCCAGCTCCAGTACGTTCTGCTTCTCCAGATATAATTCCAGTAAATGAGCCATCAATTCCAATGTTACCGATTAATGAAGCTGCTCCAATTCTGACATCTATGCTTGGTTCATTAGCTGATGCTTTTGATTCTGAACTAAAATCTAAAGAAGAAGAAAGTAATCATACTAAAGAAGTTCTAACTACTTTGGAAGCTGATATTGAAAGTACAAATACACAAAGTGAAGTGATACTGTCTCAAATCGATGGTGCCACTACTTTGGAAGATGTTGAAAAGACTTTGACCAATAAGGAAAAGGAATGTCAAATAAAGAGTGATCGTTTAAATAATGTTTTAGAAAGAAGTCAGGCGCTTAATCTTGCAAAACTAGTGCACAAGGAAGAAAGTTCTATTGCTTCAATTGACAACAAAGACAATGAAATTGAGCTAGCTACTGAATTAACCAAATTACAAATCAAGAGAACTAAATTGATTGCAGAGATCATTAACGAACTAACTATGCAAAATATCAACACTAAAATGGATAGTTATAGAAGGTTAATCTCCATATCGTGTGGCTTGAAAGTTGAGAACATTGATGATCTAATTGATGAAATAGAGGCTGACTTGTTTACAACAGTCGGTCAACAAAGTGATGTATAGGTAGAAGTATTAAAAAATGGTTTTATAGTATTTTTCAAGTTGCATTGTAAATCTGTGTGATCATGTATGTATATGTGTGTGTGTCCAAATGTATGTATGTATATGTATGTTGTGACCGGATATTCATTTGGAGCATTCCGTCACTGAACTCCGAGGGTTCCCAAAAAATTTTTTTGTACTAGGCGAAGAGATGATGTATAACGTTTTAATTCTTTTTTAAATTAGTTTTGAATATAGATCCAGATACCCTTGTCGAACGATCCCATCGTCATTTTTCTTGCTATCATCTTTGCAAACATGGATCAACAATATTTACAAGGTTTGGAGCAAACCTTGGCTCAAGCTACTCAACCTGATAATGCTGCCATTAAAGCTGCCACTAATAAGTTAGCTACTGAATATTACAAACAAACTCAAGCTTTACCTTCTATGTTATACGTTTTACAAAATAACCCAAGTAATCAAATCAGACAATTAGCTGGTGTTGAATCTAGAAAATTGGTTGACAAACATTGGGAATCTTTGGATGATTCTACTAAAAATGGTATTAAAGAAGCCATCTTGACTTCTACTTTCACTGAATCTGTTGAAATTATTCGTCATTACTATGCTAGAATCATTGCTGCTATTGCTGCTTTTGAGTTGGAAGAGGGAAAATGGAACGAATTGTACACTTTGTTGTTTAACGCTGCTACTGATGATTCTAGTGTTCAAAATAAAGAAACTGCTATTTTCATTTTACAATCATTATTGGAATGTGAATATCAATTTTTGATCCAACACGTCCCAGCTTTCTTGGAATTATTTAGCAAGACCATTGTTGATGCTTCTTCCGCAGCTGTTAGAGCTAAATCTGCTGTTGCTTTAGGTTCAGTTGCTGCTTTGATTGATGCTGATTCCCCAATTAATTCTGAATATGCTGCTGCTTTCAAGTCTTTGATTCCATCAGTTGTCCAAGTTTTGGAAGAAGCTATCACTTCTGGTGATATGGATACTACCAAAGATATTTTCAACTCTTTGAATGATTTGTTATTATGTGATTCTAAATTAACTGGTGACAGCTTGATTGATTTAGTTAACATCAACATTAAGATTGTTGTTAACAGTTCTATTGATGATGAAGTTAGACAATTCGCTTTCCATTTCTTGACTTCTGCTGTTACTTACAAGAAAAACAAAATCACTTCTAAACAATTAGGTCGTGAAATTACATTAGCTGCTTTGAAGGTTGCTTCTGAACAAGTTGATATTGATGACCAATTGAACAACGATGATGATGACAATGAAAATGAAGAAAGTGAACCATATGATTTGGCATTAAGATTGATCACTGTTGCTGCTAACGAACTTCCACCATCTCAAGTTGGTAAGGTTATCTTTGAACAATTGAACACTATGATTGGTTCCCAAAACCAATTTGAAAGACGTGGTGTTTTGTTGTCTCTAGGTTATGCTTGTGCTGGTACACCTGATTACTACTCCAATCAAATTCCAAAGACTATCAACGCTGTTATTGCTGGTTTGAAAGATCAAGAATTGATTGTTAGAGTTGCAGCTTTGCGTTCTTTGACTATCTTGGCCACTGAATTACAAGACGGTTTGGTTGATTACCACGAAACTTTGTTGCCATTGATCATTAATATCATTGATTCTGCTGCTAACGTCAACGTTTACAAATACGCTTGTACTTCTTTGGATGGTACTTTAGAATACATGTCTCATGAAATCATCAAACGTTACTTGAACGAATTGGTTCCAAAGTTGTTCCATATGTTGCAAGCTACTCACAGCTCTAAATTAAAGGCTATCATTGTTTCTTGTATTGGTTCTACTGCTTACGCTTCTGGTACCTCTTACATTCCATTTTTTAATGAATCTGTTAAATTGTTGGAACCATTTATTCAAAACTCAGGTTCTGTTGAAGGTATGGATGAAGATGACATTGAATTGAGAGCTATCACTTTTGAAAACATTTCTACTATGGCTAGAGCCGTTCGTTCTGAAGCTTTCGGTGCTGTTGCTTCTCCATTAGTTGATGCTGCCTACACTGCTATCAAATCTGATAGTTCAAGATTGAGAGAATCTGGTTTCGCTTTTATCTCCAATATGGCTAAAGTTTACGGTAAAGAATTTGCCCCATTCTTGCCAAACATTGTTCCAGAAATTTTCAACTGTTTGAAACAAGAAGAATTCAGTTTTGATTTGAACGAAGAAGATGATTATCAAGAAATTGATTTGAATGAAAAATTCAAAGTCAACACTGGTATTACTATTGAAAAAGAAATCGCTGCTATAGCCTTATCCGAGTTGGCCTTGGGTTGTCAAGATAAATTTGGTGAATACGTCGAAGAATCTGTCGCTATCTTGTCTGAACAAGCTAAAGATTCTTATGGTATGAGAGAAACTGCTCTAAACTGTTTGTGGAAAATTGTGAAAGCTTTTGTTTCTATTGAAGTTCAACCAAAGAAATTCCCAGTTGGTGTTCCAAAGACTTCTTACGTTGATGGTAACATTTTGACTTTGATTAAACATGCTAGATCTTTGTCTGTTGAAGCTTTAGTTGAAGAATACGAATTCCAAATGGTTGCTAACATTTTGGACTCTTTCGCCATCTTGATTAGACAATATGGTCCAATTATTATTGTTGATGCCGATGACAGTTCTTTGTTACAAGAATTGTGTGTTGAATTGATGAAATTGTTGAAGGGTGAACATTTATGTCAATCTTTGGATGAAGATGAAGTCCCAGATGATGAAGAAGTTGATTCTTCTGAAACTGAAGCATTGATCTACGATTCTACTTTGGATGTATTGGTCAGTTTATCTTTGGCCTTGGGTCCAGATTTCAACGCCATTTTCCAATCTTTTAAGGATGTTATCGTTGCTGGTTTGAACAACAAGTCTGTCTCTAAGAAATCTTCTGCAGCTGGTGCTTTGGCTGAAATGATGGTTGGTTTGAAAGGATCTAACCCATACTCTGACGAATTGTTGCAAGTCTTTGCTACTAAGTTGGATTCTGAAAAAACTTTGGAAGTTAAAGGTAACTGTGCTTATGGTGTTGGTTGTGTTATCTATTACGCTAACAACGACTACTCTTCAGTTTATCCAAACATTTTCAACGCTTTATCAAAGTTATTGACTAAAGCTCAAAAACAAGGTGGTCAAGTTGATGAGGATGATGAAGAAGGTAAAGAAACCATTCAAAGAGCTTATTCTAATGCTTGTGGTTGTGTCGCTAGATTAGCTTTGAAGAACCAATCTGGTTTGCCATTGAACGCTATCTTACCAATCTTGTTTGAACACTTGCCATTGGAAACTGCTTTCGAAGAAAACACTCCAATTTTTGAATTGATCATTAAATTATACCAAGAACAAAACCAAGACATTGTTCAATTCACTCCAAAGGTTGTTGAAATCTTTGCAGAAGTCTTCTTAAAGGAATCTGAAAGAGAAAAATTGGAAAAAGAAGCCACTTTAGGTAGAGAAGAAAACATTGAAAGTTTGAAACAATTTGAAACTCCAGAATTGAAACAAAAGGTTGTTGATTTGTTGAAGCACTTGGACTCTAGTTACAACAATGTTGCTTCTCAAAATGCAATTTTGAAACCATTCATTCAATAATTGCATATATTAACACATTTTCATTATGATTGATCAAATCATCGGTATATTATTTTTCTTTCATGTCATTTTCCAGATACATTATTCTGCGGTTATATATATATAAATTCTTCTAATTGTTTTATACAAAACCACTGTAATTATTAAAACTTAAAGTTATTAGTTATATTATTGTTAAAAGCCCGGATCATAATATTATGTAATGATTATGTAATCTTCAATTTACCGATCATCAACGCTGATGAAGAATGAAGATATTCAACAACATTAATACGTGTCTTAGAGAGTTCAAAGATGCCTGTGATTGATAAGCCTATTGATCAGCAAGAAGGTGAATGTACTGACAATACTGTTGTGGTGGTTGAAGAATCTAAGCTTCCAGAATTCACATTTGCAAATGTTTTATCTGATATTAAATATGGTACATATAACTTGGTAGTTAATCCTGATTTTAACAGAGTTGTGATACCTGCATTGGTGATAGGTGAATTGGTTTTGGTCAAACTGATACGGAAGTTGGTATCATGTAAGAAACGTTCTTTTTACTGGTTAATTGAGTATTAATAATTAACTGCTTTTTAGATACTGAAATTGATTACACTGCATACATGCAACAAATTGAGATTATTAAAAGTGGTGAATTGAACTATTCAAATATATATGGTGGTACCGGACCCTTAGTTTATCCAGCTGGTCATGTTTGGATTTATAACTTTCTTTATTGGTTGACTGAAAGTACAAAAGATGTCGCAAAAGGTCAAACATTCTTTGGCTATCTTTATGTCTTGACTTTAATCTTGGTGTTGACAATTTATGCTAAATTGAGAGTTCCTCCTTGGGTCTTGGTGATGTTGGTTTTATCTAAAAGACTACATTCAATTTATGTATTAAGATTATTTAATGATTGTTTTACTACATTTTTTATGGTTTTAACTGTCCTCACTTTACAACTTGCATCATCTTCAAAGAAAACTTCATCAAAAAAATCATTCATCTTGACCAATGTTGTTGCAGCTAGTTTATTTGCTATTGCTATTTCTATAAAGATGAATGCTTTGTTATACCTTCCAGGTTTTTTAATTGTTAATTATTTTTTAAATGATGAAAATCTGTTCAAGTTGGTGATTTCATTAGTGACAATTTCAATCTGGCAAGTTATTATCAGTTGGAAATTTTTATTTAATACTCCAGAGATTCGTAATAACTATTTTTCAGGTGCTTTTGATTTAAAGAGAAAATTCATGTATAAATGGACCGTTAATTGGAAATTTTTATCTAAAGATGTTTTTAACTCTTCAAAATTCCATCAATTATTATTGTTATTACATGTTGCAATTATTGTGCTTTTTGTCATTACAAAATGGTGCACTAAAAGACAAACTGGTAAATCATTTGGTAAATTTATCACTGATGCATTAAAATTTTGGAAATCTACAATCTCTCCTTCAAATGTCATATTTGACCCTGTAAATGGTCCTGTTTTTGTCACTGGGGTTATGTTTAGTAGTAACTTGATTGGTGTTTTATGTGCTAGAAGCTTACATTATCAATTTTTGTCCTGGTATGCTTGGACTTATCCATATTTGTTATTCTTAACTAGATTAAATATTTTCTCCATTGTCATCTTTTTGATTCACGAATGGTGTTGGAATGTTTATCCAGCTACTACTAAAAGTTCTGCTGTTTTAATTACTTTAAATACTTTGGTGTTGATTGCATATTGGGCAAATGATAGAAGATTGTCTTATAATGAAAAAGAAATTAACCAAGAGACAAATGAAGAAACTAAGAAATCCAAATAAATAGTTGTCAATAGAATATAATCTATATGCTTTTAATTAATATTTATACAGTACACTTAATCTTTTAATCATAAGATCTTTTTATAGACGAAGCATCTAAATAAAATAATACACACTCAAAAATTTTAGTTTTAACCAATAGGTGAAAATAATAATAAAAACAATATCAAATAAAAAAGAAACAATTAATGACGATAACTAGGACAATGTAAAAACCAAAAAAACTGTTAACAAACAAAATAAAAAAAGTAATTGATAGAAAAAAAAAAAGAAAATAATGACAAAGAAAAAAAAATAAATGATATCTTGAAATGTATGTAGATCATTATAATCACACAAATATTTTCCAGAATAATAAATGACCCAATAAAAATTAACTCTTTCTTAAACTAAACTAGTGAAACAGATGAACAAGAATGAGAACAAGATGACAAGATGGATGAAAAATAAAAATAAAATATAACAAATAATCAAAAGCAACTAAATCATAAAAAGAAAATATTATACGACACATACATAACCAACAAATTATTCAGCTTCAACACTGTCACGCCAGTAACTTTCAAAAGTAGCCAAATCTGTATCATCAGTATTGATAAAGCTTTCCAAATTGAAGTTTTCATCGCCAGGCAACTCATTAGAGAAATCAGATAATGGGAAGTCGTTGTATAAATCACCAGTACCGGTACCAAACATATCATTACCCAAATCATTTGGCATTAAAGTTGGGTCGTTCATCTTTATATCTTCAGTATTGATAGCAGGTTGATTATCACCACTGTTTCCAGCAGAATTAGCTGTATTTTCAGAGTTTGGTGGAGTAAGTTGAGATGTATCTTTACTTGATGACGTGACGTTTTTATTATTTGAAACGGATGTATTGTTATTGTTGCTGTTGTTATCATTTGCTTCCTTCTTAACACGCGTACTTTCTTTCTTTGTAGTTGCAATTGAATTAGAAGCAGTAGTACCATTGTTGTTATTATTGCTATTATTTGCTGCTGCTGCTGCAGAAGCAGCAGCACCTGCATTTGGTGTCATTGGAGTGGTTGGTGTCAATGGCTCAGTAGCATTTGAACCAGCAGCTACAGCTGGATGATTTTTCTTTGGCTTCTTACGTTGAGCTGGTTCTTTCTTCTTACGACCATTAGCAGTGATAGATTTAGTACCAACAGCTGGTGAAGAAGATGGTGTATTTTTCAAGCTCTTTGGAGGAGGCATGTGTTTATTAGTTTTTTCTTTGACCTCTTTTTTGGTTGAACCGTCTAATAATCTCTTATTTTCTCTTTCCAATAACATTAATTGCATTTGGTAATCTTGTAATGCACTTGAACCTGAATTATGACCTACTGAAGATGATGAATTGGCAGTACTAGATTCAATAGTTTTTCCAGTCCCTTTAACACCAGCAGTCAATGGTGAATTATGATTCGAACCATTTAAAGAACCATTAGTATCAATCTTGGAGCCATTCATGGTAGGACCCATAGTTTGAGGACTAACAGATAATGGAGAAACAGCATGACTGTTAACATCTTCTAATTTTGGTTTCTTGAAATTATTCTTTGATTGTTGTTGAGTGTTTTGAGAATTGCTTGGAGTTGGAGCATTTGAACCATGATATCCACTAACTGGAGTTGAACCAGATGCAATACTTGGGTCCATTGAAGGTTGTTGTGCACTTCCTTGTTGACTTTGTGGACCTTGTTGTGGTGGACCTCCTTGTTGTGGAGTACCTTGTTGTTGCATTTGCATTGCATTATATTGTTGGAATTGAGAATACTGTTGTTGTGCATGAGCTTGTGCTACTTGAGCGGCAGCTTGTTGTTGTTGTTGATATTGTGCTCTTAATATATTTGAATAATTTTGAGGCATTACACCAGGACCACCAGACACTGACATTTGGCCTCTGTTTTTGCCAGCAAAAAGTTGAGACTGTTGTTGTTGGAAATTTTGTTGAACCTCTTGTTGTTGTTGAGATTGTTGCAAAGGTTGATGATGTGGTGATAAAAATGAATCTTGTTGATGTGGACCTTGTTGTGTATCCATCATTGGTTGGAATTGACCAAATTGATTAAACTGACCACCAGTAGCACCTGAAGCACCATTTGAAGCTGCAGATGTTGAAGTTGTTGGTGTTGAAGCTTGTTGTTGAACCCCAGATGTAGCAGCAGCTGATGGAATTGAACTTTGAGGACCAGCACCTTGAGCTTGTAAATTATTTGGTTGGCCAAACTGTTGCATTCTTTGTTGTTGTGGAGGTATTTGAGGATGATGTTGTTGTGGAGTTGGAATATGTTGTTGACCTTGTTGTTGAGGTGGAGGAACCTGTTGTTGTGGTCCTTGAAGAGGTCCTTGTTGTTGCGTACGTTGTTGTGGTATACCTTGAGGTTGAGCTTGTGGTGTACCAGCATGACTATGAGGATGACTTTGTTGACCTTGTTGTTGTTGTTGTTGTTGTTGTTGTTGTGGACCTTGTTGCAAAGGATTTTGCGGTATGCTTTGCTGTTGTTGATTTTGTTGTTGACCTTGTTGTTGAGCCAAATATTGTTGTTGATGCTGTGAATTTTTTTGTTGTTGCTGAAGCATCATTTGTTGTTGAATATGATGCTGTTGAGCCTGTTGTTGTTGTAATTGTTGTTGTTGTTGTTGTGATAATTGTTGTTGAGCATTTGGTGCATTTTGACCTTGAGCTTGTGGACCTTGAATAGAGACGCTTTGTTGATGAAGTTGTTGTTGTGGGTGATGTTGAGTTTGTTGTTGAAAAGAGCCGCCAGCCATTGTCATATTTTGTGCTTGAGCATGAGCAGCATAAAAAGTTGAACTATGTAAAGCATGTTCTTTTCTTTGTCTTAACAATTGTAAACGATAATAATGTTGAGCATTTTCAGAACCACCACGATGAGTTCTAGCATTAAAAACATCCCAAAAGATTTGCCACCATTCGTACAAGAAACCTTGAGGTGCATCCATAGAAATTGCTAAAGGGAGTAATTCTTTTTGAGAAGGTCTTTTAATATTTTGTAAATGATTGTTCGAATTTGCATCGGTTGGGACATCAGCTTCTTTGATAAAAGTAGAAGCCGTTTGAGGTAATGAAGATTTGATCAAGAAATCATAAACATAAGCGTTTAAAAGTTGTTTTGAATTTGACGATATCAGATCGTTCACCACTCTGCTTCCATCATTTGACGCGCCATTACCACCCTGCTCATTCTGCTGTTTCTGTATACCACTCATTATGAAACTTGTAGACCTGTATTCTTATCAAAATGATTTCACCTTAATTATAAGTACTTTAAGTCTCAGGGATTTGATGATTCGCCAGCGGTTAAAAATAATATATGAACAAAAAAAACAGTTGAAATCACCAGAAGAAATTGATTTTAGCCACAGCGGTTAACAATGAGTATATTTCTTGTAGGTCTATGTTATGAATAGAATGTGTTTTGTATGAATGAAACTCTTTTATTTTTCAGTTGAATTACAATTAAGCGGAAAGTGCTTCTGTTGTTGTTGTTGTTGTTGGAAAAAAAAAAAAAGAAGGGGGATGTAAGAGCTGATTAAAAAGACTTGAAGCTAGGTAGGATGGGCAACTGTTTATCAAATGTGTATTTGTATGTTAAACTTCTATGATTCTATCTTTTTCCACACAAATGTTAATTCTTGTTGATGTTTTTATTTTGTTGTTAGTTGATGAATGTGATGGGATCCTTTTCCCAATCTCACTCTCTCTTTTTTTCTGCTTTGAAAACAATGGGCAGAAAAACTGATGACAAGAATTGCTGATTCTCTCGGTGTACGGAGGGTTATGGATTGTAGTTTATATTTAATGGCAATTTGTATTGATGATATGTTTAAAATAAATTCAATCAACTATACTCCTTAATTTTATTTAAAACACACTACTTTCTTCGTGTTACTTTCCTCTAAAATTTCTAACTTCTCACCATTTAGAAACCTCTTGACGTTTTTTTTTTGAGTCGTTTCTTTTTAAAAAAGCACCCTCTTTTCCTAAACTGGTAAATAATTAGCACGTGATTATGCTAATTACAGTAGGGTAACCCTTGAAAAGTTAATACTGCAAGAGAATGTGGTGGTGTCCAGGTGCATGTCACATCAGCAAGATTGATTACTTACATCGTACATAATACATATGTTATCTATCTAAATAATCTATTAAAACTAAAAAAAAAATGGTTCTATGTTTATCATGATTCATCAACTATTCTAGATATATCTCTTAAGGTCACCAGCCCTTCAAATAACCCTTCTTTTGTAAACAACACAAATCTTGGTTTTAATTTACAAAACACTTCAACTAATGTAGGTAAAGGAATATTAGAATTTAATATGTTTTCATCACCTTTTAATTCAACTAAATCATATAATGGGTACCCATGGTCTTGTATCACTGGCCTAGTTTCTTGTATTGGTGATGTTGGTAATGAATTTGCTCGAGATGCTGCTATTGATGCTGTTGTTGATGGATCTTGATCTCTAAAAAATATAACTTTAGAATTCTTATTAAATCCATATATTCCATTAATTTTAATAAATTCTTCCCTAAGATCTTCAAGAGATAACCAACCATGAATTTTAGGCTCTGATCTGCTAGTTAAAATTGGAACACCTTGAAAAGTGAAATTTAATAATTCTTCTAAATCATAAACTTTTAAATCATCCTCTATGTATAAAACTTCTAATTGATCCAATTTTGTCATAAATTCAAAACTTGGTGTTGCTGGTAATGGTTTAGTAACTTCTTTTAAATATGGATAATCAAAAAATTTAATCCATAAATCATAACAATTATTAACATTAAATTTATCAGAAACAAATCTTGCAACTAAAACAGTAATCATAATTGGTAAAACATAAGTTAAAGCACCAGTTATTTCAAAAATTGTAATAACAACCCAAACAGTCATTTTAGTAATACCTGCTAAAAATGCTGCAGAACCAACAACTGCATAAGCACCAGGTGAAATACATAATCCATTAGTATTTTCACAAACAACTGCCAAAAATGGGTAAGTATGTTGAATATTTTCAACAATTATACCAAATAAACGACCAATTAATGCACCAATAGTTAAGGAAGGTAATAAAACACCAGCTGGAATCATTGTACCAAATGTATATGATGTTAATAAAATGGAAACAATACTAGTGAATAATAATAATACAGCACTTTGATAATCATCACCATTACATAACCCTGCACCAATAACTGCAGCTGATGAAATATCATCATTACCATCACAATCTCTATATAGTTTAGTCATTAAAACAGTTAAAGGTAATCTTGGGAAAACTAATGGATAACATAATAATGATGTGACTAAAGATAATATAACTAATTCCAAAACTTCATAAGTTGAACCTCTTGAAATAATGTTTTTTTGTCTAAATTTTGCAAAATATATGTTTAATCTATTAAATAATGCACCAAAAACACCACCCAATATTCCTAAAGTGACAAAACCTAAAATTTCAATGTTTAACCACTGATTATCCATAGTGACATAAATTTCTCTTGATGGTGTAAATGAATTCATAACAATAACACCAGCCATTGAACAAATAAATGAACTCCACATTTTATCACTAGCACTAAAATAACTAAATATTTGTTCAAATGTGAAAATAACACCACTGATTGGTGCATTAAATGCAACTGAAATAGCTGCTGCTGTAGAAGCAACTAATAATTCACGTTTTGTAGCTTGATTGTTTTTTAAAATTGGAAATCTTTGTAATAACATATTACAAAATGCACATGAAATATGAACTAATGGTCCTTCTTTCCCAGCCCAAAATCCAGAACTAACAACCAGTGTTAATGAAATAAATTTAACAATAGTTGTAAACATTTGGAAAAATTTTTTAATAACAACACCACTAATAATGGCTTTAACTTCTGCTATACCTGAAGTTCTAACATATGGAACGTCCTTAGCCACAACAGCAGCAATTAACGCTAATATTAATGAAGTTAAAGTGTATAGGAAAAATTTATAAATAAATGAACCTGCAGTATCACTATCAAGGCCAATAACTGCATCCCATTCTTTCCAATTGGGACAAACATCACCTTCTTTAAAACCTTCACAACAAACTTGGAAAGTCATATAAAATTTCCCTTGAGCACAATAACCACCTTTTAAATCTGATAACCAATTATATAAATATTCAGATATAGATGCAAGCATACCAATAATGATCCCAGTACCAATCAACACCACCCATTTCGAACTAAATTTCATTCCAATGTCATTATTACTATTTCCACTCCCATTATGATTATGAGTACCAGCTAATTTTTTCATTTCACGTTCTTTACTAAATTCATATGGCCAATCAATTGTAGTTAAATTGGCGTATTGTTTGCTTTTACCATGAGGTAATTTGGGGGCCGGGTGTTCTATTACGTGGTATTCCACTATGGGGATACCTTTCCAACGTTCAGAATCCGTCATTGATATTTTGTTCTCTATTAATTGCTTTGTGTTGTTTTGTTTTAGATGTGTTTATTATTGATCATAGGCGTAATTCCATAGTGTATAATTTTGGTGTCTGGATGAAAAGAAAAATTATCAGAAAGCAAAAACATCAACAACAACAAATTCATTAAACAACAATAATCAACAACAACAGAATAATAAGAACAAGATGTCATTGTTCAATCGTAAACCAGCGGTGTCTTCTACAGCCACCGAGAGTGATTTGGCCAATGATGTGATTGTACAGAACCCTCCAGAAGATTCAATTTCAGATATTGCATTTTCACCACAAGCTGAATTCTTTTCTGTTTCTTCTTGGGATAAAAAGGTTAGAATTTATGAAGTTACTCCTACTGGTGCAACTGAAGGTAGAGCAATGTATGAACATGATGCTCCAGTTTTAACTACAAGATGGGTAAATGATGGGACTAAAGTCATTAGTGGTGGTGCAGATAAACAAGTTAAATTATACGATTTACAGAGTGGTCAAGCTCAAACCATAGGTATGCATGATGCTCCTGTAAAAGTGGTTAGATTTGTTGAATGTGGTCCTGCAAACACACCAGTTGTTGTCAGTGGTTCTTGGGATAAAACTTTAAGATATTGGGATACTAGACAACCTACACCAATTAGTACAATAAATTTACCAGAGCGTGCTTATGCAATGGATAGTTCTCAAAAATTACTTGCTGTTGCAACTGCTGAAAGACATATTTGTATCATTGATTTAAACAACCCACAAACAATTGCTAAACAAACAATGTCTCCGTTGAAATGGCAAACTAGATCAATAGCATGTTATCCACAAGGTAATGGTTATGCATTAGGTTCCATAGAAGGTAGATGTGCATTCCAATACATTGATGAAAAAGAACAATCCACACTTGGTTTCACATTTAAGTGTCATCGTCAAACAGAAACAAAAGCCGGTCGGACAGAAAATCATATTTATGCTGTTAATTCTATTGCAGCACATCCAATATATGGTACTTTTGCAACTGCTGGGTCCGATGGTTGTTTCCATTTCTGGGATAAGGATGCTAAACATAGATTAAAAGGTTTTCCAAGTCTTGGTGGCAGTATTTCTGTTTCTGCCTTTAATAGAACTGGTACTATCTACGCTGTTGCAGTGTCTTATGATTGGAGTAAAGGTCACACTGGTAACAGACCAGATTATCCAAATGTCATCAGATTACATCCTACAAAAGATGAAGAGGTTAAACAAAAAAAGAACCGATAATTGGTGCAATATAAGGAGAATTTTAATCAATATATGTGTATAATAGAAATGGAAAAACATAGCATAGAAAAACGTTAGTGAGTGTAGATGAAGCCCTAGAAAAAAAAATTATAAACACTAAATAAATACTGTGAATAATGATTTTAAAAAATCAAAAACAAATGCGATTTCTGTGGATTGAACACAGGACCTCCAGATCTTCAGTCTGGCGCTCTCCCGACTGAGCTAAAGCCGCTTTCTGTTGAGCTATAAAAATCACTTTGTGCTTTTCACTAAAAAATAAATAAAGCATGTGACTATCACGTGATTTTATTTATTAAAAAGTTATATAATGATATTTAAATAATAATTAAATTATAATTTTATATTCATTAAAATGACTGATGTTTATTCTATAAACTCACTATATTTTAAATACCATTTACCTTATTATTTCTACTTAATTTTCCAACATTTCCAAAAAAAGAAAATTTTTTTCTTTTTCAGCCAGTTGAAATCTCGAAATTTTTTTTTTTTAAGGACAACAATCAAATCGATCCCTGAACAAAATTACACTAAAAAACAATAGACTTTATTAAAAGATTACAAACAAAACAACAACTCGTTAAAAAAACCAAAAGATTCAAGCATAAGACTCTTGGTTCTTCTAACAAAAAAAACTTTTTGCATTTTTTCTTTAACTTTCATTCCCTTCGTTGTTTTCTTTTTTTTTTTACTGCTTTGATTTTTTTTTTAAAGCTTTTGAACCATTAAAAAGGAAAATATGAGTGTGATTCAAATGGAGATGACCACAAAGCGTGAAATCGTTGCTGCTCCTTTTGCAGCCCAACTTGATGGTAAGTGAACTGTTTGAAAAAGTATTTTGTGGTTCATTCACTAACCCTTTTTAGCTATTGATAAAGCTCTTTTTGATTACCGTTATAAACAACAACATGGGCCTCAACAACAACACAAGTTTAATGGAGGTCATGTTCACCAAAAATTTTATAACAACGGTAAGCAACACCACTACAACTATCATAACAATAACAATCACTACTACAACAACAACAACAACAACAACCAAGTTGGTCACAGGGTTCATGGTGGTTCTGCTGTTATGTTGCAACATTATCAAGGGGTTAATACCAATGTTAAGTATAGTAACAATAACTACTTGAATCTGCAAGCTCCTCAACCAAGGGTTCATCAACATCAACCTGTCATTATGGGTATGAACATGCAAAATGGGTTGGCTCCTTCTATGGCTCCTACTCCTGTTTCTTCTCAAAATGTTAACGTTGGTGTTGGTGCTTTTGCTAATGTTGCTCCTGTTGCTGCTCCAAATTCAATTTTTGGCAACAACAATGATATGACTAGCCCATCATTTTCTGCTACTACTAGCAATATCAACTATCAAGGTGTTGTTTCATCTTCACCAGATAGTTTTGTCGAAGATTTGGTTTCTGAGTCAGCTTCAAAGTTTGACCCATTTACTCCATATCAAAAATTATCTTCTTCTGTCAGTTCTGAAGTCTCCTCAACTTCTGCATCTTCTTCAGTCTTGACTTCAAATACTAATGGTACTACTGCAACTGCTACTTCTACTAATGCTACTGCTACTGTTCCATCCGCATCATTCAAATCCTTTAACGAATTAGAATTAATCAACAACAATGGGTTGTTTGATGCTAAAAACTTTAATGTTAATGATAACGGTTTCAATACTACAACTACAACTATTAATAATAATAATAATCATATTCGTGCTGGTTGGTTAAACATTTGGGGTAATGATATGTCTGTTTGGGGTTAAGAATTGATTGTTTATTACAATTCTTACCTCAAAGACATTGTGATTTTTTTTTAGAAAATGTTTTTTTTATATTTGATTTGGATTAAAATATGGGGTGTCTTTTTATAATTATTTTTTTTTTTTTGATTGATTAATTGATTCAGAGTTGATCAATTTATTTGCATCCCAATGTTACGTGAAATATGAAGAAAAGAGAAAAAAAGAAAGATATGATAGAAAAATAATTAAAAAAGAAAAGAAAAAGAAGAAAATATTATTTCTATCATATATGTGTGTTTTTATATTATAATAATTTTAACGGTGGTCAATGATTTATTTCATGATGGAGAGTAAAAAGAAAAATTTTGGTTTTTTTATACAAATTATTTGGTGCTGGTGTTTTATAACAAATTGTGTCATAAGTATTCTTTTTTATATTATATTATTTTGGGATGTGTGCAATGCTGTGCGTGTACATGTACATGTGTGTGTTTTCCTCTTCATCCGTTTAATGGGAATTATGTGTTTCTGAGCGTGTGTGTTTTTTTATATTTATTTTTTTTATATTTGATTGATTGATGATTAGAGATGGGTTTTAGATGATCAATCTTTTATCATATTGGACATGGAATTTTTATCGTGATTTCTTAGTATTTTATTCTTTTTTTTTATTACTTATTATTATATGAAGAGAAAAAAAAAGGTTATATATTTGTGTTTATTTCTTAACATTGTTTGTTTGGTTTTTCACCTTCATTAGAAGTCACTTACAAAAAGTTTCTACTAATGGTGCGCTGTTAATCGCAACCTACAAAACATTGCTGAAGATTTATATGTATTGTTTTTATCTGTTTATATATTAAGAAAAAAAAGGTTTATTATTATTCAAATTGTAGAATCTCATCCATGGCGACAAGATTTCAGCATATTAAGATTTAGTTTAGGAAACTTTAAATCAAATGATTTGGGTACCAATTTTGATGTTTTAGACATACCTCTTGTTCTTGGTTTAGCAATCTTGGATATTGCATTATTAGTTGAATTAATCGATACACTTGGGAGAATTGGTATTTTAGATAGTTTTTTATTTTTCACTGGATTTCTAATGTTGTTTCGATTTGGATTTTTATTCTTTAGTACTGCGACACGGGGTATTTGGATAGTTTTCAAGTCTTCTTCTGCTGCTTTATTCAAATCAACTTCAATAGGATTGTCTTTTTGTTTTACAATTAACAATGAGGTATTATTTGGGTCAAATATTCTAGAAATTTGTTCATCACAATCTTTAACCTTTATCTCAATATTTTCCATCAATTCGGTACTGTTGATATTGATATGTGTTTCAGTATATGGATTCAAACTCAAGTTACTTTGGTTATTGGAATGAATTGAAGTATTCTCTCTGATATTTTCATCTTCATTTTCAAATAACGTGAGCTCATCTTCTTTTTCGAATAATACCTCTAGACGAAGATCAGATAAACAATTCATTGCATTTGTTAAAAGTGGTAATTCTTTATGTAAAACATGTTGTAATTTTTTCAAATGTTTTTCAGTTACTTTCATACCTCAAACCAAATCAACAAAATCAACTCCAAACACTTTGAAACTACTCTTTACTACTTTTCATTATTTTTCTTTATTTTTTACACTGATTTTTGTGTCAAATATCTATCAATATGCAAAATATATACCCTCGGAAATAGTGTTCTGTGCACGTGATTCACCCTCGTTAGTTTTTAACCGGGTGACCTGGTTTTGGTTCCCAGGTCCAAAAAATTCTTTGAAACTTTAATGTAAAAAAACGTAAACAACAAAATCTTATTTAAAACTTCATTGGAATCAGTTGCTGAATTGTTCTAATTGTATTGATCAAGTGTTTTATTTATATTGATTCATTACTCAATTAGATATTTTCAATAGAAAAGACACGCGTCAAAAGTGAGTATTTCTGTTTTTGTTGATTTTATGGCAATCATCATCATCAACAAACAATTATAACAGTTAAGATCCAAAAACTAACTAAATTTATCTAGTGTCTGGATTCCAAACCCCATTCAGAAACAAATTGACTGTTTCAGCAACTACTGAACAAGCTACTACATCTACACAATCTTTTGCTGGTACTGAAAATGATTCATTAAGAGTATCAAATGTTGATGTTGATCAACCATTAGAATTAGCTAGCAAATATGTTGATGCTTCTCTTTTGTTAGATAAGACTAGTCCTGTTCTTGATGATCCAATATATCATGGTAATGCTGTTGACTATAACTACAGTAATCAACCAAGTGGGTTGGGTCCATATACCCCTTTTGAAAGAACAGAAATCATTAACATACCAGATGAAATTTTGGAAGAATACAACAAAGTGGAAACTATGGGTAATATGGGTATTTTCCCACAAATTAAAAGAATATGGATAACAGTAGATAATAGATTGATCTTATGGAACATGAATAAAACTACTGAATTTCAAACATTTGAAGAAATTACACATACAATTTTAAAAGTCGAATTAGTTAAACCAAAAGCCAATTGTTTTACTGATGCTATTAATTATTTATTATTAATTGCTACTCCTTTTGAAATCCACATCTTGGCTGTCGCCTACTCTAAAAATAATGAATTAGAATTATATAACACTGGTATGACTGTTCCTGTTCATGGTATTAGTGTTGATCGTTTTATTTCTTATGAGAAATCAGGTCAAGTCTTTTTCACCGGTACTGGTGATGGTATGCATATTTGGGAACTACAATACTCAAATTCTGAAGATTGGTTCAACAAAAAATGTAACAAACGTTGTTTAACTAGATCTGCTGTTTCTGAACTAATACCTGGCTCATCCATTATAAACTCTGTTATTAAAGTCTTTGAAGATAGTACTGGTCATGGTACTACAGATGAACAAGTTTCCCAATTGACTGTTGATAACTCTAGAGGTATCCTGTACACTTTATCAAACAAATCTAATATTAGATCATATAAAATTAAAGATAATGGTGAGTTGGAAGGTCCATTAATTTTTACACCAACCCAAATTTCTACTTTTGCTAAAACTTCAAGTGCCAAAACTTCCCCATTGTTACGTAAACCATATCTAGAGATTGTTAATTTGAATGTTGTTTCAAGAATGGAAAATGAGGATTTGTTCTTGGTTGTTATCACTCTTGGAGGGTGCAGAGTATATTTGAATGGTTCATTCAATGCTACTAATGTACGTGCTCTAAGAATAGAAAGTGTCAAATTTCCACCAACTAAAATCACTAAAGATCAAATTGCTGTTGAACAAAGAAATTTTAGAGAAAGTGAAGCTTTGAAAAATGCAACTTCAACTTCAACTCTTGGTTCTACTTCAACAACATCACAAATGCCAACAATGCTAACATATCAAAAGAAATCTTCAGCTTTACTAGAAAGTAAGAGTTCATCAAAAATTTTATCACCAGGTATGTTTTTCGATGTTGTTCAAAAACCAGAAACTAAAGAACAAAAATTATTTGTTTCTGTTCCAGATTATGGTATTTTAAAATATCATTACAAATATTCTGAAAATGCCACTTTCTTAGAATGTTCAGGTTTAGTTCATCAAATTGTTCCATTATCTTCTACTTTCAATGCTACTGATAAACCACAAGGTTATGCTAATGAATTTGCTACACAATACGTTGCTGGTCCATTTGAAGTTGCTGTTTTAACCAATACTTCTTTGCAAATTTATCGTTACCGAACTCCAGATTCTGTTTTTGAGGCATTGAATGAAGACTATTCGTCATTTGTTAGCAAATATGGTTTGATGGAATCATCTTCCACTGCTTTATACGTCACATGTAAATATAACGTCTCCAAAACTATCAGATCAAATGCTTTTAGTTTCTTCACCTTAGGTATTCCAAATGTTGTTGATTTCAAACCAAGTTACAGAACCACTTCAGCTGCTCAGTCATTAGTTTCTAAGGCCCTTGCTACTCCATCAACAAATAATGCTACTAGTAATACTACTACCTATTCATTTGATAATGTTTGTTTGAGTCCAAGGTTTAGTGGTATTGTCACACTTTTGGGTAGATTATTAAGAGAAATTTGGGATATCAAAGCATTTGTTGTTTCTAAAGATATTAAATACAACAAGGATGGTTCTCTGAACAAAAATTCTATTTTTGAAAATGAATTTTTAGAATCCATTTCTGTTGATGAATCCAAACTTGATTTTTATTTAAGTTCAATTTCTGTTTTAAATGAATTCTTCCAAACTTATGGTAACACTATTGCATGCTTTCTTACTCCTGGTTTGAACAAGAAAAATTTTGATAGAGCTGAAGAATTTGCCAATCAAGCTGAAAACATTGCTGTTAACTCTGTTATTAGATTAGTTATGTCTATTAAAGAAGCACTCTCCTTTATGATTGTTTTGATTAAAAAAGGTGGCTCATATGATGAAGATGATGATTCCGGTAATTTAAAAGATATTTTCAAATACTTGTCTTTAGATGTTCAAATTTCATTATCTAAATTAACATTCAAAGATATTTTTGCTCCAACTGAAGAAACCAAAAATTTAATTAAAGAAATTTTGTCTTCTATTATTAACAGAAGTATGTCTCATGGTGAATCTATTGAATACATTGCCAAGGCTTTACAAGAACGTTGTGGTTCATTCTGTAGTGCTAATGATGTTGTTGGTTTCAGAGCCATTGAACATTTAAGAAAAGCTAAAGAAATTGGTTTCAAAGATTATGATGGGTTGAATTATCATTTAAGCCGTGCAATTGAATTATTTGAAGCTATAAATAATGAAATCAGTTTAGAAAAACTGAAAGAATCCATTGAAATTATGGCTGGCTTAAATGATTTCCCTCGTGCTATCAAATTTGCTTTGAATATTTCTACTTCAATTGATCCAGGTAATTTGGCTATGCAGTATGTTGCTGATGGTAAATTACCTAATGACGAACGTAAGAAATATTATGATAAAAGAAGAGATATTTTTGAAATTGTGTTCCGTTTATTGGTTCAAGTTGATAAATTAGCCTTGGAAGAAAAAATCAAACAAGAAACTAATAATGCTAATAAGAGCTATGAATTAGAAAGTGGACCAATAGTGAATGATTTTGTTAAATTACGTGATCAAAGTTATGCTACTGCATTTGGGTTTAAAGATAAATTATTCCATTATGAATTTTATGATTGGTTTATTGAACAAGGTGTTAGTGAGCGTTTATTAGAAATTGAAACACCATATATTTTGGATTATTTGAAGGAAAAATCAGTTGATTCTTTAGCAATTTCTGATTTGTTATGGATTTATGAATCAAAAAAAGGAGATCACTATTCAGCTGCACTTGTGTCATATTCTTTAGCCTTGAGTGATTTTGATATTTCATTAAGTCAAAGAAATGAGTATCTATCAAGAGCTATTGGGTTTTGTAACTGTACTACATTACCAAACCAAAGACAACAAGTTATTGAATTATCTAATTTAATTGAAGAAGTTTTTGAAGCTTCAAACATTCAATATGATTTGTTAGTTTCAATTTCAAATGATAAGAAGATTCCTGATGATAAGAAAGTTGAATTGATGGATCAATTAGATGGTAAAATTTTGACAATTAGTGAATTATTTAATGATTTTGCTGATGTTTTATCTTATCATGAAATTTGTCTAAACATTTACAAAGTTTCTGATTATAGAAATTCTGAAGAAATTTTATCAAGATGGTATCAATTATTTGATTCTATTAAAGATACAATTTATACACCAAATGGTAATACTAACGTTTTCATTGAATTTGTTAGAGGTGGTAATTCTGATGTTGAAGATGAGGATAGTACCAAAGGGGAAAAATTCATTACATTATTAAGTCAAGTTATTATTAGAGTTGGTAAAAAATTAAGTAATTCTGAATTTGTTTTCCCAATTAATGAATTATTCCCAATTGTTTTGAATTTGATTTATGAAACTGAAGGTACAGATAACATTATCAAAACTGGTGGTGTTGTTGATATTTTCCTAGAAAGTGGTGTTTCATTTGATAAACTATACTATGTTTTAAAAGAAATCATTGATACTAATGCTAATGATCCTAACTTGGTTCATTATAAAGAAGAAATGGTTTATTTGATCAAACGTTGGTATGAAGAAGACATTAGATTACGTGAAGTTGTTAGTGGTGATAAAATTAAGAATTTAACAGAGTATAGTGCTGATAAAGATCCAATTCAAAACTATGTATCCAAGAGTGGGTGAACAGGTTATAAATAAAATTAAAATAAAATGTAATATAGAGATTAATAAAGGTTTTTAATTGCTTTAAATATTGTAGAATTTGGATAAAACAGTAATTAAGCACTTTATAAGTATGAATAACATGCTACTAAGTTAGATACTGTACCCAATAATTGATAACATTTTTAATGTTGTTTTCAAAATTTTATTGTTTTCTCGGATATGATCATTTGATATATTTCATACTGATGCATTAAACTGTGATGTTGTCTCTATTTTCTCTAATTCATACATTTAATTCTACAAAATCACTAAAACCTAACGGACTTAAAAAATGCAAATGGGATTTACTGGAAATAACTTTTTGTTTAAATCCGGGACTTAAAAGATATTTCTATAACTGCTGAAGAAATATTCCTAGTTTTTGAGTATTAACTTTATATTTGTAGTTAGTTTTATATTCCTAAGTTTAAAGTTTGTAGCTTCAATTTTGAGTGAGTTTTTGTTTTTTTTCAAATTTTATAAGCTAAACAAAAGACTTCCAATTATTGCATTAGTTATAATAAAAATTTAAAATAAATTCAAAAAATGAAACCCACTTTTTAAATATGAATTAGATAGAGAAAAATTCAACAATTTAATATATATAAGATATAATGTATAATCTTTTTTAGTTATGAAGTTATTTAATTTTTTGTATTTTAGATGTACTGTAAACCTACTGAAAATTAAGGTTACATATGTTCAGAAAAAATATAATAATGATTTCGCGTTTTTTAGAGTTATTTTTAGTATCATTATTTAATATTCAAGTTGGAAAATTTTGAGAAAATGTGTATATTGTTCAAACACAACAACCAAAAATGCTATGAAATTGAATATTTAGAATTATCTTTAAAAAACAATGTTACTACTTTTAGTAAATTTATTGTTTTATCTATGTTTTTGTAATTTGACTACATAAGATATTTATACTATCTGTGAGAAATGAACTAACATAATTAACATAATTGTGTATTTCATATCACTTGGGTGTTTTTTTTAAGAAGTTAATCACATTCTTTCAACAGTGAATAATAATAATAATCTAGCATAATTTTGATGTAAATTTAAACTAAAACTTGGTAATAATTTTCCATCTTTTAAATCATTATATTCATGAGCACCAGAAAAATAAACATCATAATTAATTTCAGATGGGGTTTCAATACTTTCAGGAGTTGGTTGTTTAATAATTAAAATTTCTTGACAACCACCATTCATTAATCTCCATGGATATCCATATTTAGCCAATTTTTCAAAAAATTCAACAAACCCATATTTTGGATTAAATGTAAATTTCCAAACAGTTGATTTAAAATTTTCATTAGATTCTGAATGAACAATTTTTATATTTAAAACTTTATTATCAGAATTGTTAAATAACGTTGAAATTAATGGGAATCCCATAAATTTCGAATAAATTTTATCAATTGAAACTTTTGCAGCTTGCTCTGGTGTTTTAACTTTAACTGTTGTTTTATAATTATCAGTGTATGCATAGTATCCATTTGGTGATTCTGGGGTCAAATATTTAGCAAATTGAGATTCTTTTGGAAGTTGATCAATTGGGATATTTGGATAACGATTGTTTAAATATTTGTTTAATCCATAGTATCCAATAAAAGGAATACTAGTTAATAAGATTGTTTTTCCAAGTTTTGTAGTTGACATGATATTGAGATAGTAAATTATTGTTAAATAATGGATATAATTCTTTAACCAGTCTTTAAATCTGATTTACAACATTTAAATTGTTAAAACAATGAATATTAAATATTGATGTGATAGGTGCATAACTGTTTATATGCAGAGCGATAACCGATTAACTCCATTGAGATAATATTTTCAAGATGATATTTAAAAAGACATATAAATTAAACAATAGTAAAGAACAAACCTTTATTAGTTATTTAAAGTTCCGGATATAAAAAGGTTGTTAGTAATACTTATTAAATAGAAACCATTGATTAAGTAAACAGGAAATCATTTAAAAACATTAGGGAAAGAGAAGAGAAAAAAATATTTAATTTGATTATATAATCAACAAAATTACCACATAGTGAGTGTGTAACTTATTTATGCATGAAACGAGGGCTTGGCCGAGTGGTTTAAGGCGTCAGATTTAGGCTTCTTTTGAAGAAACACTCTGATATCTTCGGATGCGCGAGTTCGAATCTCGTGGTCCTCATTTCTTTTTTTTTTTTATTTTTTAATTTTTTTATTGCTCATTAATTAAATAAAGTTGTAATGTAAAGTGATAAAGTGGTAAAATGATTACTGTTTCTTTTTCCTATTTTGCTATTTCTAGCCGTGGTTCGAGAAGTTAATTTTTATTTAATTTTACCCCAAGCTTTTAAGTTTACAATTGAATTTGAGTTTTTGATGTCATGAATTTATGAATAAAAAAGAATTCTATTGTTATTATTGTGTAGCAAACTGAGGAAATTTAACAATTTGAATTAACCTTTATATTCCATTATTATTCCATTATTATTCCATAATTATCCATAATTTAATCATCTCATCTCTACAACTTTCCTAAAAAAATCAGGCGAAATTATTTAATAGGTTTTGACCGAGCTTCTAATTACCTTTTCTGGTTATCATTAATGAAATTTCTGACTTTCAGCAACGATTTGATTTGCTGATTTATCCCCTCTTAATTTGGGGAAGATCATTATTTAAGATCTAAATAAAGTATAAAAGCAATGTAATATATACATTTATTAAAATTTTAAATTGCAAGTGCAATTAATAAATAATACAAACAAAATGGCTAAAGATAATGAAACACCAAGAGTTACAACCTCTCAAGGTTATCCACTTCCAAACCCTTTTGAAACTCAAAGAGTTGGTAAACATGGTCCTTTATTATTACAAGATTTTAACTTGATTGATTCCTTGGCTCATTTTGATAGAGAACGTATTCCTGAAAGAGTTGTTCATGCTAAAGGTTCTGGTGCTTTTGGTTATTTTGAAACTACTGATGATGTTAGTGATATTTGTGGTTCTGCTTTATTTGATACCATTGGTAAAAAAACTAGAGCTTTGGTTCGTTTTAGTACTGTTGGTGGTGAACAAGGTTCTCCTGATGCTGCTAGAGATCCAAGAGGGTTTGCAATTAAATTATATACTGAAGAAGGTAATTTGGATTTAGTTTATAATAATACTCCAGTTTTCTTTTTAAGAGATCCAATTAAATTCCCACATTTTATTCATACTCAAAAAAGAAATCCTCAAACTCATTTAAAAGATCCAAATATGTTTTGGGATTATTTATGTGAAAATCAAGAAGCTATTCATCAATTTATGATTTTATTTAGTGATCGTGGTACTCCAGCTGATTATAGACATATGCATGGATTTTCTGGTCATACTTATAAATGGAGTAATAAAAATGGTGATTGGTTTTATGTTCAAGTTCATTTATTATCTGATCAAGGTATTAAGAATTTAAATAATGAAGAAGCTACTAAATTAAGTGGTGAAAATCCAGATCATGCTCAAGAAGATTTATTTAAAAGTATTGAAAAAGGTGATGCACCATCTTGGACTGTTTATATTCAAACTATGACTTTAAATGAAGCTGAAAATTTACCATTTAGTGTTTATGATTTAACAAAAACTTGGCCAAAATCTCAATTCCCATTACGTCGTATTGGTAAATTGGTTTTAAATGAAAATCCAGAAAATTATTTTGCTCAAATTGAACAAGCTGCTTTTTCACCATCAAATACTGTTCCATATATGGAACCAAGTGCTGATCCAGTTTTACAAAGTAGATTATTTTCATATCCAGATACTCAACGTCATCGTTTAGGTGGTCCAAATTTTGCACAAATTCCAGTTAATTGTCCATATGCTAAAACTTTTAATCCAATTTTAAGAGATGGGTTTGGTACTGTTAATGGTAATTATGGTTCAAAACCAAATTATTTAAGTACTATTGATAATCCAGTTAAATTTACACCAAAAACTGTTAATTATCAAGCTAATCAAGAAGTTTGGCAAGGTCCTGCATTACCATTCCACTGGAAAGTTGTTGGTGATGTTGATTATGAACAAGCTAGAGCATTGTATCAAAAAGTTTTATCTAAACAACCTGGTCAACAACGTAATTTGGCTCATAATGTTGCTGTTCATTTAAGTGGTGCTATTCCAAGTGTTCAAGATAGAACTTTTGAAGTTTTCGCTAAAGTTGATCCAAAATTAGCTAGTGATATTAAAAAGGAAGTTTTGGAATTAAGTCCTCGTACAAATAAATGTCCATTTAAACATGCTAAATTTTAAAAGGATTTTATTTATATAAGTTAATATTATTTTATTTATTAAATCTTGTAGATGCATATAATTTACTATTTTTCACTTAGAAACATTTTAAAGGAATACTACATTAATATAATTCATTTATATCTTATATTATATTTTTTAATCATGATTTATAAATTAATGGTACAGTGACAACTTTGAACAGAACATCTACAAGAACCTGCAGCACATTTACAAGCAGCAGAACCACAAGATTCACAAGTACCAGCAGCAGTTTTTTGAGCAGAAATTTGAGAAGCTGAAATAGTTTTCATTTCTTTAGATGAACAACTTGATTTTGAAGTTTGAGTTTGTTTAGTTTTTGAACAACAGGACATTATTAGTAAATTTATATTAAGATGATGATATAATAAATCCTAAAAATCAATAGTTTGAACTCCGTTATAGTTTATATACTCCATAGTTTATATACTCCAGATAATAATTTACCACTTATCGCATAAAATCTCTTTTATCAGCAGCATCCACTTTCCCATTTGGGAATCAAGGTGCGCGCTTTGAACATCTCCAAAAAGAAGCTTTGAACTAAAAAGATCATCAAGTGGGAAGGAATAAGAAGAAGTTGAAGTTGAAGAAGAAGAAATGATTGTTGAGGTCAATATTAAACAAAATTCACCACAGCAATTGAAACAAGCAGTGGAAATTTTTTTATGCGCTCAGCAAATTAATGGGCCTGGTGCTATAGAAATCCAATCTTTGGATATTGAATTACCTCTGCATTACAATAATTCTAATGATGATGTTATGGATTTATCAAGAGCTGAGTTATTAGTGGCGGTATATGTTAACAGCATTTTTATTGATGAAGTTAGTGTATTGAGGAATGTTGATCTTAATGATGTTTATGCTGTATTGAGCGGTAAATCTATTGAAGAAATACAAAAAGAATCAAATCAATTTAATGTTGTGTTATATAAATGTCTTGATATTTCCACCAGTAATTTATCACAAGAATTTGATGAAAATTATTATCCAAATTTATACTCTTTACAACATATAGCTACTCAATTATCTTCATCAACAATTGAAAATATTTCAGCTTTACTGATTCCAAATTCCAAATTAGATCCATTATGGAATAAATTAAAATTCCCATGTAATTTAAAATCACAATTATTAGGTCATGCTAAAATATCATTATCATTACAAAATAATAATTGTAATAAATTATTAATTTTATATGGACCTCCTGGTAGTGGGAAAACAACATTATGTAAATCTTTAGCTCAAAAATTATCAATATCAAGTTTAATTCAAAAAAGTGTATTATTTGAAATTTCTTGTTCAAAAATTTTTTCAAGATGGTTTGGTGAAAGTTCAAAACAATTAGAATCTATTTTTAAAGATTTTTATAATGTAATTGAATTGAATCCAAATATTATGTTTATAATATTAATTGATGAAGTTGAAACTATTGCAACTTCAAGAGATCAATTAATTCAAAGAAATGAAAATACTGATGGTGTAAGAGTTGTTAATACTTTATTAACTCAATTAGATAAATTAAAAAAATTTAATAATTATATTATTTTAGCAACTTCAAATCATTTAAATTATTTAGATTCTGCTTTTATTGATAGAGCTGATGAAATTTTTTTAATTGAAAGACCAAATTTTTTAGCAATTTCTCAAATTCTTATTCAAAATATTAATGAATTAATATTAAATGGAATTATTCAAAATAATAATTTAATTACAGAAAATGAACAAGTTTATGAAATTATTAAAATTATTTCAAAAGAATGTTTTAATTTTAAATTAAGTGGGAGATGGTGTAATAAATTACCTATAATGAGTATTGCTAAATTTGGGAATGATTGTTATGATTTAAATTTAAAAAAAATTTCTTTAACTTTAGAACAATTATTAATCATGATGATTAAGACAGTTAGAGAACAAGAATTAAAAAACTAATGAATTAATGAATAATGAAAATACTATTTAAACTAAGAATTAATTAATTTTTTCCACATAAATATTGGATTCCACGTGATGAAAATGTCACGGGTTCGTAGTGCACTTTTCAAGTTTGCAAGAATAGGATCTTTGGCCGAGCGGTTTAAGGCGTTCGACTCAAGTTTATTGAAATCGAATATCGTAAGATGCAAGAGTTCGAATCTCTTAGGATCCATTTCTTTTTTAAATTTTAATTGAATTTTCATGAATGACAATTCAGAGTAATTTTATTGGACAACAGTATCGGACTTAATGCTGAATTATGCATGATAACGCATATAAAACACATCACATGACCAATATACAGATGTCCCAATCGGGAAAATTTCAACACGTTTCTTTTTCAAATACTTTGATGATCAAAAAAAAAAAAATGTTTAAAAGACTCTTCTGGAGTTTTCAAGTTCCATTGGTTCAAATCAATAAATTGGGAGTCAATTACCAATCTTTTATTTTACTGATTTCATCTATTCATATATTCATTTAATAGGGATCAACATTCATAATGAAGTTAGCTCAAGTATTGCTATTATCCACCCCTATTTTGGCATCTTTATTGCCATTATCACCAAATCCTCATAGTGTTGTTGTTATTAATAAAAGAGATATTCCTGCTCAAATTGATGTTGCGGACTCAAACACTGTGCCAATTGAAGATCAACCAGAATATAAAGCTGATTTAAAAATCCCAAATGAAGTTGGTACTGCTGTTGTTGGTGTTCCAAAAATTTCTAGTACATCGGATAAACTTGAAAATGATCTTGCTGTTGATGTTAAATCTACTGAAGAAGAAATTGAAAAAAAAACTACTCAAAATCCATTTTTAATGGCTATTTCTATGATTTTAGTTTCTGAAGTTGGTGATAAAACTTTTTTAATTTCAGCTTTAATGGCTATGCGTCATCAAAGATTATTAGTTTTTACAGCTTCTTTTTCTTCTTTAGCTATTATGACTATTATATCAGGTCTTGTTGGACATGCTTTACCTGCCCTATTATCTCAAAGAATTACTCAATTCTTAGCTGCTGGGTTATTTTTAATTTTTGGTGTTAAATTAACTAGAGAAGGTTTATCAATGTCTAAAGATTTAGGTGTTGATGAAGAATTAGCAGAAGTTGAAGAAGAATTAGAAGTTTCTGATATGAATGTCGAAATGAATGATATGGAATTAGGTAATGCTGTTCCAGGTACTGGTAACCGTCGTCCATCAACTGTTTCTACAAAAGCTCCAACTTTTGTTAATACTGCCCTTGAACATTTCCAACATGTTGCTAGTATGGTTTTAAACCCAACTTGGATTCAAATCTTTATTATGATCTTTTTAGGTGAATGGGGTGATCGTTCTCAAATTGCTACTATTGCTATGGCTGCTTCTTCAGATTATTGGTCTGTTATTGCTGGTGCTGTTGTTGGTCATGGTATTTGTACTTTGGCTGCTGTCATTGGTGGTAAGATGTTAGCTTCTAGAATCTCCATGAGAACTGTTACATTAGGAGGTGCTTTTGCTTTCTTTATTTTTTCAATCCTATATTTCTTTGAAGCTTTAAATTCCACTGATGAATAAGTCATTTTTTTATATTTTGGTTTTTAACTTGGGTAATAATCAAATTGGTCAGTGTTGGTCACTGAATTTCATGGGTTTAGTTTATAGAAATTACGTGTTTTCTTTTTGTTTAGTCGCATGTTAATATTAATGTTATTTATTTATATTATACCCCTTTTTCAGACCTTAGTCTTTCTTTAACCAATTCTTTTATTTTAATATCAGTCTTATTTTGTAAACTATCTAAATCATCAGCAATATCCTTATAAAGATCATTAGGACGTTTAGATTTAATAATCTCATGTTCACCATCTATAATCTTTGAAGCACGCTCTTGATATGATGCTAAAACAGAACGTGAAATTTCTAAAGAAACAGCTTCAACAGTATTAGAATTCTCATCAAGCATCGTAGGTGGGGCTTCAAATCCCTTGATAGTGTCATGTGTTTCTATATTGAAGTTTCTAGATCTAAAATGTGTTAATAATAGTTGTCTAAAGATTAGAAAAAGTACTTACGGTAGTTTAATTGATGGCTCTTCTTCTTTATTTGTATCCTCAATTTTTCTCTTTCGTAGTGCAGCTAGTCTTGCTTTACGATCTGCTGCTTGTGATTCTAATGACATTTTGTTGTGTTGTATTGTATTGTAATTTTTGTTTAATGTTTAAAGAGTTTTCTTTTTTTTTTTTACATAAATTCGGTAAATCAAAAAATATTTTCTACAATTTAATTTTAAATAAATCAAATGCTTTTTAATTTTAATTCATACAAACGTTATTATGTTAATATAATCATTTCAAACTCTTAATAAATGTATCAAGATTATATTCTTCATCATATTGTGATTGATCCCATAATTCACCCAATTCACCAACAACTGCACCAGCTTTACCACTCAAACCTGATTGTGATTCATTCAACAATTCTTGATTCTTACTATTCTTAGCTTCAACCAAATCTTCATCTGGTTGTTGTTGACCTTGTTGTTCAACATCAAACAAATCTAACAATTGATTAGTATCCATAGATGATAAACCAGCATTTTGTTGACTAACAATTGTAGAGGCAATATTCATCTTGAATTTTTGTAAACCCATAATTTTTTCTTCTAATGTATCTTTGGTAATTAATCTATAAACATTAACAACCTTCTTTTGACCCAATCTATGAGCACGATCCATAGCTTGTAAATCATTCATTGGATTCCAGTCATGTTCAACAAAAATAACAGTATCAGCACCAGTTAAATTTAAACCCAAACCACCAACTTTAGTAGTCAACAGTAAAACGTCAATAGATGGATCTTCATTAAACTTACGAACAATGGCTTGTCTATCTCTTGGATCTGTACTACCATCTAATCTCATAAATGTAACTGATGGTAAATGTTTTCTTAATAAATCCTCTTCAACCATATCTAACATATCCTTCAGTTGACAAAAAATTAGAGCACGATGTTGACTAATAACACTTTCAGCTGGATTATGAGCAGCAGATTTATCAACATCAGCAATACCAATACCACATTCTAATAACAAAGTCTTTAATGCAACCAATTTTGGTGCATGTTTGATATCATGTAGAGACATATGAGTATCTTTTAAATATTTTTGAACATCACGATATTGTGGATGATCTGGTGTTAAAACTAAAGATGGATGGTTACATAATTTTCTCATGTACTGTAAAGCTTGGAAAATATGTGTCTTATTTTCTGCCAATTCATCAGTTTGAACATCTTTTTCAACAATATTTTTTTGTTTCTTTGCAAAATCATTGTATAATTGTTTTTGTAAATCACTTAATGTACAATAATAATCTTGAATAATCTTTGGTGGTAAATCTGATAAAACTTCTTCTTTCAAACGACGCAACATAAAAGGTAAAACTTGTTTATGTAAAGCTTCCAAAGCCAAAGCACCAGCTTCTTGTTCCTTTGATGAAGTTTTTGAATTTCTTGAAGCAGAAATTGGTTTAGCAAATTTCTCTTGAAACATTTTTTCAGTACCCAAAAACCCTGGCATTAAGAAATCAAATAATGACCACAATTCAACAACATTGTTTTGAATTGGAGTACCAGATAAAATCAATCTATGATTAGCCCTAATTTGTTTAACAGATTTAGTTAATTTAGAATTTGCATTCTTTATGATATGACCTTCATCTAATACACAATAATTGTAATCTTTAGAAGACATGAAATCAACATCATTACGAACGACATCATATGATGTAATAATGATATCAACATCTTGCAATTGTGGACGTAATGCAACTCTAGCTGATGGACCACCAGCGTAAACAATAACTTTTAATAATGGTGAATATTGATTGAATTCTTGTTCCCAGTGACCAGTCAAAGATGGAGGACAAATAATCAAACTTGGTAACGGTCTAGTTTCTATGGATTTTGTAACTTTATAATCTTCAGCTCTTAAATGATGATCACTAGCGACAATACAAATAGTTTGTAAAGTTTTACCCAAACCCATATCATCACATAAAATACCATGTAAATGATATTTGTTTAAAAATGCCAACCAATTAACACCATCTTGTTGATACTTTCTTAAAGTGGCATTAATAGCAACTGGTAATTCAAATGGTTTAGATTTTGATGGATCCATCATTTGTTGAATAAATTCACGTTCTTTTTCACGACCTTCCAATAATTCTTTTGGAACATCTTCTGGATCTGGAATACCAGCTTCTAATGGAACTAACTTGATAATAGATGCAAAAGTAGTAGTAGCTAAAACACGAACATCCTTGTTAGAATCACTCATACGACCCAACACTGGAACAATCAAAAATATGACATATGGCAAGATATCAGAATCCATAGAAATAGATAAATGATAAATAGCTTCAATACCACCTTGACGATCTGAAATATCACCAGCATTATTCAACAATGGCAAAACAGATTTGACAATGAATGGAATAGTTTTAGAAGGTAAAACTTGAGCCAAAACAGACAAAGTCTTTGCTGCAGAGTAACGGAAAACTGAATATTTGGATCTTAAAGCAACAAGAATTTCATTCAATAAAGAAACTAATTCAACTTGTAAGTTTGAATCAAATGTTGGAGTCAAAACTTTCAAGACACCTAAAGAATCAACAATGGATTGACCATTACTTTCAATATCAGAATTTTCATCCTCAAGTAACTTTAATGGTTCAAAGATAATCTTTTTTAACTGAGGAACTTTAATAAAAATTTCAGGACCAAAAACTTTTAAGACACTTTCTAGAGCCAATTGACCACCTCTTCTCTTGATACGAGCTTCAACCAATTGTTTTTCATAAGCAATTTGTTCAGCTTCCGCTAGTACTTCTTCTTTACGTAAAGTTAAAATTTCATCACTACTTTCCTTGTTTGAGGTAAACTCTGGAACTTCAGTAGTATCAACACACAAGAACCCACACAAGTTTTTAACAATCTTGTCAGATACATTATGTTTACCATTTTCAATCAATTTCTTAATTAATTCAGAAACAGAAACAGCAGATCTAGTTTGCAGTTCTTCCAGATCTTCACTTTTCAAACTATCCATTAAAGAACGAATAAATGGATTCAATTTCTTTGGTAAATCACCCAACAAGATAGCAGCAGATGCATAATTTGACAAAATACCGATAGTTCTCTTATGCTTCGTCTCTTTAGCTTGCTCATTAGACAATATAAGGCTGGCCTTAGCATCCTCCAAAGCTTTATTAGCAGCCATTTTATAAACAGGAAGCAAAGTTTTCAACAATTTATCATAAGTTTCATTGATAACAAAGTCAGCTTTTTCCAAACTAAAGGCACCTGGACCAGCCTCAGTTTCACCTTGTACAACAACAGCAACTTCAGGAACTCGACTAGCAGATAATTTACCTTGTTCAATAAAAACTCTAAACAAGGAATGACATTGAGTTCTAACAGCTTTCAATGTTGGAACTAATTCTCTGTAGTATGGTAAAGTGGATGGGTCAGTCAAAGTATCAACAAATTCATTGTAAAAAGTATCATGTGCAATTTGAGCAGGTTTTTCATTTCTAACAATCATAGCTTTACAATATTCATTAATAACAACGGCTGTCAACAATCTTGGAGTGGAGTGTGGAGTTCTCAGGTACTTCTTCAACAATTGTAATAAAACAGTTAAAGATTGTTCATTTAAATAAGATAAAATTTGACCCAAACCTTTTGCAGCAGCAAGTCTTGTTCGGATGAAAACTTCAATACCTAATAAAGTGACATCACCAGCAATCATTGGTCCGTCAATATTGACTCGCTCATTATCTGGAGGTGGAATACTTGGTTCTTGTGATTTTGAAGGAGATTTACGTTTTCTTCCACGTTTACCACCAACATTAGCCGTGCTATTATCATGATTATCATCCATATCAATAATGTCATTGTTATTGTTATGTTGACCATTATTTGTTTCAAAATCACCAGAAGGTTTCATTAAATAATTTGTGTTCATGTGGTAATTGTATCTAGAGACACCAATTGGTGTCATCAGTAAATTAATTATTGGTTGCAGATGACTTGATAATATTTCATCCAAGACAATATCAGGTTGTTTTGCAGTTTCAGTTAATAAACTTTCAAAAACTTTTTCAGATAATCTTAAAACTTGTTCATTTTGTTCTAACAACAAGTTTTGAAAAATTAATCTAAAAACCCTACCATCAATCCAATTCTTGGACAATGGGTTATCAACAGATAAGAAGGCCAATAAAGTATTTAAAACTGATTTTCTGACATTGGTGATTGAATGTCTCAAGAATGGATACAACTTTGGAACAAGATTCTTTAATGAATAATCTTCATTTTGAACAGATTCAGAGTTAATAATATCTAAAACTTCAGGATGAACACATAGTTTTGATAATAGATCCATAACTGAACCAATTGAGGCACTTAAATCATCTTTTAACTTTGTTAAACAAGTCCAAATTGTAGAGATGATAACATTAACAGTTTCTTTACGTAATTTAACAAATTCATCAGTGATTGGAGTTAACGTTGCAGCAGCAACAGCTTGAACATCATCATCAGATTCACGTAACCCATGTAAAACCATTTTGACAACGTCATCTAATAATTCTGGTTTTGCAGCAAGGATATCAGTTCTAACACTGACAAAATATCTTAAACCAAGCATACCACCATGACTAGCTTCCCAACATGGGACATGAGGTTCATTCTCATTAGTATTTTGTAAAACTAATTGATCAAGAGCATTAAAAGTTTTAACAACTAAATCATCATCCAAATGAATCAACAATGCAGCCAATGCTTGAGCACCAGATTCTCTAACTGGAGCAACAACGGTATCATAAACATAATCCCCAAATCTATCCAATGCAAATAAAGTTAATAACCTACAAGCCAAATCTTCTAATGTTTGACTATTTTTATAGTTATTTTCTTTCAAAGATTTACCTTTAATTCTTCCGGCACCTTTACCATGTTTTTTAATCAACTCTCTAATACCTAAAACTGCACCATGTCTAGTTTCCCAAGTTTCTGAAAATAAATCAACAATAAGTAATTCATAAACACCTTGGAAAGGCCAAACAAGGCCAGCAACTTTAGCATGTTGAGACAAGATTGGTGGAATATCTGGAGCTGTAGTTTCCATCACTAATTTATTACCACCAGCTTGTGAAGTAATACTGAAGTTTTCTTTTGTATCAGTTTCATTGGATACAGTTTTTAAATTACCATTATTATCTTCTTTCACTAGTTTTCTAGAAACAGAACTTTGAGATAAATCAACAGGTTTTTTTTTAGAAGAACCAGTTTTTGCTTCCATTTTGGCTCTTCTTTTAGCCATTGCTTTTAATCTTGCACTTGATATAGATGGTTTTGAATCGGTTGGTGTAATTAGAGGAGAAGATTCAGAAGAATCGGGTATTTCTGTCTTCACAGTGATTTCTTGTTTGACAATATGATCAGTAGAGGAGATTGAAGCTTTATCATCAGTGGTTACAGAAGGAGGAAGAGAAACAGAAGCAGAAGCATGATCCAACTCCATAGCAACCAATTCTTCTTCTTCCATAGGATTCAATTTTAACCCAATTTTTTTATTAACACATAATTTTTGTCTTTTTAAAGAATCCACATTTGTTGCAGTAGTGGAAGTAGTATCATCGGTTGCACAAGATAACAATTTTTTCCCAGAAGTTAAAATATCGTAAAGATTCCATTGATCAAACGATATAAAGATGTTTTCATCATCAATGATTTTCAATTCAGATTCTTCCAATTTAATTTGTTCTTCAGTCAATTCTTCAATTTTGACTCTTGTATTATCATTAGCATCATTATTATTATTATTATTATTAGTATCATTATTATTTGTATTAGCATCATCATCTTCATTAGATTGGTTCGGATCCCATAAATCTGCATGACTTACAATCCCACCAATAGCTCTAGCAGCAGCCACTCTAGTTTCCCATTTCTTGGAACTTAAAAAAGGATAAACTCGACTTAGTAAGTTTAAAACTTCTTCGGGGTGAGCATTTGCCAAATCACTTAATTGGTCAGCAGCAGTATTCCTTATGAATTGTGTTGACCCAGTGTCTAATAACACCACTAATCTCTCTAGTCTTGACATTTATGAAATAGATGTTATGAAATGATATTATATGATATGATATGAATGAAATGAAATATGAATGATATGATATGAAGGAAAAACTAAAACCAATGCACCAGAAAACAAACCGAAAACCAATTAATAAAACAAAACAAAAGAACAGAACAATAATACACTAGATTCTAACTTTTGAGTATCAACACACACACACACACACGCCTAATGAATTATATAACAAACAAGAATTAGCCGCGCGGTTAAAGTTTTTGAAAACAACCAAAAACCAAATGTTAAAAAAAAAAAGTGTTGATGTAGTGTCCTAACCAAGATGTTTTTTCGAGTCAGATTAAGTTACGTAAGTTCTGACGTAATAGAATGCGACACTGTATAAAATGACAGTCACATCGAAGCGTGGGAAATTGCGACTTTTTATGGGGTTTTTATAGAAGAAATTTAAAATTCAACTAGACGCACTAAGAAAAAAAACTCAACATCAGTTAGAAATTAGGGGATTCTAATTAATGGAGATTGTAGTTCTTGTTCATTGTAAAGCATCATGATGATGATACTCCTGATGAATGGTTTATAGTCCACTCAAATACGTGTATTTCGAAACAACTCCAGAAGTTTATATCAACTTCTTTTAACTCATCTTGCTATTATTTAACACTTGTTCTTACTGGCTAGCCTGAACATCCACCTGAAGCCCTGGGAATCTTCTAAAAACAACACACTGCGTCAAAGGTTGAGCTTGACACTACTAGAAAAGACGCAAACTTGTACTACACAGCATGCAAATGTATTATTGTACAGATAATTACAGGGGTTTACAGCAATAAAATCCCAAAGTTTATAAACTGCACAGGCGACAGACGTGTTTTTATTTTTTTTTAAAACACAACTTGACAGGCTCATCATATAACCAAAATTATGAAGAACTAGATAAAGATATAAAATAAATGCTTTACGTAGACGTTAAACAGATAAGAATTTTACACATGCTAGTTGAATCCACATTCTTTTTTAGATTTGATTTGTGGATGTCATGAAATTGGTCCTGCATATTCGACTAAAGCTAGAAGTGCTCATTACCTAAATGCTCATCTTTATACGGATGTGCAAAGGATCAATGGTAGATAGCCCCGGAAGAGCCAGAAAGTACTTGGACTTAAAAGGAAATAACTTTAAAAAATACACACTAATAAGTAATAAATAACATAGTTTATCATATAATTGACTCTTAAAATAACCAGCAATCAAGAACAAGGAAAGCAACTTGAACTTCATTAAAGTTGTATTTAGGCCGCTAGTGGCGTTTATTTCGGTTTGATTCGGTCTCAGCTGATTTCTTTTTTGTGTGACTGGTGGTGTTTGGATGTTATATTTATCAAAGGGTAAACTTCAGCCCGGGATCGAATATACACAAACTCTGATTATCCCAAAGGACTCTGAAAAATTTAATTAAAATCAAATATGGTAAAATTACAACTTTTATACTGTTTTGCTTGAAATACATCAACGTTCATAGAAAGTCAAAATGCCTCGTATGTATTATTGAGACAAAGTCACTGCTATCTAAATGTTAGCTTTGCATTCACAACAACAAGGAGCTCCTCTTGATACATCTTTATGGTGGTATTCCAAAGAGTTTTCCTCAGAGGTTCGGGTCCTCATTTATCATGTTTTTTTTTTTTTAGAAATTTGATTCTTTCCTTCATTTGAGTTTATCTCTATGAATGGTTAATCAGAATGAAGCTTTTTTGTGCTGAACTCCCGACACTTCAGTACAAAATTCATTCAATAGGTTTGTGGGGTGTGGTTTTTTTTCTTATGGATTGATGCCATTTGGTATTCATTCTATATGTGAATGGCATATTGTTAGTAAGTTGTGCTGCTATACATGTTTGTCAAAACCACACATACCCAACCTTTTGAAAGCTTTATAATGATTTTAATAAGAATTTTTTTTTTTTGAAAAACTACTGATTTATGAAATCAGTCCTCTGTAGCTTGTTGTTTGGTTATTATCTTTTAACTGAACATTAACTAACCATTAATAGGTGCCCCAAGAACTTACTCCAAGACTTACGCTGTCCCAAAACGTCCATACGAATCTGCCCGTTTGGATGCTGAATTGAAGTTGGCTGGTGAATACGGTTTGAAAAACAAGCGTGAAATTTACAGAATCAACTTACAATTGTCCAAGATTCGTCGTGCTGCTCGTGATTTGTTGACCAGAGATGAAAAAGATCCAAAACGTTTGTTTGAAGGTAATGCTTTGATTAGACGTTTGGTTCGTGTTGGTGTCTTGTCTGAAGATAAGAAGAAATTGGATTATGTTTTGGCTTTACGTCCAGAAGATTTCTTGGAAAGAAGATTACAAACTCAAGTTTATAAGTTGGGTTTGGCCAGATCTATCCATCACGCTAGAGTTTTGATTTCTCAAAAACATATTGCTGTTGGTAAGCAAATTGTTAACATTCCATCTTTCTTGGTTAGATTGGATTCTCAAAAACATGTTGAATTTGCTAAGAACTCCTCTTTGAACGGTGCTAAATTAGGTCGTGTTAAGAAGAGATCTGCTGGTAAGTCTGAAGAAGCTGGTGAAGCTGAAGACGAAGAATAAGCTGTTTGATTAATATTTGTTTTATATATATATTTTTGAATGGCATATTTTGTATAATAGATTATGTAGTAATGATATCCTTATTAGTGAATAGTTGTAGATTGAATTACTATTAAAATTCTTTTAATAAAATTTTCCAGGCGTTTAGCTCATCGCTGACATAATTTATGACATAATTTTTTTTTCGAGACTGGAAATTTGATAAAATTTTTCAGTTTATTATACATCAGATATTGTGACAGTTTTAATTAAAGTTATAAATATTGAAGTTGTAAAGATAAAGAAAAAAGTTTAAAATTATTTGTTATTGTTAATCAATAATTTATTTTAAAAAAATCAAGATGATTTCAAAACCAGAGAGAGAAAAATTGGAACAAGATGCAAAAGAAGCTTTACCTTATTTGGCTAGTGATGAAGATTCTAGTACTTTAAGGGATTCTGAACATAAAGAAACAACTACTGTTAAACCATGGGTCCATTTTGTTGCTGGTGGTATTGGTGGTATGGCTGGTGCTGTTTGTACTTCTCCATTTGATGTTGTTAAAACTAGATTACAATCTGATGTATATCAAGCTTATTATAAAAAAGAAATGGTTTCTAAAAATATTATTTTACAAGCTGGTCAACATTTTAAAGATACTTTTGGTATCATTAGTTCAATTTCTAAAAATGAAGGTGTTACAGCTTTATTTAAAGGGTTAGGCCCAAATTTAGTTGGTGTTATTCCAGCAAGATCTATTAATTTTTTCACTTATGGTGTTGGTAAAGAATTTTTATCAAAAAATTTTAATAATGGTAATGAAGCTACTTGGGTTCATTTATTAGCTGCAATTAATGCAGGTCTTGTCACATCTACTGCAACTAATCCAATTTGGTTAGTAAAGACTAGATTACAATTGGATAAAGCTGGTAATAAATTATATAAAAATTCTTGGGATTGTTTGAAAGCTGTTTTTAAAAATGAAGGATTTACTGGTTTATATAAAGGTTTAACTGCATCTTATTTGGGTTCTGTTGAAAGTACTATTCAATGGGTTTTATATGAACAAATGAAAGGTTTAATTCAAAGAAAAGAAGATTTAAGACAACAACAAGGTATCAAAAGAACAAATTTAGATTCATTTTTAGATTGGGCTGCTAGATCAGGTTCTGCTGGTTTAGCTAAATTTGTTGCATCTTTAATTACTTATCCTCATGAAGTTATTAGAACTAGATTAAGACAAGCTCCATTAGAAGATGGAAAACCAAAATATACTGGTGTTGTTCAATGCTTTAAGCTAGTGCTGAAAGAAGAAGGGTTAGCTTCAATGTATGGTGGGTTAACTCCTCATTTATTAAGAACAGTTCCAAATAGTATTATTATGTTTGGTACTTGGGAATTAGTTACAAAGTTGTTATCATGAACATTTTAAAAGTTATATTATTATTATTTAATTATACAATTATATTTATGAAGGTATCAATTGAGGTAATCTATTTGGGCTTTTTGACTATTTATCTGTTTTTTTTTCTATTCATGGGGTTGGTATGGGTTCTTCTTTTCTTCTTGATTTCTTTTATTATTATTTTTATTATTTTATACATAGTTGATTCTCCCTTGGTTTCTTCATGAGCCGGATGGCTAGAATCAAGGCTAAGCTAGTGATGGATATGTTCTTGTATATAATGTTATAATTCCAATCATCATCACATCATCACCAATTATCACCCATTTTCAATTATACCAAAAAAATATCACGATTAATGTATATTTAGATAGATACTTTGATTTTTAATTACTTTGCTGTATTGTTTGTCTTTGTGGTAATGTACCTTGTGACATGAATTTTAATAATTCATCAATTGAATATTTTGGATTGATTGGAACATCATCTTTCTTAATTTCGATATTTGAATTTTGAGAATCATTTTCAGCAACACCATTATCAATATCTTTTTTTGTATAGAACCCATTAAATTCATAATCTGTTTTCATATCAACAGCTGTTCTTAAAGCCCAATCACTTAATTCTTCATCATCTTTTAATAAAATATCATTAGAAATTTCTTTAGAAACAGCTATCCAATCTGTAACTTCAGGTAATGGTTTTTTTCTTAATAAAGTCATCAATAAACCCTCTTGTTCAGTAGTTGGGAATTCTGGTAAAGGATAGACTACTGTTTGTGCCAATTTTGGGGCATAAGTTGATAATGTTGAAGATAATGAAGCAAGATGCGTCAGTATGATATTAACTTGACTTTGTAACGAGACCCTAAAGGAAAAAGTATTAATATTGAACATAAAAGAACAGAGCTTATGAATCCTTACCAATGAGGAGGAGTTGCATTTTTCATTTCATTTTGTAGTTTATCCAAAGCATGAGTTAACTAAATTTGTTAAAATAAATCATAAAATCCTTGTAAAAAAAACATACTTGTGCTAGACGTAATCTTAGAGCTTCTAGAGCTTCCACTGGGACACCAGAATAATCCACTTGAGTTTTCTGTTGTGACATTTTTTAATTTATTGATGGGTATTAATGTTGATGTTTATAATTTTAAAAATAATTTTGTTCAATATTAAAATTATTCCAAACAATAAATATTGGAAAAAAATTGATATAAAATGAGTGTAAATATTATGGAAAAAGAGAGTAAATCTTAATATTCATTCAATTTGATTATTATATATTAACATTAATTAGGGCGTAAACAAAAAGCTAAAGAGATTAAAAGATCAAAAGATCAAAAGGCTAAAGAGAAATTAGAAAGATTAAAAAACACAGATCCAAGAAGATTATTAAGGCGTATTGAAGATTTAGAAGCTAAACAAAAACAAAATAATGGGAAATTATTGGCTCATGAACAACGTCAATTAAATAATTTAAAAAAAGATGTTGAGTTATTGAATAATAAAAATTTAATAAATAAAGATGAATTAATACAACAAGAAAAGGATAAAAATAAACAAGAACAAGAATTGGGGATAAAAAGTGTATTTTGGGATCCAGAGTGGAAGTATGTTAAAGAGAAAGGGAAATTTAGATTGATAATATTAACAATTATTTTAGTCCACTTGGATTAGCTCCAAAAGGTTATAAAAACATTAAATTACCATTAAAAACTTCATTAATCCCAATAGCTGATAAATATGTTCAAAATATACCTTTACCTTTGGAGCCAGCACCAAGATTTTTCAAAATCAATGAAAATAAAACTATTTATGAATCTCAAGAAGTTTTAAAAGTTAAAGATAGTTTGAAACAAAGTACATTTATTCCAACTTCTGTTAGAATGAGACAAAAGAAAGAAGCAGAAGAAGAAGACATAAATGATAGTGAAGTTAAAGGATTGAAAAGAAAATTGGAAGAAGAAGATATTGAAGAAAGTCAAGATATTGAAATTGATGAAAAAGAGGAAATTAAAATTGAAGAGCCCCAAGAAGAGCCCCAAGAGGAATCACAAGAAGATCAAAAATATTTCACAGATGATGAAGTTCCTTCAGGTATTGAAGATGATTTTACAGATGACGAAAGTTTATGAATATTTACAAAAAATATTATAATTCTAATGTATTCATTGCATTTCATTTTTTGACTATGCCTTATCGAAAGTCAAAGTCTTTTTAAAAAAACTAATAAAATCTTTCTAAATTTTATAACCTTTGGTTTATGGAATATTCATGTTCATAATACCGTTAATAATAATCTTTTCTCTTTTATTTGATGTTGTCTTTGAATTATTTGGCAGCAGCGAAAACAGATTCAACTTCAGCAACAGCTTCTTGTAAAACCTTATCTTGGAATTTAGAGTTTGACAATTCCTTTTGAACATTGGCAATAACAGCAGAAGCTAATTGTTCTTGTTGTAATTGACGAACAGAAGCTTCATATCTAACCCATGAATCCAAAACAGATTTGGCTTCAGCAGCTAATTCAACTTTTTGTTTCAATTCAAAAGCTTCAGCTTCTAATTGAACAGTTTCTTTAGAAACTTCAAACAAAACTTTGGTGGTACTAACAACATCCTTTAATTCAGAAACAGAATCAATTCTACTCTTGACAGCTTCAACATGCTTAACTCTTGAAGAGTTTAAAATTTCACGAACAGAATCAACTCTAGCTTGAGCCCATTGAGTGTATAATGGAGCAACATACTTGGTAACTAAACCAGTAAAAGCCAAGAAAGTGACAACTAAAATAGATTCTTCATTAACAACGTACAATTGATTAGCAATAGCGTAAATAGAAGCAGCAGCACCAGTGGCCAAGATACCAGTCTTGGAGATAACAGAATCACCTGGCAAAGCATCAATGATGGAAGAAGCTTTAGCCTTTGGATCTTCTGGGGTTTGTGGAGCTGGGGTGGAGAAACAACGAACACCAATTCTATAATTTGTTAGTATTCTCCTATTGATTCATCATTTAAAATAAACATACGGTGCAGCAGAACGTAGAGCAAAAGAGGCTGGACGGACAGCTATAAATTGTTAGTACTTAATCCTCAATTTATATTCTTTTCAAGCAAATTGATCAATTTAATGTTACCGTGTTTACTTTACACCCTATTTATAAGAATGTTAAAGAACAAAAACTTCATCACATAAAACCAATTCTTGCCAAAAAAACTCAATTCAAAATTCTATTAAACTCACCTCTTAAGGACAATTGACGTAAACTCATTCTAAATATTCCTAAACTTTTTAAAAAGAGGTTCTTTCCTGAAGTTGATTAGATTTCAAAAGGTTTAGTTCTTTTTATTTGCCAGGGGGGTTTTTTTCGACAAATTTTGTTTGGCCAATTAAAATTTACCCGGATGGATTCTAGACTTCCCGATTAGGAAATCAAAGTGTAATATGTAATACAAATAATGTATATTTATATTAGATTCTATATTAATTATAAGAAGCGTTTTGATGGTTTGAATATATGCAGAGTGTTGTCGTTGGAAACAGAGGCCAACATTTGTGGATCATTAGGATTCCATGCTATATCATTAACTCCTAATAAATGTCCACCATGAATGAATAATGGAGTTGTTAAATCATCATCTTTTGATAAATCCCATATCTTGACAGTATTATCTTCAGCACCAGCAGTAGCTATCAATTGAGGATATTCTGGATTAAATTTAATAGCACTTATAGCTCCAATATGTGCAGAATTATTAATAAAAATAGGTTCATTAATCATTCTTATATCCCAAACGTTTAATAAACCATTAGAATCACCAGTTGTAAAAACAAATTCATTTGAATAATTAAATGAAATGGCATTAATACCATTATAATGGAATTGATTTTTTGTACTTAAAATCAATTTATTTTTTCTAGTATCAAAAATTTTAACAATATTATCTTCACCAACACATCCAAATATAGAATCATGTGAATGACTCCATTCAACATCATTTGTTCCTTCTTTATCAGTATCAAAACTAATAATTGATTCAAGATCTTGTCCTTTAATATATTTAGTTATATCCCATAATTTAGTAGTTCCATCCATAGAACTAGTTAATAATACACCTTCTTTATGATTATTCCAATTTAAACCAAATCCTTCTTTAGTATGACCATTCAATTTAATTTCATATTTAAATTCATCACCTAATTGAGATGAATGTTTAGTTTTTTCAAATATATAAACTTCACCAGTATTATTAATTGTAGCTAATAAATCTGGTTTTTGAGGCATACATCTTGATTTATTAACTTCTCCTTGATGTAAAATTTTTTGATCAATAGATAATTTACCACTTGAAGGAGAAGAACTAATAAATTCTAAAAATAATGTTAATATAGTTCAATAACTTATAATTAATACAAACCTTCTAATTCTGTATCATATTTTTCTAAATTTGCTTCTTCAATACTAGACTTCACAATTATACTACTTAATTGTAAATATTCATCCTTTTGACCTGAAGTGAAACTAGCAGTTAATAATCTATATTTATTTCTATCTTGTGAAGTATCACTAAAATAAAGTTAGTTAAAAAACAATAAAAATAAAATAAAAATTCAAACATTTCAACATCTGGAAAAAATTCCACTGTTAATGAGGGCCATATAAGATTAATTGTATTTATATAATCATATAATTGTATAGCATTATTCTTCCATTTTCTGTAATCTTAAATTATATTAATAAAATGTTTATTTCAAACCATAAAATTAAACTTACTTTCTTGAACATCATCATCAATAATTGTATTTTCTTCTAATGAAACTTCCACCACTTCAGCCATTTTTAATTCTTTGATTTTTCAAGTTGATAAATTTTGTTGTTGTTGAATACGCGTTTTTAATTATTATGAAAAAATCAACACTTTTTTGAACAATTTTTACAACCCTTTTTAATTTACAAAAATTCATCAAAAAAACGTAGTATTAAAAGATAAGCTATATTGTTTTACAAAGATTAGATGGACCATTCCTTAAATTTGTTAATCAAACCTTGAGTAGATGGATCATGAGTAGTAACTGGAGTTTTATCTTCCAATTCTTTTCCAATAACTTTAGCTAAAACTTTACCTAATTCAACACCCCATTGGTCAAAAGAGTTAATGTTCCAAATAGCACCTTCAGTGAAAGTGACATGTTCATAATAAGCAATTAAAGAACCAAGAGCAGCTGGTGTGATTTTTTGTGCCAAAATAGAAGTTGTTGGTCTATTACCAGAGAAAATTTTATGAGGAATTAATCCACCAGTAGCACCTTCTGATTTAACTTTAGCTTCATCTTTACCAACAGCTAAAGCTTCAGCTTGAGCAAAGAAATTTGAAGCCAACATTTTTTGATGTAAATTATTTTCAATTGGATTATGAGATTGAGCAGCCAAAATAAAATCAGTTGGAATTAATTTAGTACCTTGATGAACCAATTGGAAAAAAGAATGTTGAGCATTTGTTGCAGGTTCCCCAAATAAAATTGAACCAGTAGAATAATTTGTAAAAACATCACCTCTAGTAACAGATTTACCATTAGATTCCATAGATAATTGTTGTAAATAAGCTGGGAATCTATGTAAATATTGATCAAATGGAGCAACTAAATGAGTTTGAGCATCAAAAAAATTATTATACCAAACACTTAATAAACCACCAATAATTGGAATATTTTCTTCTAATGGAGTTTCAACAAAATGTTTATCAACAGCTTCAGCACCTTTTAAGAAAGCTTCAAAATTATCATAACCAATATATAAAGCAACAGAAGTACCAATAGCAGACCAAACAGAATAACGACCACCAACCCAATTTTCAAAACCAAACATATTTTTAGTATCAATACCAAATTTAGCAACTTCATCTTCATTAGTTGATAAAGCAACAAAATGTTTAGCAATATGAGCATCATCTTTAGCAGCTTCTAAAAACCATTTTTTAGCAGAATTAGCATTAGTAATAGTTTCAGCAGTAGTAAAAGTTTTTGAAGCAATTAAAAATAAGGTAGTTTCTGGAGATAATGGTTTTAAAGTTTCGGCAATATGAGTACCATCAATATTAGAAACAAAATGAGCACGTAAATCTGGAGAAGAATAATGTTTTAAAGCTTCAGTAACCATAACTGGACCCAAATCAGAACCACCAATACCAATGTTAACAACATCAGTGATTTTTTTACCAGTATAACCTTTCCATTCACCAGAACGGACTTGATTAGAAAATTCTTTAATATGTTGTAAAACAGCATCAACTTCTGGAGCAACATTCTTACCATCAACATATAATGGTTTATTAGCTCTATTTCTTAAAGCAATATGATAAACAGCACGATCTTCAGTGAAATTAATATGTTCACCTTTAAACATAGCATCTCTTAAAGTTTCAACTTTAGCTTCTTTAGCTAATTCAATTAATTTACTGAAAACTTCATCATCAATAATATTTTTAGAGAAATCAAATAAAATTTTGGAATTATCAAAATTTGTAAATTCTTTTGAATATTTATTAAATCTTTTTGGATCTTTTGTAAATTCATCAACAACTTTAATAGATTTCCCTCTTGAATCATAAATTTGTTGTAAATCTTTATAAGCTTTTAAGTCAGTAGCTAATTTAAAATCGCTGAATGTATTTGTCATTGTTTAATTGAGTTTAATTGAGTTATAATTGTTGTATAATTGTTGAATAGAATTGAGTTGTATAAAGGAGACAAGTGCTTGTTTTTAAGTAAATTTACCCATCACCAGACGGGCGATTGAAAGCCATTTGAGAGTGATTACGTAATTTATTACAAATCAATATAAACTTTAGAATTTGAATTAAAAGAGTTAATTATTGTAGTTAAACTAATTTAATTGGACTAATTGATTATATTTCTAAGCAATAAACCTTTTAAAATGGGTGGATTTCATTTCAGTTTCTTTTCCAGGTTAACAACGTGGTTATTTTACTAATATGCCATATGCCATTATAGCCAGATTAGAAGTAAATTACTAATACTTATTCATTTGTGTTTGCTGTGGTTTATATTGGATAAACCAATCAAATTAAACAAACTATGCTGATGATAAGCGTTCACTTATTTCATTAATACTCATTCAACTAAATGTACCTCTTGTTTCTTCATTAACTTGCTTCATATGTTTATCAACAGCATCTAATTGTTCTTTAACAGATTCAACACTTTTTGAAACAGCACTAAAATAATTACCATTATATAATTTATCACGAACTGTTTCAATATCAGTACTTTCCCAAATCAATTTATGATCTAAATTCCCATCAACTGTAGCTTCTGATTCTCTTAAACTTTTTAACAACTCTAATTGAGAAGTTCTTAAATCTTTTAAAGCTTTTGCATGTTCTTTACTAAAAAATGACCCTTGAATTACTGCTTGTTCACTCATTTTTTTAACATCATCAAGAACATCAATTTGAGTCCATAATTTATCTTGATAATCAACATTAGGTCTAGTTGATGGAACTTTATCATTCATCTTCATATTTTGTAAAGTCTCAGTATTATCATTAACATAAGCTGTTCGTAAAGGATCATATGGATTAGAAATTGTTGGTCTAACATTTAAATAATTATTTATACTACTGCTTTCTTCAGTATAATTTGGATGAAGTGATGTCCCAGTTTCATCAACTTGTGTGTTGTTTATATTTTCATTGGTATCAATATTTCCCACTCCATAACGATTCACAGAACTATCACTTGTAATGCTTCTAACGTCCATTTTTGTTGTTTTTGTATAATTTGGTTATTATTATAATTTTGGAATAATTATTTATTTATTATTCGCATATAAAAACATCACCAAAACAAACTGTACCAACTATCAAGAAAAAATACACAATGAGTCGTCGGCAACCATGGAGAAAATTACTTTATATCCAACAACCTTACCCAGATAATTATATTGACCCATCTTTTTTATCACAACTTCGAAGAAATACTACAGTACAAAGATATTCATTTTGGAGTTTAAGTAGTGATTTTGTTTTAATATCTTTACATCTTTCAACTTTAGCTATTGTTCATATAGTCTTTGCTGGTATTTACAACTTTGATTGGGATCCTATACTTCCTTCATCTATTGGTACCATCATTTCATTTTTATGTTATGCATTATTTAAATACCTTTCACCACAAATCACATTAAAAACTAATGCATTTAAATCTTCATTATTAATCACATTTTCTATATTAACATTATCCCCTGTTTTGAAATCATTAAGTGAATCTACTTCATCAGATTCTATTTGGACATTATCTGTTTGGTTATGTATTTGTAATGTTATTTCAGCTGATTATCATTATGATTTAAAAAAAAAATTTAATCCAATTTTTGCTACAAATATTTTAATTGCTGATTCAATATTATTAGCTTCAAGATTAAAATCTACTGGTCAAGTTTTTTGTTTTATTTTATTTGCATTTCAAATTTATGGTTTATTCCCATATTTTGATATTTGGTTAAGAAAAAATTTTATTAAATTTACTTGGTGTGCTTATATTATTTTACAATTAATTGTTATGGGATTTATTTATTATATGAATGGAATTATGTCTTTATTAGTTTGGATTTTAGTTAATTTTGCAATAACATTTTTAAATCCATTATATTTCTTAACGTTACAAAAATATAAAGATGAATTACAAGGTCCTTGGGATCCAGCAAAACCAATCATTAAATAGACTTTAATAATAATAACACTTTTATTTAATACACACTTCATTTCATAAAAAATTAAAAAATTTTTAATAATCTTTATCCACTAAAAGCACCACCAGCTAAACATAAATTACCTCTGGTAAAATGAACTTTATAAACTGGGGTTCTCTTTGTAAAAAAAGAAGCTAAATGATCTGGAGATGGTATAATCTCTTTACGACGTTTAGCTTCTTCCACACTTTCTTTATTATTGATGTTAACACTTGTAGTTGGATCATCACTAGATCCTTGATATGGTTCAGGTAATGGACCAGCTTCATTAGTACCCCTTTTAATATCCCATACTCTAACTGAATTATCTGCACCACCACTAACTAATATAGAACCTTCTTGAGAAAATGCTAATGAATAAATTGAATTTCTACCATGACCTTTCATAGTTTTTAAACGTCTACCTGAACCAACATCCCAAATGTTTATAACTGCATCTTCACCAGCACTAGCTAACCAACGACCATCTGGTGATACTGCAATTGTATTAACAGGACCTGTATGACCATTAAAAATACGAACACAATTACCTTTACCAACATCCCACATACGACATGTTTTATCACTAGAACCTGTTAAAACATAAGTAGAATTTGGATGAAATCTAACAACATCAACATCATTTAAATGACCTGCAAATATACGTAATGGATAAATATGATCACAACTCCATAATCTTGCAGTTTGATCATGTGATGCTGTAGCAAAATAATGTCCAAAAGGTGAAAATTGAACATCCCATACTGGATGATTATGACCTTTATAATTAACTAATGGTGTATAAGTATCCATTGACCATAATTTAGTAATTTTATCTTCACCACATGATAACATATAACGATTATCTGGACTAAAAGATAATCCATAAACTGATCCACTATGACCAATTAATCTTCTAACATTATCATTATTATGTGGATCAGTTTTAATTGCAGATTCTAATGGTGAACCATCTAAAGACCAAATTTTAATATAAGAATCTTCAAACCCACCAGCAACAAGTGTTGAATCATCATTAAATTCCAATGTAGTTAAATCATTATTTGTATTATGAAATGTATACATACAAACACTTGGTGCAGCAACTTGTAATGTATCTAATTTAATCTTATCTCTAGATTCTTTAACTGCAAGAATTTCTCTTTTTAAATCAACAGCAGTTTTAGTTGGTAATGGTAATGATTCTCTAGTTGGTGAATCTTCAGATTCTTGTTTCATTTTCTTAAATTCTTGTACCAAAGTATTATCAGTTTTAGCTTCTTTATCATCTCTTCTTTTCAATTCTATTTCAACTTCTTTAGCATATTCAGGATCCATTGGCATTTGACCCAATTTAACAGGTTGAGAATTAAATTTCTCAATTTCATCTACACCATCCTCATTAATTTCTTTAATACCATCATCTAAAGCACCTTCACCATTTTCAAATCCAACTTTACCCGATATAACTTTTGGTTGAATATATCTATTAATTAAATTCATTAATAAAGATCCACCAAGGGCTTCATTTTCATGTAAAAAATATAATAATAGATTGAATGAAGTTCTTGAAACGGTTAATCCATATCTATTTTTTCTAAATGATTGAGCCAATTCATTTTCTTCTAAATGTTCTTTACTTGAAATTCCAGCTAATTTACTTAATTCAGAACCATGTAAAATTTGATGATCTTCTTGAAATTTAATAAAAAATCTTCTAGCTTCTAATGTTGAATTTTTTGAAACTAAATCCAAAAAACAATGAACAAAAATTGGGTACAAAATTCTATATAATTCTGGTCTGTAAATATCTAATGATGATTCAACCCAAGTTCTTAACATAGCATAAGCACGTTCATATTGTTCAGGGTCATATTTTTCAACTGAGGTAATACCACCATTACGAACAGGTGCAACAGGTGTTGGGACATTTGATGGAGGAGGGACTCCATTATTAACAGTAGTATTATATTGTGGAATTGGTGGTGTTGGAGTATGTGAACTTTCAACTCTTAAGACAGCCTCAGTCTTATGATAACCTTTTTTATTCAAATACTCTAAAACAATTCTGTTCAAGTCCGCTGGTGAAAATTGTTGACCACCTCTTCTTTGTTGTTGTTGTTGTTGTTGTTGTTGTTGTTGTTGCTGCTGTTGAACTTGTTGTTGTTGTTGTTGTTGAGGTGTTAAAGAAGCATTTCTCTGTTGTGGTGTTTGTGATTGTGAATTAACTTGTGAGTTCGGCACTGCTGGTGAGTTAATACCGTTTTGTTGTGACATTATTATTATTGATAAATCAAGTTGATTATTAGTTGATGCAATTAATTAGTGTTTTTTCAAGTAATCAGTTAAATGATTCTCAAAAAAGAATTTGATATTATAAGACCTTTCCAAACTAAACTTAAAATGAAGCACACTTTTTTTTTTTAATCAACCTAAATATCAAAATTTGGGTTATATGATTATGCGAATAGTTGACTTCTCTTTATTATATGTTTCACGCCTTTTGGTGTTGTTGATGTCGATTTTTGAAAAATGGTATTAAATTACATAATCAAAAACAAATCACGTGAATAATTTAATACGGATTTAAGATACGGAGATAAACAATAAAACCCACTGCAACCGAGATATAGAGAACATATTATTTGGGAGTAATAATTTTTTGGTGGAAATTATTAATGTCAGATATTGAAAAGGTTAAGTGTACTGTGATGGTTATATCTTGGCATGCCTTGCATGTTGTTTGAAAGTGTTTTGTTGGTAACATTTTACCACATTCAATATCAAATCTAACATTTGTCTTACGATTGGAACATTATAACTAAAAATACGAGTGAAAGTCAAAGTATAGCTGAACTGTTAATTTTTGTAAAGTTTAGTATTTGATGTCTACTTACAAGCAACTTATATCAAATAAGAACAGATCCAAATCTTGTTGATAATGCCGAAAAATCCACTATTCATCAATGAAAAAAGTAGTTCATGAAAGATCTTGGTTCTCTGTGCTTATAAGACATTAAGAGGGTTTCTATAACCTAAAAAGTATTATGAATGAGATATTTAAATTAATTAAAGCCTAAATCAAATTAACGATAAAACAATATTAATGAAACGTAGAACCTCTAATAAACCGTTTATACCTCAAATTACGACTAAAAGAGCAAAAATAATAATAACCAATTGTGGAATAATACACATTTGTTAAATTACGAACATTAACATACTCATAAAAGTATAATTCAGCCAATCAGATATAAATTTTTATTCAGTTGAACCTCTAAAAGGAAATTTAATTTTATACAATAGTGGTTAAGCATAAAGGTGCATTAACAAACATATCTCATCAGTAGAGTGTTTATTTATGCATAATTAATATAGAAAAATTATCTAATTATCGGGTACAAGTAAACAATTATGGCGGCCTTAATTCAACTGAAAAATTATATAAACCTATCAATTGACTCTTGTTGTAACATATCATCAGTCTACTTCAAAATCCTATCAATAATAGTTTAAGTCAATATGTTGTTTTCAGCTTCTTCTTTATTACTTTTAGCTACATCTGTATTAGCTCATGTTCCATTTCAAGGTGATGGTTCACATATTTCATACTCCACAGCTTTTGAATTTACTGATGAATATATTGCTCGTTCCTACAACTTTAATTTTGATTGTCCATCAATTCCAAACTATGCTAAAGTTAATGTTACAAACTCCACTTCTTTCCATGTTGGGTTTGGTTTACCAAATATTACTGAACAAATTGATTATCGTCCAAGTGTTTGGGTTATTGGGGAAACTGTAAAGGTTCCAGAAGGTTATGAAGAAAATCCAGAATCTAAAGATATTGTCATCCCACATGGTTTCAAAGGTTATAAAGTTGATAGTGCTGCTAATGATATCAAGGGTATTTTTGGTGAAAGTGGTGTTGTTACTTTTGCTATCCTTGGTTCAATTCAAGTTAATTTAACTGCTCCAGCAGAAGTTTTTTTGGTTACTGAACCACAAGATCAACGTAGAGCTAGAGTTTGGATTGCTGTTGGTAAAACTGAAAAGGAAAATCCACATGAACCAAATCAAGCTTCTGAATTAGCAGTTGATTCTTGGTATGTTGCTGAAACTTATCCAAGAATTGGACAATATTGTTCTCCATATGAAGGTCATTATTTGGATTAATTCGTTGATACCCTTAGCTAATCAATTTTTTTTCACATGTTATATATAGTCTTTAAATACCCTATAATCTTAAGTTGTTTTTCAATTTATGTAAGTAAATACATTAGTGTGTTATTACTTTATATTTATTATACTAAGTCTTTATAGTACTTTTATAATATGAGATCCTCAATATTAACTTATTAGTAAGCTGCACTTAAGATATATATGCAGGAGTATGCAAAACGTACCCCATATGCATCAAACTAATGTACTAAAAAGGGATCAATAACCCATTTAAATGTGGCACATCTTTTATATATAAAATGATATTAACTCCCTAATTTACAAATAATTCAATTGAAATCAACATTAAATAAATTAATAATGTCAGATACTACTACTCTCGTTCCATGGAAGAATCTTGGTTCTTCAGGTTTAAAAATTTCTAATGTTATTTTAGGTTTCATGTCTTATGGTTCTAAAAATTGGGCAAATTGGGTTGAAGATGATGAAGAAAAAATCTTTAAGATTTTGAAGAAAGCTTATGATCATGGTATTAGAACGTATGATACTGCTGATGTTTATTCTAATGGTGTTTCTGAAATCATTTTGGGAAAATTTTTAAAAAAATATAATATTAAAAGAGATAAAGTTGTTATTTTGACAAAAGTTTTCGGTCCAGTTGATGAATCTTATGAAACTGGTAAAAGATTTTTTGGAGAATTACCACCAATTGAAACTCTTGATTTGATCAATAATAGAGGATTATCAAGAAAACATATTATTGATGCAGCTGAAAATTCTGTTAGAAGATTAGGTACTTATATAGATGTTTATCAAATTCATAGATTTGATCCATCAACTCCACCAGAAGAAACTTTAAGAGCATTAAATGATGTTGTTGAAAGAGGTTTAACTAGATATATTGGTGCATCTACTACTAGAGCTGTTGAATTTGTTGAATTACAAAATATTGCAGAACGTAATGGATGGCATAGATTTATTTCTGTTCAAAGTTTGTACAATTTGTTGAATAGAGAAGATGAACATGAGTTAAATTACTATGCTAATAAGACTGGTGTAGGTCTAATTCCATGGTCACCATTAGCTGCTGGTGCTTTAACAAGACCAGTTCCAAAAGATGAATCTGAATTCACCTTAAGAGAACAAGGTAATACAAGATTCATAGTTACAGCTAATGATTCTACTAAAGCTGCAGATATTGAAATCATTAATAGAGTTGGTGAAATTGCAGAAAAAAAAAATGTTTCAAGAGCTTCAGTTGCTACTGCTTGGGTTATTTCTAAAGGTGCTGCACCAATCGTTGGTGTTAGTTCAGAATCAAGATTAGATGATTTGGTTGTTGGTGCAAATTTGAAATTGACTGAGGAAGAAATCAATTATTTGGAGGAACCTTATTTACCAAAACCAAGAGTTTATAAATGATATATAGGATTATATTGAATATATAAAAAAATTAATCAACAGAGTAGGTCGTACCCGGATTCGAACCGGGGTTATCCGGATCAAAACCGAAGGTGATAACCACTACACTATACAACCCTGTTGTTATACACATAAAAGTGAAATTATAACAAACTTAAACAGTATGAGCACAAAAAGTAGAATTTGAAGTTGAAAATTTGAATATAATGTAGTGAACAAATGGAGAAACATAATGAACCCATTTATTTTCTATTTAAAGGCCAATAAAATCAGTTATTTCAAACTTTTATTAGAAAAATTATTAAAAACCCGCGAACTCGTCGTGGAAAATTTAATGCATATTTAATACCAGACACAATTCTATCTCTAAACAAGATTTAAAAAGTTGAAAAAACATTAAGAATACTGAATTTTGGTATACAACTGAGATAATATAGATCAATATATTTTCATATGATTCAAACACTTTATACTACAAACATCATCCACTTTAAGCTTTAAAATTGAAACGTTTCGGGAAGTTGTCCCTTTGCTGAAATAATTATATCCACAGTTTTAAATATGGTGATTTGATTTCTGTAATATGGCTTCAGTAGACACATTTATAAGAGATTTGATCTAAGTGATTATGATAAAGACCTGATCCAGTATGTTTCGGGTTTAATATAGTTAGTCAAAATGTCTAGAAAGCTAAGTAGTACAAACTATAAAAAGAAAATTGATAAAGCTACAATCATTGAAGTTGATGAAAATGCAATTGAAGATGAGGATGAAGAATCCGAATCAAACCCTTTGATACCAAGTGATAGTCCAAGAGTCAATGGTATTAAAAGATTAGATGATGGATCTTTTATTCATTTAGATCAAGATTTCACACCACAAGAACGTGAAAGACGTCAATCTCGTGCTTTTAGATTCAAAGTATTTTTATGGGATTCTTCAGATAAACATCCTGCTGAAAGAAGTTTTTTACTTAAATTGGATTTCTTCTTATTAAGTGCTTCAATGTTGGGTTATTTTATTAAAAGTTTGAATCAATCTAATGTTTCTACAGCTTATATTAATGGAATGAAAGAATATTATAATATGTCTGGGAATGATTATAATTATTTACGTTCTGCTTGGACCGTTGGTTATATAATTGGTCAAATTCCTTCAAATTTAATTTTACATAGAATTTCTGCAAGAGTTTATTTAGGTGGATTAGAATTTATTTGGGGAATTTTAACATTTTTAATGATTTATCCAAAATCTCTTAAAACAATTTATTTATTAAGATTTTTAGTTGGATTACTTGAATCAGGATTTTTTCCAGGTGTTGAATATTTAATTGGTTCATGGTATTCAAGACAAGAATTAACTAAAAGATCAACTTTTTTTGCATGTGCTGGTACTGCAGCAGGTTTAGTTTCTGGACCATTACAACAAAAAATTTTAAGTTCAGATTGGGAATTTATAAATTTACAACCTTTTCAACAAATGTTTGTTATTGATTGTATTTTAACATTACCAGTTGCTTTATTTACATATTTTACATTTGCAGATACTCCATCAACAACTAATGCATTTTATTTTTCAGAAATTGATAAAAGAGTTGCATTAGAAAGAAGAAGAAGAATTGGTGCTCAATTAAATACTCAAGAAGCATTTACTTGGGCAAAGATTAAATCATTTTTTAATACTTGGCATATATATGTTTTCCCAATTTTATTCTTAGCTTTTAATAATGCAGGTCAATCTGGAAGTTCAAATGCATTTCAATTATGGATTAAAGAAACTTTGAAATTAGATTCATTTGCTTATAATACTTATCCTATTGGTATTTCTGCTGGTGGGATTATTTATGCACTTTTTGTTGCTTATACCAATGATTATTTTAAAGGGTTTTTAAATCCATTTTTTTTATATTTTATGTTTGCAACAACAACAATTAGTTCAATTTTATTAGCGAATTGGGATATTCCAATTCCATTACATTGGTTAACATATTTTACATTAGGTATTCCACATTCATCTGGTCAACCATTAATTTTTTCATGGATTAATAGATTATTAGCTCATGATGATATGAAAAGAAATTTCTTGGTTGTAACTACAAATACTTTAGCTTATGTCACAAGTTCTTGGGTCCCATTCTTAACATTTAATCAAGATGATGGTCCTGAATTTTTTATTGGGTTTTGTTATACAGCATTTTTAGGTGTATTAGGTATTATAATGACTACATTAGTTTTAATCTTGAATGGAATTGACAATAAAAAGCAAAGAATTGCATTGGATAAAGATAATGATGTGTTATTAGGTGATATGGGTCAAGAAGTTGAATCAGAGGTATAGAAATAAATTACTACAAATTTTATTAGAGTAAACTTTTTTTAAGCATTTGCCATATAACACCATCTTTAAGCAAGTAATAGTCACTTTTAAATTTAGATATGTTTTGTATAAGAATTTTCTTGATATTGAATTAAAATGTAAATTGATTATTTTAAAAAAGGACATAACAGCACAGCACTTGGTGACAAAATAATTAGAAATAATAAAGGAAATAAAAAAGTATATATAAAAAAAGGGAATGTTAATAGTAGTGGTTGATGGTGAAAGAATTAACAACAAAAAAGAATGTATAAAGAAATGTCAACCATGATTAAATGATGAAAGGAATTGATGAGACGATAATAATGACAAGATTGGGGTATCTATTAGTTAAAAAAAGATTAGGAATATGCAGCATATAACAAGTGTTGATTGTTCTTGATTTTTGTTCTTTTAAATTTTAATTTTTTTTTTTTTCATTTGTAGTCAAAAACACTTTAGTGTACATATTGCAATATTTGTTGAGTTAAATTATATAACTCCACCTTTGGGTCATCATATTGGTCATCACCATTCATTAGATTTGTATTATTTTGAGAAGCAGATAAATTAGCATCAGCTAATTTTTTGATTGATGTTATTAATTCATCATTTGATTTTATTAAATTAACAACTTCTGTATTATTACTTTCTAATAATTGTAAAATAGTCCACAAAGCAATATGTTCAAAAGTTGGATTTTCAGAATTTAAAAATCTAATTAAAAATCCTAAAATACCACCACTTGGAGTTTCCCAATTTGAAATGATATATCTATAATCATTTATTCTTGAACATAAATTTGCTAAAGCAGCAGCAGCATTACCACAAACTTCACCATTATTTGAATAAGTTAATGGAATTAAAACTTCAACTAAACCTAATTCTAATAATTTAATTTTTAAATCATCAGCTAAAGCTAAAATTGCAAAACAAGCTGAAATTTCACTTTGAACATTAACAGAAGCATTTAAAACCAATTCTTTACATTTTAAAACAGCATTAGCATCTAATAAAGCTAATCTATTTCTTTCAGAACTTGCAGCTAAATTTCTTAAAGTTGAAACAGAATGACATTGAATTTCTTCAGAATCATCATAATTCAATAATGCAACTAATGGTTTTAAAAATCCTGCATCAATAATTAAACCTTCATTTAAAGGATGAATAGAAATATTTCTAATACAAGCAACAGCTGCTAAAACTAAAGGTTGATGAGAAGATTGTAATAATTTAACCAAATGAGGTAATCCACCAGCTCTAACAATTTCTAATTGATAACCTGCATCAGATGCTAAATTTCTTAAAGCTAAAGTAGCTTGACATTGAACTCTTGGAGAAGTTGAATCCATTAATTGAACTAATTGAGTAACTAATCTTGGTTCAGTTTGTGATAATTTTTTTCTATTTGCTTCATCAACTGCAATATTTGACAGAGCTGTTGTACAATAATATTGAACATCAGCATCAGGTGAAGATAATAAAGAAACTAAAACTGGAACAGCACCAGCATTAACTAATTCTTGTCTATTTTCATTTGAATGAGTCATATTTAATAAAGCACCAGTAGCATTTCTTTGAACTCTTAAATCTTTAGATTTAGCTAATTTAGTTAAAGGAACTAAAGCACCAGATCTTGCAATTTTAGCTTTATTATCATCTTGAGTAGCTAAATTAGTTATACAACCAACAGCATTACATTGAACTTCAATATTTGGACTTAACATTTGACGAATTAAAGGTTCTAAACCACCCATATCTACAATCAAGATTTTATTTTCATTATTAACAGCCAAATTACCAAGAGCAGCACAAGCAGCTCTTTGAACTTCTGGATCAGAACTTTGTAATAAAATCAAGATTGGTTCCAAAACTTCTCTATCAACAGGTCTAACATCTTTTTCAGTAATTTCAGCAAATGCTAAAGCTGCACTTCTTTGTAAATCAATATTATCAGAATAAACTAAAGTACTTAAAGCTCTCAATGGACCATGACTGAAAAAATCAACTTCGGATCTATTTTCTAGATATTGAAGTAAAGCAGCAATGGCTTCACGTTCATTTTCTGATAATAATGGCTGATAAGCATCAGTATCATCATGACCTAAAATAAAATTGTTAATATAGAAATTTGAAAAAAAAAATTCATATTTATTAACTTACCTGATAAGCAACTGCAACAACTACCCATGATTTAAATTCTTTTTTTTTTCCTATTTTTTTTGTATTTATTTTAATGCTTTTTCCCCTTCTTTTTTGAAATGAGTTGTATTGTATTATAATATGAATCTAGACTGGGGGTATAACAAGGATCTTTAAAGAAAGACAATGATGAAAACAATTAAATGACCCAGTAGAATGTATAAATGATGGTAATATAAATTCCAACTGATATGTTAAGTGAAATAACACGGTTCTTTTATGATTATATCAACCAAAAGAACACTATTTTTTAACTTTTTAAAATGACTTTCACCTTTATCTTTTGTTTATGTTTTTAATGAAACTAAAAAAAAATATAGTTAGAAAATGTAAAAAACCACCCAAAAAAAACCTTACTTTCCAACACAAACAGAATCAAATATAATAAAATATTTCCCACTAATTAAAAAGTGTTTAAATCAATTTCTTTTATTGTTTTTTTTTAGTTGATGTTTTAAAATTTAACTCAATTCAAAATTTCTTTCTAAAAATTCTTTAGTCAATTTTTTGGTTCGGGAAACATCAACATCAACATTTACTAAAAACAATTTTAAATAAAAAATTAACGTATATTTTAAATGATTATTTACTTCTCTTCAATTTCAAGTTGGATACACCATTCCCCATTAAACCAACGACGATCAAATTTTCTAAATGAACCTTTTTTAAACAATTTTTGAGGAATTCCAATATCAATTAAATAATGTGACCAATCACCTTTAGAAACTGCACTATTGGAATAAGCATGTAATATACCATTAACAGGTAAACCTAGGTTTACAACCCATTTACTTTGTATTATATCTAAATCACCAATCAATCCAGAACCTGCATCAACACCAGATGGAATGTCTAAAGATAAAATCCCAACTGGTTGAGAATTAACCCATGATATTATATTTTGTGCTGATTTTAATTCTGCACCCCATAAATCCGATAAATTAGTATCAAATCCTTGTAAAGCATCAATTATTAATTCAACTGGACTTTCAACACTAGTTATTAATCCATTTAATTCAGTAATAGTAGAAGTACATTTCCCACCAGCTAATTTAAATAAATCTAATTGTTGTTTAACACGATCATCAAATTCATCATCTGCTTTATTACAATCTAATAATGTATATGCAATAACACGAACACCTTGATTTATTAATTGACGACCTGTTGCAACAGCTCTTGAACCAACTCTATTATTACCAATCAATAATAATACTAATGGTGGTAAATTATGATTAGTACTTGATAATCTTGAAGATCCACCCAAAATTTTAATAACTAAACTTGAAATACTTCTACTTGCATTTTCAGCTAATAATTCTGGAGAAATTTTAAAATTTTCATTACTTAATCTTTCAATTTCTAATAATTGAATCGGTGATGCTAATGGTAATTGTTCTCCAGAAATACTAACCAATTGGAAACCTCTAACTTCTAATGAAGGTGATCTTGCATATCTTATATTATTATCTTTAACAATAGAAGTCAATTTTTTAGAATTACCAGGAACTAATTTAACATCAGTTGAATCCCAATTATCAATTCTTTTTTCAATAACATTTTCATCATTATCATATTTAGTTTTAATAGGATTTGATAATTTATTATGACCAGCTAATCTATTTTTTGGATCAATTTTATCATTTAATTCAAATTCTTCTAATGCAGTATGTTTATCAAATTTAGCAGTTGAACCTGAAAAATCAAATTCATCACTTTTTTTAATTTGTTCAATATCATCCCACGTTATATCATGATCATTACTATAAATATTATCATTTTTTTTACCATTTTTCTTCTTAATTTCTTTGCCTGGTGTTTCTTGATAAAATAATATAGCATCATCTTGTAAACCACCACCATTATTATTATTAATTTTATTATTTTTTTTATTTTTTTGTTTCTTATTACGCATTTCATTTGGAATATCAACAACTTTTAAATCTTTAATATCATTACCAGCAATGGCATAATGGGCCAGTTTAGAACCATCACCAAATTCAGCTAAAAAAAATGTTAATACACTGATTCAAGTCTAAAATGAAAATACTTACCATTGTCTAAAGAAAGAACTTTATCAGCAACTTTAGTAACAACACCTTTGACCTTATTATTATTATTTAACAATAAATCAACATGAAACCCAATAACTTGAACCATTATTACCTAAAAGTGTTGATTGTTTTTAATTGTTTTTGATTGTTCTTGAAGTTGTTGTTAATGTTTTCTTTAAATTGGTGGGTTTTTTCCTTCATATTAGGATCGGACTAGTCTGGTTCTAAGACTAGTCTTGGGGGTCTGGAGAGACTGTATAAGTCCATTGAGACTTATAACATCTACATTAACAGTATAATTAATTAATTTTTTATTATAGTCACAAATAAGTAGTATATTAGCAGGAAATTAAAATTATTAGGTAGTGTCTTATTGTAACTGTTTACATCATTCTACTAGTTTCAACTGTTTATCGAATCTTTCTTCAATACCTTCTTCTAATTCTTTTTCTGGATTTTGTTGAATTTGTTCAACTTGATCTGTTGATTTAATTTCTTTTTCTAGTTCTTCTTCTTCTAATTCTGCAGCTTCTGGGATATCATTAATCACAAGTTTTTCAGCAGTTTCTTCATCATATTTTTCTTCTTCAAAATCAGTTTTTTGCAAATTTTCTGGTTCATTAATAATTTCAACATCATCTTCTGGTTGTATTGTTGGATCACCTTCTAATAATTCAAATACATGTACATCTAAATCATCTGGTAATTTAGTATAATTTTTTTCAATTTCTTTTAATCTTTCCTTTTCATCTAATTCTTCAGGAGTTAATTTTTGTGTTAAATTTCCATCTTCATATTGTGCTTCTTTAGCTAATTTTGCAGCACGTAATCTTGCATTTTCTTCTTCAATACGTTTTGCTTTTTCATCTTTAATACGATCCATTAATTGTAAATTTTTCCAAGGATTATCAAATGAAAAATTTTCATTATCAGTATTATTATAAAAAATACGTTCTGGTTCAAAAGTATCAGAAACTTCTTTTTCATTTTGTTGTTTAAATTCCCATGGGAAAATAGGTTCAGGTTTCCAATAATTATCTTCAAAACTAACATGACCATCATTATCTTGATCATCTTCAAAAGGTTTATCCCATTCATTAATATATCCTTCTTGAAAATCTGATGGGAAATTAGTAGAACCATCATGTGGAGGTTCTTCAATTGCAGGATTCCATTCAATTGTTGGTTCAACTGTATTAAAATATTGATAAGAATCTGGATTTAATAAAACTTCTGTAGCTTCTTGATATTGAGAAATTAAATCTGATGAATTATCAATAATTTCAGATTGATCTTCATGATAATCTGAAATATATTCTTCATTTTGTTCTGGAATATAAATTTTTGGTTTAATACCATGAATAATTTCTTTAATATCATAATAACCATAAAATTCATGATATTTTTCCCACCATAAAGATTCTAAACCAAATATTGATTCACCATTCCAAGGTTTTTTTGAACCAATAAAATGAATATTTTTAATATCATTAGCAAAAAAATTAAAAGCTGGTTGATATTGATATTGACCTGTTGGAGTAACATTATAAACAAATGGTAATCTTATCCATTCTCTATTTGGAATTCCATCAGTAATAAAAAATTGATTTAATAAACCTTGATCAGCACCATCAAAAGATGGGAATTTTTCATTTTCAATTTTATTAATTAATTGATTATAAATTGATATTGATGGTTTAATTAATAAAACACCTGAATTAAAAATATCAGGCCAACCAGAATCTGGAGCAGCAACAATTTGATTTTCATTAATATTTTGATATTGATTAAATAATAAAGTTAGGTCTGAAAGGGGTAAAACATCAGAATCTAAATATAAAATTTTTTCAAATTGAATTAATTTAAATATTGAAATTTTACTAAAACTTGGAGCTAATTCTGGACGATTTAAAAGTTTAAATTGATTTGTTGAAATATCACTATGAATAAGGGAAATTTCTATTGTGTCATCAAACACTTGCTAAAAAAAAAAAAGTTAATAAATATACATTTGAAATTGGTGAATGTTCTAACCTTTATTTGATCTAATTCATAATCAGTTAATGAACAAGCCAATAATAACACTAATTTAAAATTTTGATAATTGTTGTTGTTATTGCTATTGTTTAATTGTCTTATAGAACGGGCTAAAACAAGCGCCCCAGGCAAGTAATTGGCAGAGAACAAGAGAGTAACTATAGCGTTCACCATTGAAGTAACGAATGTGAAGATAATTTGTTGTGTTGACTTTGTAGGAGTTTTCTACTCTTTATAATAAAAGAAAATGGTTCATGTTTAAAGGGAGATTTGCTTTTCCCTTGTCTTGTTAACTATTCAAAGCATATGCAGGTTGGTGGAGATCCTTGTGCAGCCATTTCTTAATTGAAAATTATAAAACTATTTTCAGACAATTGTAGTGATAATTGTGAGAATTGTGATAATTGTAAAAGGTGTTTTATGGTTTACGTCTATAAATTTATTACAACAAGTTTCTTACACTTTTAATCTTTTTGTACAATTTTTTTATTGTTCTTTAACGTTTTTATTCATACCGACATCAGAAGGTATCCATGAAAAAAATAAAATCTACAAGCCATTACTTTACAACTTGTATTAAACTAATTCTTCAGGCATAAATAACTGGAAGACCAATGCAGCTTAACGGGAGTAAGACCAGACGTTCTTTAACAAACCATCTCTTTGAGCCAATCTGTTTAAAGAGTCATCGGATTCACCACGGGATCTAACGTAACCACTTAAAGCATAGGTGGTGAAAGAGTTTGGAACAGCACGACCTTCTTCATCAACGTTAACAATGTTGATTTGAACAGAAGAATGATCCTTAGCTCTGATGATTCTGTTGGTAGCAGAACATTTTCTTGGAACGTACAATTCGACCTAAATTAGTTAGTAAAGATTCAAAAATAAATTCCTGACTGGGTTGAATATTTGGGTGTTGGTATGAACTTCTGGTATACACTCTTAACTTCAACAAAACTTAAAACTCAAAACACCCAATACTTCAAACTTGGTGATCCATTTGTATTTCATCTGTTTGTTCATCAACTGTTTATCATTACACTTCATATCAACATCTTTTACTTGTAACACTTTTCATCAATTATCAAAATCATAAACCCAATCAATAATCATAAACACACAGTTCCACTACTCAACAATATCCCAAATATTTCAACTCAGTATATATCACTCATGTATTCATTCCGCAACTTACTAGTTGACCTTTTTCGTTTTCCATTTTGTCTGGTTTTTTGTATAGCTTCTTTAATAAGATTCAAGTGATTGTTCAACTTTTTTACTAATATTTCAGTGTTGTAAAAAAAATTCTTACAATCGTCAATGAAAAATTATGTCATAAATTACGTAATTTTAGTTATTATTTTTTGCGTCGGTTTTTCAAAATTGTGACTGTGAATATTGTTAAGTGGTGTTCAGGTGTACAATTACATATAAATAACCCTAATATCACTAGGGTTATAAGATAACGATTTACTAATTAATAAAAAATAATTCTATGATAATTATAATAAATACTTAAATACCCTTTTAAACCCTGCTTAAAACTGCAACACCTTCAACATGATGTGTTTGTGGGAAAAAATCAAACCCTCTAACACTTTCAATCTTATATTTACCACCATTAGTAGTTTCTTTTAAAAAAAATTCAACATCTCTAGCTTGTGAATGAACATTACAACTAACATAAACAACTTTTGCAGGCATATAATCTGATAATTGATTTAAAAAAACATCATCACATCCTTTTCTACTTGGATCAATAATAACACTAGTTAAATCATTTGGTGTATCAATTTCTGCAAAAATTTTAGATGCATCTCCATCAATAAATTTTGCATTCTTTACACCATTACGTTCAGCATTTTTTTTAGCAAATTCAATACTATTTGCTGAAACATCAACACCAACAACTCTATCAACACCTTTTGAAGCAGTGATACTAAATAATCCAGATCCACAATATGCATCAACTAAATATAATGGATCTTTTGGATCTTTATTTAAAATTTGTAAATTATTACAAACATATTCAGTAACTTTTGGTAAAATTGAATTATTATTTTGAAAAAATTCACCAGCTAAAAATTCAAATGTAAACCCATTAATATATTCAGTAACAATTTGTCTTGGATTTATAACACAACTATTAACAATAATTTCTTCATTTAAACCATTTTCAACTTCACAACTAACATTATCATTTTCATTTTTTGATCCTTCTTCTTTATTTTGAAATTCTAATGAATTAGCTTCTTCTTTTGATTTAGCAACTCTTGTATGTTCTCTTAATAAAAAAGTTGCACCTTTTTTATAAGTATTCCAATTTTTAATAAATTTATTTCTTTCATTTTTCATACCAATATTAATTATATTAGTACCAATAGCACATTCTTCAATATCTAAAATACCACCATCACCACCAGCAGTTGGTCTCCATGAATTTAAAACTTTAGCACCAAATCCTAAAGGTGGTTGTTCTTTTAATCCACCATGTCTTGGTGCATTAAAATGTGGAGTTAATTTTGTTCTATAACCAAATTGTTTTGGTGATGCAATTGTTGAACCAATTTCGGGAACTAATCCTTCTTTCATTAATTTACTTGCAAAATATTTATATGCATTAATAACAGTATTTCTTTTAAATTCTAATTGAGTTTCATAATTAAATCCTTGATATTGACAACCTGAACATTTCCCAAAATATTTACACCTTATTAAATCTTCTGATCTACCACTATTATTTTCTTCAATTGATATTAAATCAGTTTCAACATATGTTCTTAAAGTTTTATAAACTTTTATTGTAACAATATCATTTGGAAATGCAAATGGAATAATTGCAATTTGTTTACCATTAGGTTTTATTGGATGTGGAATTAATCCAATACCATCACCATTTGAAGTTAATTCCAAAATTTTAACATCTTTAACAATTCTATGATAAATAGATTCATCAACAGTTTTATTTAAAATATCTTCAACTTGATTAGTTATTTGTTCTTCTTTTAAATTAAATTTTGAACAAATTTCACCAATTTGAAAATTAATTAAAACACCAATAGGTGTAGTTGGATCAACAGGTTTTTGTTTAAATTTTCTTCTTTTTTCTCTTTTTTTTTGTTTTGGTTTATTAAATTCAATGGTTTTTTGTTGTTGTTTCTTTAAAATTGGTTCATTACTAACAGAACTAACTGGTGATAATTCTCTCTTTTCAACACCATTTGGAATGGCAATAGGTTTAACAGTAGCAAATTCTTCTTTCTCAACAGTCATCTTAACTTGATTATCATCAACACACATTGTAAGGAAAAAGGTGTCTTGCACTTTAAAATGATTTTCTCATCTCTGTTTGGATTGAAAACAAATTTTTTTTTTTTGCAGAGGCATATTCCTGCATGATGATGCATTATGAAACAGCCAATAGAATATCAAAGATTATAAAGCAATATAGAAAACTACAAGTTAATGATATATCAACATCTATTTCAATTTAAATTTAAATCTTCAGGTGTCAAGACTGAAGTGTAGTCAATAGGTAATGCTGCTTTTTCAACATTTCTAAATGTTGGTAAATGTGCTGGTTGAGTTGTTGAAATTGGTTCTTCAATTAAAGAATTTGTAATGCTTGGTTTATCAATATAAACACCAGGATGACCAGTTTGTTTTATATATTGTTTTAAATTTTTTTCAATCTTATAGTGTAATGGTGTTGAAATATCATATTCCACATCAAGAATTTTAGAATAATTTTGTAAATCATATAAAGAAACATTATCTTGAATATTTTGTTTTAAAAAATCAGAATAATCTAATAAGATGTTATTAATTATAGCTAAAGGTAATGTTGATTCATATTTAATTTGTGTAATAATTCTTTGTAATGCTTTAATATCATGACAATGTTTATAATATCTATAATTTAAACTCCAAAATCCTATAGAATCATGTAATTTTTCAGACATTGAATAATAATTTAATAATTTTTTAACATTTGTATGAGATTTTAAAAAAATCCAATGAATTTTAATTAATTCAACAATAATTATACTTATAGTTTTATCATTTAATAATAATGCAAATCTTTTATAAATATAACCAGTATCTTCATTAAATTTATTCCCAATATTTTTTTGAAAATAAATTGCTAATATATAATCCAAAATTTCAGTTAATTTTTTATAATCTTTAATTTCTCTTGCTAAATATTTAATATATCTTGAAACAATTTTTAAATCAGTTGGAACATAATTAATAATTGATAAATAAACATCATTAATTAAATTTTTATCTTTTTTATTAACTTCCAAAAATAATGCATAATTTAATCTAATATCAATATATGTTATTGGAATAAAAATATTTAAAGCTTTTTTATAAATTGAATCAATTTCATTAAATTCATTTGAAAAATTTATTAAATACCATGAAATATATTTATTCCAAAATTTTGGTAATAATGCAGTTGGAATTAAACTTCTTTCAAAAACAGATATTGTTTGTAATTTATTTAAATTTGTTGGAAATTTTTTAAATTTATTTATTTGAAAATTTAAATAATTTTCCCAATTTATAATTTCTTCTTTTGGAATTGGTTGTAAATTAAAATATGATAATTTAATTTTTGATTCAAAATTCCAAATTTCTGTAACATAAGTTTGAGTTGATAAAAATATTTTATTAAAAAATTCATTAATTTGAAATCTTTGTTGTTCTTCATTTAATCCATCTTGTAAAATTAAATCATTTTCATTTAATAATATAGTTTCAATAGGAATATTTGGTAATAATGAAATAAATGATTGATAATATTTTGCATATTGATGTAATGGGATTTTAATTAATTTTAAATAAATTTTAAATAAAGCTAAAATATTTGATTCTTTTGTTTCAAATTCAATAAATTTATCCCAAAATGGATGAGATAAAAATTGATTTCCAATATATTTTGAAGCAATTTCAAAATTTAACCTTATTTTATCTTTTTCATCATTAAATTGAGAAACTAATATAGTTAAATAATCAATCCATAAATCTATAGAAGTTGGAAATAAATCTAAAGATTTTGATAAAGTTTTAATAGATTCATCAATTCCATTTAATTGATATTGAATTTGAACAAATTTTTTCCAATAACCAAAAAATAATGGGAATCTACCTAATAATTCCATAAATGTTTTATTTATAATATTTTTAATAGTATCATTCATTGATGGATATTTTGTTAATAATTGTTCTGTAAGTATTATTAAATTATCCCAAGCTGTGATATCATTAATATTAGAATTCTAAAAAAAGGTGTTAATATAAATGCTTAAAATGTGGGTTAAATGTATGGTTAACATACCACTTGTTCTCTAGCAGCTTTCCATTCTGGATTTTCATTTAAAAAAGTTGGATCAATAACAGTTTCTGGTTCAACATCTGCTTGAGGGTCTTTAGGTGGACGTGATGGTAATTGTAACGAAGTGAAATCTATTGAGATTTCATCATCTGATGACATTTTGTGGTTGTTTGGAATTGTTATGTGTTTTAATTATGTTTTAATATTGGGTTTGTTTATAGTTTTTTTTTTTTATATAACCAAATTTGTAAAATTATAAAAATAATATTTATTTGAACAATGATGAATATAATGATATGAAACTGAGAATATGAACGTAGAATGAAAAATTTGATAATAAAATTAATTTATTATATATAATTTACAACTTTTAAACAACTTTTAAACAATTCTTCCATACACGTGACATTCACATGACATTCACATGATCCCCAAAAAAGTCATAATCAACAGATAAATAAAACCCTTTTTTATTTAATATCAAATTATACAATGCTAATTACAGAATCATATCATGATGTTAAGACATCATATGGTACAACTTTACGTTTATTTGTTTATCATCCAAAAATTTTAGGTTATCCAAAGGCAAAATTTCCAGGAGTTTTAGTTTATTCAGAAATTTATCAAGTTACTGGACCAGTTTCAAGATTTGCTAAAAAAATTGCAAGTGAAGGTTATATTGTAATTGCACCATCTATTTATCATAATTTTGTTGGACCTGAACCTTTAGAATATGATACAAAAGGTACAGATTTAGGTAATGAATTAAAAATTAAAAAACCTTTAGAATCTTATGATGAAGATAATAAATTATCAATTGATTATTTAGAAACTTTAGATACATATTCTGGGAAATGTGGTGCTACTGGTATGTGTCTTGGTGGACATTTGGCTTTTAGAGCAGGATTAGATCAAAGAATTAGTGCAACTGTTGGATTTTTTGCAACAGATATTCATGATTCAAAATTAGGTTTAAATGGTGATGATTCATTAAAAAGAAGTTTTGAAATGAATCGTAAAAATTTAGAAGTTATTTTAATTTTTGGTACATTAGATAATCATGTTCCACCAAAAGGTAGAGATTTAATTAGAAAAACTTTAAGAGATAATCAAGTTAATTTAACATTTATGGAATTAAATGATGCTCAACATGCTTTTGTTAGAGATGAAAGTAGTAAAGGTAGATATGATAGTGCTATTACCAATGCTTGTTTTGGATTTTTAAATGAATTATTTAATAGAAGATTAAGAACTGATTTAGGAGAAAATGATGGTAAAGAAGTTGAAATTGAAAATATTTGTTAAAATGTTTATTATACAATATTATTTAATCTAAATCAACAGATTCACCAGGTTTATATGGTTCAACCAAAAAATTTGAAAATTTTTGTAATTTTTCTAAACCTCTAACTTCAGTATTTACTAAAGGAACTTTAACTAAATGAAAATCTTCATATAATTCATCCATTTCACCTAAATATTTATTTTGCATTTTTGATCTTGCTTGACATCTTTTACAAGGATCATTATTTTGTGTAAATAATAATTGATTAACAATGATTGTTGAAACATCCATTTCATAAGTATTTAATTCTTGAATTAAACGTTCAGATTCATATAATGATAAAAATTCAGCAATACAAACAACAACAAAAGTTGTTAAATCAGGATCAGTAAATTGTTCATTAATTAATGCAGTTAATTCTTTTAATTCTCCAATTTTTGAAGTTATATCTGAACCATTTAAACCACCACCTAAATTATTTAATAATGGACCAAATTTTCCAGCCATTTCATCAAATTTTAAAAGCATCTTGGATAAAGTTTGTGGTAATTGTAAAAATCTTAAAGTATGACCAGTTGGAGCAGTATCAAAAATAATTGTATCAAATTTAATTTCATTTGAATCTTTTGATTGATTTTTAATTTGTTTTAAAACTTCCATAAATGATAAAGCTTCATCAATACCAGGAATTGAAGAAGTCATTTCACCCATTAAACCTTTAATTGGATCATTTCCATTTGAAGAAGTATCCAATTGAGTACTTAAATCTTGCATTGTTGAAGATGGATCAATTTCCATACAACTTAAATTATTCATTCCATTAACTTTTCTTGCATCTTTATTAAATTTTTCACCAAATGCATCTGATAAATTATGAGCAGGATCAGTTGATATTAATAAATATTGTTTATTTGGATTTTTTAAAGCTAATTGAATTGAAATTGAACAAGATGATGTAGTTTTACCAACACCACCTTTACCACCAACAAAAATCCATTTTAAAGAATCTTGAGTTAAAATGGACTTGATATTTGGATCTGGGACTTCTTCATAAGACATGATGTGATGTATATGTGATATTAATAACTATGATATAACAAAAGAATTGTTTGTTTGTTCTTTATTGAATAAAGCAATCTTTAAGGAAACGTTGATTTTTATAAACTTGTCAACAAAAACTCCAGTCGACTCCAGAATTTGATAGAAAAATGTGGTGTGTACCAATAATGCATGTTTATGTAAGGTATACATAAACATACATGTTCATAAGAAAAATATTTTCAACTGATAAAAATAATAAAAAATACATGGAGATAGAGATAACGTATTTCCGATACGGGGAGTCGAACCCCGGTCTGCTCGGTGAAAGCGAACCGTGCTAGCCGTTACACTATATCGGAGTTATTATTTTAATAGAAGTCATATGTTTTTTATCAAGACTCTGCTTACAAATCATGTGACCTGCCATGTGACAAATCATGTGACCCTTTTTTTTTTTTTTTCACGCGCGCGCAACCGGAAAAACTTTTCATCAGTTGATGACAATTTGGACTAAAAGAGTAAAGATAAAAGAGTTAAAATATGAGATTTGAGTTAATAAAAGAAGTTATAAGTTGATAAAAAGTGTAAAAATTTAATATTTTAATAATCCAATTGAATTGAATTAAATTGATCAGTGGAAATTCAGCCGAACAAATTCCAATTGAAATTAAATTCCAATTTTTTATCTTTAATCGACGTAAAGGTGCCATCGGTTGATGCATTGCTCATATTAAAAAAATTTCAACTAATCAAATATTTTATCTTTAACCAACAACAAGTGAAAACTAGAACAACGTGTACAATGTTCAAAAGACAACTAGCAACAACAGCTAGAATCTTACAACAAGCAAAGAAACCAGTTGCTTCTACTGCTTCTACTGCTTCTACTGCTACTACCACCACTAAACCCTCTTTTTTTAAAAAAAGTCTTAAAGGATTATGGAAATTTACTTGGATTTCAACTTTATTAGGTACTGCTTATGTTTCTTATTCAATTTATGAAGAATCAAATCCAAAAAAACAATCACCACAAACTTTATTAACTTCTGAAGGTGCACCAAAGAAAAAAATTGTTATTTTAGGTTCTGGTTGGGGTGCTGTTTCTTTATTAAAAAATTTAGATTCAACTCAATTTAATGTTACTGTTGTTTCTCCAAGAAATTATTTTTTATTTACTCCTTTATTACCTTCAACTCCAACTGGTACTGTTGATTTAAAATCTATTATTGAACCAATTCAATCAATTGCAAGAAGATTATCTGGTGAAGTTTTATATTATGAAGCTGAAGCAACTTCAATTGATTCAAAAAATAAAAAAATTACTATAAAAGGTAAAGATGCTGAAAATAAAGATGTTATTGAAGATTTATCTTATGATTATTTAGTTATGTCTGTTGGTGCTCAACCAAATACTTTTGGTACTCCTGGTGTTTATGAACATGCTTCATTTTTAAAAGAATTACCAGATTCTCAACAAATTAGAAATAAAATTTTAACAAATATTCAATCTGCAATTTTATTACCAAAAAATGATCCTGAACGTAAAAGATTATTAAGTTTTGTTGTTGTTGGTGGTGGTCCAACTGGTGTTGAATTTGCTGGTGAATTACAAGATTTTGTTGATCAAGATTTAATTAAATGGTATCCTGATATTGCTCCTGAAATTAAAGTTAATTTAATTGAAGCTTTACCAAATGTTTTATCAATGTTTAATAAAAAATTATCAAAATATACTGAAGATGTTTTTAATGAAGAAAATATTGAATTAAAATTAAAAACTATGGTTAAAAATGTTGATCAAACAACAATTACTGCAGCTATTAAACAAGATGATGGTTCTTCAAAATTAGAAAAAATTCCTTATGGTGTTTTAATTTGGGCAACTGGTAATGGTTGTAGACCAATTACAAATAATTTAGCTGAACAATTCCCAAATGAACAAACTTTTCCAAAAAGAGGTTTATTAATTGATGATTATATGAAAGTTTTAGGTTCAAATGATATTTATGCAATTGGTGATTGTACTTTATCAAGAAAATTTGCACCAACTGCTCAAGTTGCTTATCAAGAAGGTATTTATTTATCAAAAGTTTTTAAAAAAATTTATAAATTAGAAAATTTAAAATTTAAATATAATAATACTGATTTAGCTTCTGAAAAAGGTGAAATTGCTTCAAATATTGAAAAAATTAATAATTCAATTAAACCATTTAATTATATTCATATGGGTTCAATGGCTTATATTGGTGCTGAAAAAGCTGTTGCTGATTTAAGTTGGGGTAATTGGACTAATTTATCACTTGGTGGTTCTTTAACTTTCTTATTTTGGAAAAGTGCTTATGTTGGTATGTGCTTAAGTTTTAGAAATAGATGTTTAGTTGTTTTAGATTGGATGAAAGTTGCTGTTTTTGGTAGAGATGTATCATCTAAAGATTGATATTTATATAAATTATATATTCAAACATTTATTTATCTTTTTTTAAAAATTCAATTTGTTCTTTAACATTTGCACACCATTGATCAGGTTTTCTCATACCTTTAATATTAAAATCTCCATGTTTACATAAAATCCATTCCATACTTGACCAAATTTTTTGTTCAATATCATAACCTAATTCTTTAATAAGTAATTTACTATATAATCTTCTTGATTTACCATCACCATCATGAATTTGTCTAAATCCATTACCTTGAATTTTCCAAGGATATAATTTTGGTTGATTACAATGTAAAAACATCATTTCTGAATTTTTAAATTTATGATAATTATAATTATTTTTAAAACGATCATAATTAAATTCAGATTTAAATGTATTATAATTTCTTGATTGTAAATAATCAATAATTGGATCATATTGACCCATTGCTGCAATTTCAATATTACCATCTTCATAAATTTCACCATATTCTCTAATAAATTCTTGAACTTGATAATAAGGTAAACCAAGTTTATGTGCTGCTGCTAAAATTGTATCTTTATCACCTTCACCTGCTTGACCTTGTGAAAATAATGGATAATAATAATTTGGCCCATAAAAATTATAATATAATGATAAAAATAAAGTTTTTGCATGAATTTTTTTATTTATTAATAATTGACCAGTTTCACTTGATGCTTCAGGAAATGTACCTTCTAAATCATGATATGAAATTTTTGTATTATAATCATTTAATGATTCTAATGGAGTTGGATGATCACGTTCATCATTATAAGAATATCTAATTTGATTAGTTTCCTTAAATTTAATATTTGCAATTTTATAAAAATCTGGTGAAGTTGATCTTCTCCAAAAATCTGGCCAAATAATTAAAGGTTTTGATTTAAATGGTTCATTAATAAATAATAAATCTGGATTTTTTAATGGAATATTATCACTATCTAACATTAAAACATTTTCAAAACTTGTTAATAATAAAGCCATTGATTTTAATTGATAACCTTTTATTCTAACTTTTCTTGTATCAATATAATCACTCATTAATATACATTTTGCACCAAATGTTGGGAAAACTCTATTACATAAATCAACAGAATATTCATTTTCATTTGGAATGAAAACTTCAACAGGTAATTTTGAACCTAATTCTCTTAACATTTTTAAAGATAATAAAACAAGCCAATTATATTGACCTCCACCTGCATATAAAATTCCATTACCTTTAAAAGTATTTTCAACATTTGATGGGAATTTTTCTGGCATTTTCTCCAAAAAAACTTTATGAGAATTTTTTAAATTTATAAATTCATCATCATTTAATTGAAAAAATGAATTTAAATATTCTTTTGTTCTAATTGGATCAACTCCATTATTTTCTCTAAATTTTCCTTGTAAAACTGGAATTTTCCCTAAATCAGAATGTAAAAATGCAGTATTTGATTGATTATAATGAGCTTTATTATTAATATTTCCAAAAGATGGTTTTGTATCAAATAATTATTTTAATAAATCATCATTAATAAAATTTTTAAAATCTTGAGATCTTTCTAATTTTTTATCAATATCTTCAATATCATGATATGTACCTAAATCTTCATTTTCATAATAATCTTCATCTGTATAATCATTAATATGAAATAAAGTTGATTCTAAATTTGAATTTTTATGATTTGTATCTTCATCTTCAAAAAAATCTGTAATATTTGGTTTATGTGTAGTTTTAGTAATTTTAATTCCTTCAGATTTAAAATATGTTTTATTATTCTTATCATTTGTTTTATTTGATTCAATTACAACTGTTGGATCTATTGAAGATTTCTTGATGTAATAAAATTGAATAAATAAAACTGTGAATAAAAATAAAGATGCCGATGTTAAATATCTAGCTCTTTTAGATTTCAAAGTTGTTTTCAAATTGTATAATAGTTTTTCTTTCATTGTAAATTAATGATGATATTTAGACCGTTATCTTTGGAAATGTTGATGTATTTATATTGAATAAATAAGCCTTGTTAAATTTTAAAAGGCTGTGTGATCAACAGCTTAGGGGGTATTAAGTAGCAATGTGTTTGTGTATGTGTATGTGCTTAACCAGTGTATTGGTTTAACCAGTTTATATATATATTGGTTTGTTGATTGTCTTGTTGATTAATGTCTTGTGGATTAATACCTTGATTCTAATTATAATAATATCGAGAATAAACAAGATTCAAAAGATGTCTTGGCTCTCCAGTGGGAATAAAATGGAAATTTGACTTTGAAACGTGTCTTACGCAAAGATCTGTAAATTAATGATTTTCTTTTTAAAAACTTGTTATAAATTAAATGTTTTAATTTTATTTTAAACTCGGCTATGGATACATGTGCATTATGGATCTCTGAGATCAGAAACTTTTAATTTTTATTGTAAATAAGTGAATTATATAATAAATGAATATAAATGAATATAAGTGAATATAAGTGAATTATGTTACTTTATTATGTTTATTTTATTCATCTTTTCATATTCTTTAAAACCATTTAATCATTATTCTCCATTAATCTCATCCACGTTGATTATCTGCAACTCTTTTATACCCGACAACGAATAAAATGGAAATAAAAAAATACTTTTAATATTTGGTAATATGATTATAAAGAAGTAGTAATTTATATTTAAAAATACTTTAAAATTCAGTGATTATATCAGTTGTTGTTTGGTGTTTATTGATCAAATACTCATAAAGTTATTACCAAAATCAATCAATATTAACGATATAAACATAAAATTTACACTATAATGATCTAAAAATTTAGAATAGTTTAATTCAACTTTATAAAACCCGAGATATATTATTGAACATCAATTTCTTTTAATTATATTCTATTTACAATCACGTGATATTTTATTACCCCCTTTGGACAGCCGGGTAAAAAGACCAGAAATTTTCATCAAATTTCCAAATCAAATGACTACAGAGTGTATTTGCCATCAATCTTAATTTCAATTAAAGATTATACAATCATGTCTGCTGATCATACTAGAGATCCTTGTCCTATTGTCATCTTAAATGATTTTGGTGGTGCTTTTGCCATGGGTGCCATTGGTGGTGTTGTTTGGCATGGTATTAAAGGTTTTAGAAATTCTCCATATGGTGAAAGACGTATTGGTGCTATAAATGCTATAAAAGCTCGTGCTCCAGTTGTTGGTGGTAATTTTGGTGTTTGGGGTGGTTTATTCTCAACTTTTGATTGTGCTGTTAAAGCTGTTAGAAAAAGAGAAGATCCTTTGAATGCAATTATTGCTGGGTTCTTTGTTGGTGGTGCATTAGCTATTAGAGGTGGTTGGAGACATTGTAGAAATTCTGCAATCACTTGTGCTTGTTTATTAGGTGTTTTCGAAGGTGTTGGGTTAATGTTCCAACGTTATATGGCATGGCAAAATAAACCAGTTGCTCCTCCTTTACCTGAACAACCTCTACCTGCTTGAATCATTGCATTAAAAATTCCATCAAATATAATTCTTTTATGATTTTAGTTATGAACTTTCGTCTTGTCTCCTCTCTTTTTAACCTTTGTTATGTCATTTATATATCAAAGCATGTACATATAATAGAGTTTTATTACAATGTAGAAATATATATAAAAAAAAAAAATCATTACATTAAACTATTAATCATTATCAACTATTATTCCCTCCATTAAAACTTGCACCAGGTGGATGCCATTCCCCTGTAAATCTAGTTTCTGTAATAAATGGATGTAAAATAGCTTGTTGTGGTGTCCATCTTTCTAATGGATTTAAATTTAATAACCCTTTTAATAAATGAACTAAAGATGCTCGATCATTTAATTCTTTATCAATCATTGAAGATGTCATGGCTTTTTTATTCATTGTATAACCAGTAATTAATTTATTTAAATCATTAGTTTTAAAATATTCTTCAGCTAATGGATCTAATGAACCTTTATCTTCTTTATATTGTTCTGGAGTTTTTAATTGATATTCACCAGTAGTTGGATTTTTAAATAAAAAATTTGTTGAATTTTTACCCATTTCAATCATCCATGATGGTGGTAATCCTAAAAATTTAAAAATTTTATTTAATTGATCATATTCTGATGAACCTGGAAATAATGGTAATCCAACAAATAATTCTGCAATAATACAACCTAATGACCAAACATCAATTGATGTAGTATATGGTAATCCTAATATAACTTCTGGAGCTCTATAAAATCTTGATTGAATATATGTATAAACTGTATTAGTTTCTTGACATGCAGCTCCAAAATCAACAATTTTAATATCTGGTTTATCTGGAGAAACTAATAAAATATTTTCTGGTTTTAAATCACAATGAATAATTTTATAATCTTTTAAAACACATAATGAATCTAATAATTGTGTTGATAAATTTCTAACCAATTTTGTTGTTAATCCTCTATGTTGATTTTGTTTAATTAATTCATATAAATTTGATGCTAATAATTCAAAAACTAAACATAAATGATTCTTATGAATAAATTTATCTTTTAATCTAAGAAAATGATGTTTATCCATTGGATCAATTTTTTGATTAACATATTCTAATATAGAAATTTCTGTTAATGATTGATTTAAATAAGTTGGAATTGATTTAACAACTTTAACAGCAACTAATTCTTTAGTTTTTAAATTTTGACATTTAACAACTTGAGCAAATGTACCATGACCTAACATATCTAAAACTAAATATTTTCTATTTTCTTGAACTCCAAGAACATCATTAACATATAATATATAATTATTTTGTTCATTATCATATCCATTATTATAATGACCTTCACTTGGATTTGTTAATACTCTTTTAGGATTTTTAGAAATTTCATAATTAAAATTTGGATTGCATAATGAATAAGTTGTTGTTAAATCTGTTGTTAATGAAATTAATGGAGATAAATAATTTGAACCCATAGAAGCACGTCTATATTTTGGCATAGAATTATGAACAGGTTTTAATTCTTGAATACCACTAACTTTTCTAACAATAGGAGCTGGTAATTGTTTTAATTGTGGATATAATCCTCTTCTAAAATTTTGATGATCCAATACTTGTTGTTGTTGTTGTAATAACAATGCTTGTGTATTAGTTTGCATTGGTGCAGCAACAGATTGTCTTCTTTGAGGTTCAGTATTTAATTGAACTGTTGGATCTGCAAAATATAAAGGTGGTGGTGCAGGTGCTCTTGCTGGAGGTAAAATTATAGAATTTTCTCTAGAAACATTTGAACTTATATTATCATATTCATAAGTTGTTGGTAATTGATTATTAAAAACAGATCCTCTAGTTGGTGTTAATAAAGTTGATTGTGATTGTTGTGATTGTTGTGGAGTTTGTTGTTGAAGTGGTGGTAATTCTTGTTGTGGTGTAGTTGGTCCCATTTGTGGTGATCTTTGAAACCATGGGTTCTTAAAATGACTGGAATTTGGTGAACCATATGGAGTTTTCTTTGTTGTTGTATAATCATTATTTAACCTTGGTATATAATTATTATTCCAATTTACATTATCAACATTAGAAGTTTGTCGTTGTTGTTGTTGAGGTGATAAAAATGTTTGAGAATTCCTATTTTGTGATGAATTTGGTAATGGAGGTGGTTGCATAGTCCCTTGCTCATGTTGTGGATGATTATTATTATTAATGTTTGTTTGATTATGCACGGGGTAAGTTAGTTCTTCTAAAGAAGGTTGTTGAGAACTGTAATGGAATGACATTTTGTGATATCAATGGTTATAATAACCTTTTACAATGTTATTCTATTTCTTTCTCGATGTGAGAATTTATGATGAATTTGAGGATTAGATGTTAATATTATAAAATTATTGTTATTTTGCTCTTTATTGATAATTCTTTTGGGTGGAAACAACTGAAAAATAAATTGTATTAATTAAACTGACGTAGTGAAAAAAGGGAAATACATAAACATACCTCTCCACAATCCTCCAATTTCAATTCAGTCAACTTGCCACTTTAAATTAACGTTTTTCTCCGTTGTTTTATTAATTTTTCTTTACTTATTGTTATTTTATAATTTCTTCAATTTCTTTATCAATTTTATTATGATTCAGCCACCAACTGGTCAAAATTACAATTCTGACCAGCCCTCGGAACTTCATCTCCAGAAAAAAAAATGTGTCACGTGTGAAAACCTCGGAATTTATTTGTATTCCGGTCAGTCGGAATTTGAAATCAATAGGGTAACTGTGGTTTTTTTGTTGTTGATAATTGAATTATTGATTAATATTAAAGAAATCATATTATTCACAGAAGAACTGTCATTAATAAAACAAAGAAGAAGAAACAATCTGTTCGGTTGATAGTCACCACTTTTTTATATTATTCATCTTGTTATTACTCCCTTTTTTGGCCTTTTTGTTAATCAATTTATCATCAAATACAAAATCATACATCATAAACTAATATAATAATGAACGTTTCAACATCAACATCTGGTGTCAGAAGAAGAACAAGAAAATCCTTACAAGAAGAAGAAGAAAATGCAGCAACTTTACATTTAGGTCCTGAATTTGATTTAGTGCAGTATACTCATGAAGGTACAACTGAAAATTTAACTACATTAAATTTATCAGAAGCTCGTATTATAATTAGAAGTGCATTAAAAGAACGTAAGAAGACAATGACTCCAAATGGGGAATTTAAAGAAACCACAGATGTAACTGATGAAGATGATGATGAAGATGATGGTCGTGATGATGATAATGATGAAATTGCTAAAGCTGCTATTGCAGTAGGAGCTAATGAAGTTTTAAAAAAAACTTTAGATTATTTATCTGTTTTTGCAAGATTTAGAGATCCTCAAACATGTGCTGCTGTTGAACAATTATTAAATGCTCCTGAAAATGAAAATTTACATCCATTTGAAAAAGCACAACTTGGATCTTTAGCTTGTGATGATTCTGATGAAGCTAAAACTTTGATTCCAAGTTTAGGTAATAAAAAAACTGATGATGAATTACAAACAATATTGAACCAATTATCAAGGTTGGAAACTCCATACTGATTTATATACAAAAAAAAAATTATCAAGCTTTGTACGATAGATTTAATAAAACAAAAAAAACTTGGGTTTAATAGATATTTTATAAGCTGGATCATATAAAAAAAACCTATAAAAAGTGTATTATATAAATAATCAGCTTAGATGAATGTAGATATTTGTTGTTTCATTAATTTCATAAAGTTCCTTTATCTTTTAAGAAAGTCTTACCACCAACTTTCCACCATCTTGGAACACAACTATGTGGATCAATATCAATGACAGATTCTGAATTTGGATTACAAACACATCTTTTTTTTAATCTTAATGCATTACTTGATGGACAATTTGCAAATGGAGCATGGAAATATCCAATATCTTCAAAATATTGAATTTCAGATTTATCCATTAATAATGCAACAGCTAATGTATGAACTGGTGCATCACCCCAACGTTCATAATAAAATCCACCTTTTTGATCTAAATATTGGAAAAATTGTTCATAAGCTTTTGATCTAAAAAAATTTAAATTTCCAATTTCAAAATTACTCCAAAAATGACATAAATTATAATCATTAGTTAAATCTAATCTAATATCATTTGATGGAAATGGTGTAACATCTTTAATAAAAGACCATGAATTATTTGGATGTAAACATTCAGGATATTCTTCAATAAAATCCATAACACTATCATATAAAGTTGGAATAGTTTCTTCATATTCATGAATAGCAATAACAAAAGAATACTTCTTATTGTTTAATCTCATCACTTCAAATGGATCATATTGAAAATCACAATAATATTCAACACCTGGTTCAACTCTAAAATACCAATCATATTGATCAAGAATTTTTTGTTTATAAAACCCACCAGAATTAAAACGACACATATTTCTATAACTTTTAGAATGACCATAAATAACTTGTTGATCAATCATACGTTCAATAGATTCTTCATATAAAGTCATGTTAATATGTGGTGGAACATCCCAATCTTCAGATGGAATTAATGCATATTGAGTTTCACCACTAGCCATTAAAGAAGTTGCTTCAATAAATTCAGAATCAAATGGAACATCATTTAAAAAAGTCCATGTATATCTATACTGCTTATTAAAACGATCTTCTAAAGAACGCATCGATTGTAAAGCAGCATCTAATTCCCAATTCCTCACAAGCATTAAAATAGTTGCATTTTCACGTCCAATTTTTATACTATCTTGTTGTTCATCAACTAAAATCCTTTGTGAATATGAATTTGTAGATAATTTTGGTTCAAAAATTCGTTCAGGATCATAAATGGTATTGTTTAATTTAAACCTTACATTATCCAAATATGTCTTATAAAGAGATCTTTGATAAACTGCACTTTCAAGTGCTTCTCTAACAAAACTAGTGCACTGAAGTAGAATAGCAGCAATACAAGTGAACACAATCCAAAATTTCTGATATGCTCTCATCTTTCAACCTTTGAGTTGCTGTGTGTCTGATCTCTTGGACGTGTTGTGTTGAGGTACGAGGCATAGTTTAAATTAATTCTCTGCATATAAATTGGGCGGATTATGTAATACAAATACTGATGATTATGTAATTGTTTATGTCATTGGATCTTACTTACAATTTATAAAGTTTGGAGATACAATTAACCTATATTTATATTTATTCTTCAATTTCTTCTTCAAAAATTGGTAAACTAGCACTATCAATAGTCTTTATATACAATTTTCTAATATGATTATATTTTGAAATGACACCACCAGAAGGTTTGAATTTTTTATTACTTATAAATTCAATTATAGCTAATATATTTTCTTTGATATGTTCTGGATCATCATCTGTATGACCGATTCTTATACTCATTGTTGTATCTCTTGTTAACAAGAAACTTGTGTTTCTGCAAATAGATCTAACTTGATCTCTAATATATTTAACATCACATGAATTAGTATCTTTTTCAGTAGCTTCTGATTTTGCCATTTCTATAACATATGGTAGTTTTTTATGTTTTCTATAAAATGTTTCACCTAAATAATCTGGTAATTTATTAACAATTCTAATATCTGCAACGACTAGATCAAATTCATGATATAATTTAGTTAATGATTTTCTTGAATGTGAAATACTTCTAATCTTTTTCATTGGTAATATAGTATTAAACATATCTTCTGTTAATGAATCTTTCTTTTTTAATGGTTCAAGATATGGTGTTGATGGATCTTTTGTGATTAATAAAATAGATTGTTCTGATGCTTTTCCTATTCTATGTGGCAATGGTCTTAAAAATGTATTAATATAAAACTCAAATAAATTAATTATAATAAAACATACACTATCCTTTGAATATAATCTCTTTTTTTTGTTAAAGGTTTAGCAAGATTAACAACTAAATATATAAGTTCATGTCTTGAACCTTTAGCTTTAATTTCATGAGAAACTAAAGACTTGATAGCTTTAACACTCTGTTTCTCCACACTATCAATAATTTCTGGTGTACTCATGTTGTCTTATTTAATAACAAATGAATGATTTAAATGTTTTTATAAAGTTCTAAAATTTGTGAAGCTCATCGCTTTAATTACCCTGGATAATAATAAAATAGTGATTATGTGATTACTTACATAATCACCTTAAGTCTTAGTCTTTTAGTCCTAGTCCCAGATGTAAGACTAAATGGACTCAGATTGATTTAGTCTTCATAACACACGTTGTCTAAGTTTATCTACATAAACCTCAAATTAATCCGACAAGTTCAATTTGTAACCAATTGGTGTTATTTATCCAAAGGCATGTGTGCATTGTGCATTCTAAGTCAGATTTGTATAAAAAGAAGAGAAGATCCCTGTCCATTCTGCTGATTTTAGGGTCTTTATTCGATAAAGACAACAATGCAATTCTCATTCACTATTCTAACAACTATTGCTGCTGTTATTGTTGGTGTTACCAATGCTAATGATGATGTTGGTACTCCAGAACATTTGGAACCAGAATCTGCTCCAAAATATTTGGAAAAACCTTTAGTTGGATTTCATCATGGTTCACAATCTCCAAAAGGTGTTTCTGAAGTTTATAACTATTGTAATATGCCTCGTGTTAATAATGCTTCTTATCAAAAAGTTTCTGATGAATATAAATTAAAATATGTTGAAGTTATTCATAGACATCATAAGAGAACTCCATATCAATCTAATTTATTACCAACTGATATTTTAGAAACTTATTATAAATACCCACAAATTACTAATGGTGGTAAAATTGATTCATATAATCATGGTAAAGATTTATTTACTGTTTATCATGATAATTTAAAATTTTTACCAGATGAATATAATAGTTCTCAAGTTGCTTGGAGAGTTACAAATAATAATATTACTTCTCAAGTTTTTAACTCTTTAATTAAAGGTATGTATCCATCTTTTAATATTACCCCAGAATTAAGAGAAAATGATAATTTAGAACCAAATTTAAAATGTCATCAAGCTGATGATTTGAAAAAATCAATTAGATCCACTGATATTTGGTATGAAGAAGGTAATTTAACAATTTATACCGATTTAGCCAATAAATTTGGTATTAATTCTACTGGTGATTATTCAGGATTTTTTGGATCAATTGATCATTTCTTTGATAATTTATCTTCTAAAACTTGTAGTGGTGATGCTGTTAATGTCACTACTGAACAATTAGATGAAGTTTTAAAATTAGGTCATTGGGAATATGATTACACTTTTAGAGCTCATCCAAATGCAACAACTTATGGTTTATACAAATTTGGTAATTGGACTTTAGAATTAGCTACACATTTAAAAACAGCAATTGAAGGTTCTAGTCCAATCATTTACAAACATAATATTGCTCATGATGGTTCTATTGCTGCTTTAACTTCTTTAATCAAAGATTTTTATGGATTAACCAATTTTCAATGGCCAGGTATGGGTTCTGAATTTGTCTTTGAACTTTATGAACATGGTGATCACCACTACTTAAGAATTTTATATGCTGGTAAAGAAGTTAGTTTTACACGTGCAGACTTATTTTTTGACTATCTTGATCAATTAGATGTTGGTTCATATTCTTCAGAATGTTCTCCAGCTTCAAAATGATCAATTTTAATCCTTTATTTCTACTTCTTTTTTACGATTTATAGTTTATAATCTTCTATAAAACTAATTTTCCAATTTAAATATCCATTTTATTTCAAATTATTTAAATATTTAAATTTTGTAAATTTTGTAAATTTTCACTGATTTTTTTGATATTTAAATTTGTTTATAAAGAAAATTTAAATAAAAACGCCCCTTCATCAACATCAACATTCAACATAAATAACAACAAGAAACTTTAGAATTGACAAATAAATAAAGGTAATATGGTTGGAATATAGGTATTTGATTTTTAATTAACATTTTTTTTAGTAATGCCAGTTCCATATATTTCAAGTGCACAAGATTTAGAAACTTACTTGTCAAGTTCAAGAGCTTTAGTTGTTTACTTCACAGCAAAATGGTGTCAACCATGTCAAGCAATTGCACCAGTTATGGAACAAATATATGAAAACACTACCCATGTTCAAATTGTTAAAGTTGATCTTGATTCTCAAAGACGTGTTGCCGCTAACTATGAAATTAGTGCAGTTCCAACATTTATATTCTTTCTTGATTCAAAAGAAGTCAATAGAGTTAAAGGAGCAGATCCTCAAGGTGTTGTTAATGCAATCATGGAATTGAGTGCTTTGGTGCCTGATTGGGTACGTTCAGAAGGTGATATTAATACTAGTAGTGGTGCTATTGGTGGAGGTGTTGATGATAAAGAATTAAATCAAATTAAACAATATGTACCAAAAGGTTATCATGTTTTGAATAAATCTATATTTTATGGTGAATTTGAGGCATTAAATGTTGAAAGTTTTACAGGTGGTGATATTAAAGATGTTGTTAAAGTTGTTCCAGAAAATAAATTAAGTACTACTATTGTATCTGATGCTGATTCACAATTATTATTACATTTACCATTAACTAATATTTCCAAGATTTATTCTATATTGATTAAATCTCATGTTAAAACTAATGATGAATTTGATGAAGTACAATTACCAACTAAATTAAAAATTTGGAGTAATAGAACAAGTATTTTATCATTTGAAGATATTAATGGATCAATTCCAAGTTTACATGATGAAGAAATTTCTAATTGGGATAATAATGGATGGACTGAAATCAAATTAAAATATGTTAGATTTCAAAAAGTAACTTCTTTAGATTTATTTTTTGATGGTGAAGATGAAGATATTCATACATCAATTGATCGTATTGTTATTATTGGTATTGATGGTGAATCAAAAAATCAAGGTAAAATTGAAAAATTAGAATGAAATTAATTTTCTACAATTTTAATGTTAAAAAGGATACTAATTTAATGCACAAACCCATAAAAAGATAAAGTAAAACACGTAAAAAACATAGCCACTTAAACGGCTATAAACAATAAGTTTGTCTTCTCATACTCTTTCAAAGTTGCCCCATTTAAGTGAACATATCACTAATGTTTTCTGGCAATTCTTCAATTTGAGTAGAGTAGAACTTTTCAATTTCTCTCATCATACCAACATCCTTGTTAGTAACAAAGTTGATGGCAACACCCTTTCTACCAAAACGACCACCTCTACCAATTCTATGAATGTAGTTTTCCTTGTTGGATGGTAAATCGTAGTTAATAACTAAAGAAACTTGTTGAACATCAATACCTCTAGCCAACAAATCAGTAGAAATCAAAATTCTTGAAGAACCAGTTCTAAATTCCTTCATAATAACATCTCTTTCTTGTTGAGTCAAATCAGAATGGATAGCAGAAACAGTGAATTGGTTTTCCATCAATTGTTGAGTTAATTCTTCAACTTTTCTTCTAGTGTTACAAAAGATAACAGCTTGAGTAACGGAAATAGAATCATATAAATCACACAAACAGTCAAATTTGAATTGTTCTTCTTCAACATTAACAAAGAATTGCTTAATACCTTCCAAAGTTAATTCATCTTTCTTAACCAAGATTCTAACTGGGTCACGCATAAATTTGGTGGTAACTTCCAAAACATCTTGTGGCATAGTAGCAGATAATAAAACAACTTGGGTAGTATTTGGCAACATTGTGAAAATAGTGTAAATTTGTTCCTTAAAACCAGTACTCAACATTTCATCAGCTTCATCCAAAATGAACATTTTAATGTCATCAACTTTCATAACACCACGGTCAATCATATCGAAAACACGACCTGGGGTACCAACAACAATTTGAGCACCAGATTTCAAAGCTTCAATATCTTGTTGAGTAGAAGTACCACCAATGGAAGCATGAACAGAAACGTTCAAATGCATACCAATAGCTAAAACAACTTTTTGAATTTGTAAAGCCAATTCTCTAGTTGGAGCCAAGATCAAAGCTTGAGTAGCCTTCAAATTTTCATCAATTCTTTGCAAAGCAGAAATGGTGAAAGTGGCAGTCTTACCAGTACCAGATTGGGCTTGAGCTAAAACATCTCTACCTTCAGTGATTGGTAAAATAGCACGTTGTTGAATAGAAGATGGGTTTTCATAACCATAAGCAAAGATACCTCTCAAGATTTCTTTCTTCAAGTTTAACTCATCAAAAGAGTAGACAACATTGTTGTAGTTGGTTTCGATCAAGTTAGAATCGATTTCAGTGACACTGTCAGAAGCCATTGTAAATAATTAATTAATAATTAATTTGTTTAATGTTCTTTGTTGGTAAAGAGACAAAATTTTCATTCAACTTTTTTTTTATTAAAAAAATTTTCACTGAACGAAAAAAAAAAAAAAAAAAAAAAATGTTCCAAATCGGGAAATTTTCTGCGCATACCAAAATGGTCATGTGATGTGTCATGTGATGGATAAGTAATGTATTATGTAATCAATATATGCATTATTTTGCATTGATAATTGTAAATGTTTTTCCTTTATGCCAAATAGATAGACTGTCTATTTTTGAAGCATATAACTACTTTTTTTATCTAATAAAGAATGTTTTGAATAAATAAAGAACTCGGTTATAATTTTCTCAAAGAGTGGTCTTTTTTTAAACAGTTAAGGCCATATCAGTGATTGTTTGCAAACATTGCATAGCCATTGGTAGAAATGCAAACGCTTACTAATTAATAAAAAAAATGAGGTATAATTTAAAACTAAACCAGATAAGTAGTAATGTAAGTATTTTATACAGTATTAGGATCACTTTTCAAATTCACATTAGTATCTATTAATCGTTAAATAAGATTTTTTATATTGAATAGTACTAATTAATGACAGTCTCTGAACATATTGTTGAGTGCATCTTGAAAAACTTATTATCGAAAATATCATTATAATCAGTCCAATTGTTGCATATCCTAACATTTTATTTTCTTATTAGAAACTATCAAACTCTCGGTGTTCAGTTTACAGTTTATAGTAGAAATCATAATTGTGGATGTTTTTCCTGTATGCAAGAGTCGGCTAAAAAACTTGGCTTTTAATTTTAATAAATCAATCAACTACATAAACTACATATGGAATTTGTACAAAAAGATATCAACAATAATCCAAGCTTAAAGTTAACCTAATTTATATTCATAATAAAAATTATGAAGAGTTTAAAAAATTCCGATTCTTCAATCCATACTAAAGAGTTTATTACAACTTCAGAAAATGATGAATATCATTTACAAAATTTCCAAATAGATCATAACTTGTTACTTCAGTTTACTTCAAATTCCACAAAAAGACCTTCAAATTGGAGTACTAATAAAAAGGTTTTTTATACGATGCTTTATGGGTTAGTCACATTTGCAGCACAATTAAATTCAACAAGTATGGCTTGTGCAGAATTACCAGTACTTTTAAAGGAAGAATATGGTATTTCTAGAGAAGTTTCAGTGTTATCAACAACATTATATATTCTTAGGCATCTCTTTAGGTCCTATGATATTTGCACCTTTATCTGAAGTTTATGGAAGGAAAATAGGTGTTTTGGTTCCATTTTTATGTTCAGCTTTATTTACATTTAATGTTGCAACAAGTTATAATATTGCAAGTTTAATGATTTATAGATTTTTGGCTGGTTTTTGTTCTGGTGCACCTATTGTTAGTGCTGGTGGTGTTTTAGCTGATATTTTTCCTGATCCTGGTGATAGAGGTAGAGGATTAGCTGCTTATGCAATCTTTGTTTCTCAAGGGCCAAGTAGTGGTCCAATTATTAGTTCTTTGTTGATGTATAGTCAACATCAAGTTGGTGCTTGGAGAATTCCACAATATTTTAGTGGATTATTAAATGTGGTTTTATTTGTTATTTGTGAAATAATATTAGAAGAGACTTATAATCCAGTAATCTTGGCAAAAGAATCTAGAAGATTAAGATTAGAAACTAAAGATTGGAGTATTCATTGTGACCATGATCAATGGCATTTAAGTTTTAAAGATTTTATAAATAAACATCTAGTACGTCCTTTTAAAATGTTATTTACACCTATTGTGTTTGTTATTGTGTTATTTGCAAGTTATGTTTATGGTGTTTTTTATCTTATTGTCACTACTATGCCAGAAACATTTACTATGGTTAAACATTGGCATGGTACTGTTACTACATTACCAAATTTATCATTATTTATTGGTGTTTTAATAGGTAGTTTAATTAATTTTTATTGGTCTGGTGAATATAGTAAAATTAATGCAAAAAAAAATAAAGGATCATTAATTCCAGAACAAAGATTCCCACCATTAATGGTTTTTGGATGGATTATGCCAGCTGGTATTTTTATTTATTCATGGACTTTATCAGAACATATTCATTGGATTGTACCATGTATTGGTATTACATGTATAGGTATTGGATTCATCATTATTTTCCAAGGTTGTTTAAATTATTTAGTTGATACTTATACTAAATATTCAGCTTCTGCAATTGCTGCTAATACATTTATGAGATCTGTTTTTGCTGCATCATTCCCATTATTTTCAAGACAATTATTTGTTAATCTTGGTGTTCATTGGGGTGGTAGTCTTATTGGATTTATTGCTTTAGGAATGATTCCAATTCCTTTCTTGTTTTTTAAATATGGCTCAAGAATTAGAGCTAAAAGTATAAAGTTTTAGATTAATTAATATATATGTGTGGCTAACAACCAAACTTTAATTCTCAAATGAGGTCCGATAGAATACATACATGCGTGTGTATGCGGGATTATGCAGTAGTTTATGAAAGTCATAAATATTTATCAACAAAGAAACGTATGGATTTATAAGATAAGCACCGAATGAAAATGGTGAAAAATATATCACTTAATTAATAAACACGGCATAATTGATGTGATTATAACTGTGTCAATATCGTCATAAGGTCCAAAGAACCATAGTTCTTTTAGTATTTGAATTAGTAAAATGGTAAATCTCCGTGTAGAAAACTCCACTGGGTAAAAAAACTAAACTATAGTGAAAAAAATGTGTTTATAATCTTAATTAAAAAATTGAAAATTATACTATTGAAATGCTCAGAATCAAATAAATCCAATCAATCTAATCATTTCTTTAAATCTCAACTCCAAAGTCAAATTTCTGGCAATTTTGTATGTTCAATGGCCTCTGAAAAATTTTCGATTTTTGTTAAAACTGTGGCGTCTTGAAATAGTATATAGAGGATTGTGCCATTAATACTTTGAGTAGTATATAAACAGCAGGATATCGTTTATAAAGATGTCCTATTAATTATTCACTTATTGTTGGTGATTATCATTATTTATAATATTTGTTAGTCAAGTGTTGTTATTATTCATCAATATTGAGAAATTTATTGTTCAATTATCAATACTTGAGGTAACACCGTCATTTATACAAAATGAGTCCGTTAACCTCCAAAGATAATGAAGATGAGTTTGACACAAAATATATTACTAGAAGCACTACCAGAAGTGGTACTGATTTAGAAGAACAATCATTTACAGAGGATGAGAAATCATTGAGTAGATCCTTGTCTGCAAGACAAGTTTCTATGATTTCCATTGCTGGGATTATTGGTACTGGTTTATATATGGGTACTGGTAAATCTTTAGCTACTGGTGGTCCTTTAAGTTTGTTGATCACATACTCTTTAATTGGTGGTTTGGTTTATTTTGTTATGTTAGCTCTTGGTGAAATGTCTGCTTTTATGCCTGTTAGTGGTTCATTTTGTACTTATGCAAAAAGATTTGGTTCAAATTCTCTTGGATTTGCCATTTTAATGAATTATTGGTTTAATGATGCTGTTAGTGTTGCTAGTGATTTAACTGCATTACAATTAGTTATGAAATATTGGACTGATTTCCATTTTTGGATTGTTTCTTTAATCTTTTGGGTTTTTTTACTATTTTTAAATGTTGTTTCTGTTAAAGCTTATGGTGAAGCTGAATATTGGTTAGCTTTATTAAAAGTTGTTGCTATTATTGCATTTTTCATTGTTTCTATTATAGTTAATGCAGGTCATAATGAAATGCATAAATATATTGGTTTTAAATATTGGTCAATTGGTGATGCTCCATTTGTTAATGGATTTAGAGGTTTTGCAAATTTATTTGTTACTGCTGCTTTTGCATATGGTGGTACTGAATCCATTACTTTAACTGTTGCTGAACAAAAAAATCCAGTTAGAGGTACAAAAATTGTTACAAAAACTGTTTTTTACAGAATTTTAATTTTTTATATTTTTTCAGTGTTTTTCATTGGTATGAATGTTCCATATAATTATCCAAATTTATCATCTAAAAGTGTTGTTACTTCCCCATTCACCATTGTTTTTAAAGAAGTTGGTAGTAAAGGTGCAGGTTCATTTATGAATGCAGTTATTTGTACATCAGTTATTAGTGCTGGTAATCATGCTTTATATGCTGGTTCAAGATTAGCTTATACATTAGGTGTTGAAGGTTATTTACCAAAAATTTTCACTTGGAGAAATAGATTTAAAACTCCATATATTGCAGTTTTAGTTACTTGGTTCTTTGGTGGATTATGTTTTGGTTCTTCATTTGTTGGTACAGGTACTTTATGGACATGGTTACAAAACATTGTTGGTGTTTCTAATCAAATTTCTTGGTTATGTATTGGTATTACTTCTATTAGATTTAGACAAGGTTTAGCAAAACAAGGTCGTACTGATGAATTAAATTTTAAGAATTGGACTTATCCATTTGGTCCATATTTTGTTGTTATTTTTAGTACATTCATTATTTTAGTTCAAGGTTGGACTGCATTTTCTCCTTGGAGTACATCTGAATTCTTTAGTTACTATTTAGAATTATTTGTTTTCCCAGCTTGTTTTATTTTTTGGTGGGTTTGGCATAGAGATTCTTTTGTTAAAACTACTGAAATGGATTTTGATACAGGTAGATATGTTGAAACTGAAGAAGATAGATTAGAAAATGAAAAATTAGATAGTTTACATGGGTGGGCAAAAGTTAGACAAAAATTGTTTGAATTGTTTGTTTGATTCAGAACTTTTAATTATTTAATGATGTTTACGATTTAATTTGCATGACTTTTAATATATTTTAATTCGTAGCAACTACATTAACTTAAAAAAAAAACATAAACTCATAATTATAATGGTAAAATATTTGGAAGTGGACCAACTGGGGTAATACCGTGTGGATTAATACCAACATGAGATTTGGTGTAATGGAACTTGATATGATCAAAATTAACAGTATCTTTTATCAATGGATAGTTCCAATAAATATCTCTAACCCAATCATGTAAATATGGGAAATTAGAACGAATTGTACCAATGTTACATTTGAAATGTTGAACATAAACTGGATCAAATCTAATAATAGTGGTGAATAATCTGACATCAGCTTCTGTAATTTTATTAGTCAACAAATAATTAATACCTTTAGCTTTATTTTCTTTCAAAATATTTTCAACTTTATTTAAATGATCAAACAAATTTAAAACCTCCTTTTCATAAACTTCTTGTTTAGTAGCAAATCCAGATTTATAAACAGCATTATTAATATTTTCATAAACCAAATCATTTAATGAATTAATTTTATCTTGTAATTCTGTTGGAAAATAATCCAATTTTTTTTGTTTTTCATCATCAATAAATTCATTAAATTCACTGTTTAAAAATCTAATAATTTCAGCACTTTCATTACTAACAATTGTTTCAGTTTTTTTATCATAAAATACTGGAACTGTAAATCTACCATCATATTCTGGTTCAACTTTGAAATACAATTCTCTAAGTCTCTTAAAATGATTAACAGAATCTTCTGTAGCACCAGGGCATCCATCACCTTCACTTGGAAATCTCCAACCTTTATCATCCATATGCCAATGAACAACAGATAACCCAATAATTGAATCTTTAGAAACACTGGAAGTCTTTGGATCAAAATTCTTAATTAACCCTTTAGTTGCTAAATAGATAAGAACCCTATGAGCCCATGGACAAGCAAGAGAAATAAAAACATGATATCTACCTTTTTCTGGTGGGAATTGAGAACCTGGTTTTGAAGAAACAAAATTTCTAAAAGAAGATGCTTTTCTTTTAAAAGCTCCATCTTTTGAAGCAAAATCAAGAATTTTTAAAGCTGGTTTCTTAATAAAAAATTAGTAAAATAAATATTTATCAATAGATAGATAAACTCACTTGAGTACTTGACATTTTATTAAATTGATATTATTGATATTAATTTGATTGTAATTTAATGTAGCAATTGAACCCCTTAAATAGTAAATATACTCCACATCCAACTCGGCCGAGAAAATGAAAATCCCTAATTAATAATTTTTTAGTAATGATGAGTGATGAGTATATGAAATTTGTAATTATTAAGAGTTTAATCATATTATAGTTAACTGTTCTGTGTCTCCTTCATAGAGTGAATTGAACCTGTAGATCATTAGTGTTCAAAAGTGTAATGCTCGTATAGAATATTGTAATAAAAGCTTATTCAATTTAGGATATTTTCAAAAGAAAAATAACCAAATTTAATGAGCTCAGTAGCCGTGTCTGTTGAAATACTGAGGTTTTAAATTGAGACCATATCATAGTTTTTGGTAAAATTCAAGTATATAGTAACAGGAATTGCAATTTATTAACACCCTTAACGTCCCAGTGAAATTTAACTCAAACTATAATACTTACAACATTCATTAATAACCTTAAACACCTCTCCTAATTCTTTCCTTTTCACTTTAAACCATTCCAAATGTATCCCATAATCATTACCATTTTTACAACCACCACAAATTACATCACCTTTCCCAAATTTTCTCCATAAAATTTCATGAATTTTTCTTTCCACTAATGCTAAATCTTTATCTGAATGAAACCCATGCTGATCAATATCATAATGATCAAAATTTCTTACTGTTGAAGATTTTGGTTTTATTAATTTTTTGAAAAAAGTTTTAAAACTTTTGGAATTTTGTAAATCATTTTCTGGTCCAATTGGTTTTAATTTATGATTACATTTATTTTCCCATTGTCGTAATCTATTAGCTACAGTACCAGTTGTTAATCCAATCTTAATTAGAATCCATTCTTTTGGTTTGAAAACTTCCCAATATTCTGTACCTGTTTTTTTTAACTGCAGCCAATCTTGTTTCTTTGGTGATTTATGTGCCAAATGATCTAAAGTATAGACATAGATGAATCCATAATCTTTTCTTGGAAGTTTTGTCTTTGAAGTGATTTGTAATGAGACTGGTATGTTACCACTTTTTTGATATTCATGATAGTGGCAGTAACCAAATTCCTCATCAACAATTATTTTACAACGTTGTCCCTTTTTTGTTGTCCCTTTACATTGAACTTTCATAATTAATTGTCACAATTTGAACTGAATTAAAAGCACATAAAGCTGTAAAGCTGTACTAAAAAAGAAACACTTGAAGAAAAACAAAAACCAAGAATAAAACAATGACAATAGTACATCAACAAAGCAAAGTTCTTCGTTTAAACTTCAAATTCTTCTTCAAGAGACACTGCTGCAACATTTTTGTTTACAATTAACCCGAAAGGGAATGACATAAAATTTATACGAGCAAAAAGGTACTAAAGAATGTTATTAACATTAACATCAAAAAATTAAAACAAAATTAAGAATTAAAGTCAACTGTTTTTTTTCCTCTTTTGCAACACGCTTCACTGAGAATGACTAGTGCTGGGAAGCGTCTGTCTCTGGATTCTATTGAGTTGACCTCAGAACAAGGGTACAATTACTTGGACATTGGATTGTACAAGGAAGGTTTAATATTATCACTTCAAAATGGATTAAAGAAGTATTTCTTAAGGTTTGATAATTTAAAAGTTGAAGATGGTGATGATTTTAATGGTATTGAATTAGGTCATTTGAAAGCTTTAGGGCTTATTGGATATGTTGATCTTGGTCCTGGTTATATTGCTGTTATTCATACTCAAAAACCAATGTTTGAATATAAAAAAGTTACAATTTGGAATATTGAAAAAAGTTTAGTAATACCTTTAAAATTTGAACAAGCTAAATCATTTTTTGTACTGAATGAAAATAACAAAAATGATGATGTTGAAGATATTAATGAAATTGGGGATGATGATAATAATACAGAGCAACGTGCTAATAATGATAATGATAATGATAGTGGTAATAATGATAGTTATGATGCAAATGATGATGAAAATCTTGATCCTACTGTCTCAAGTAGTGAAGCCACAAGCAATGATAATAATAATAATAATAATAATGATAATGTGTTTTTTAGCAAACTTGGTGTTTATGTGAATGATTTCAAATCTAATCCTTCTTTATCATTTTCCAGAAAAATGGTTAATTTTACTGATAATGAACAGCCAAGTGCTGAAGAAATTAATGAAGAAGATTATAACTCAATTAAATTGAATAGATCAATAACGATTAAAGGTTTACCAAAGGATAAGAGTCCAACAAAGACTAATAAATTCATGGATAAAATTAAACAACAACAACTAGCTTCTCAAAAACAAGAATATAGTATTTCAAATGGTATGATTTATAAATTCGAAAGACAATTGTCCCAATTTTTTAATTCAAAAGATTTTTTTTTTTCAAATGAAATTGATTTAACTAAAGAAATTGAATTTATTGATGGTGAAATTAAAACTAAAGCTGGTGAACATGAACATACATCTTTTTTTTTCAATAATTCATTATTAAAAGATTTAAAAGATACTGAAATAGGATTACCTTTAATTCAAGGATTTGTGGAATCTGTTGGATTAACAGTCGCTGATAGTACAATTGAAGATCCTGAAAAACAACTATATAAAGATGGTCAATTATTATTAGTTTCTAAAAGAAGTACTAAAAGAGCTGGCTCAAGATACCTAAGACGTGGGATTGATGATCATGCAAATGTTGCAAATTTTGTAACAACTTGTCAATTATTGATTGTTGATGGAGTTGATAATGGTAAAGAAAATGATAATAATAATACCTTATTTGCACATTATGAGATTATTAGAGGTTCAATCCCATTATTTTTCACACAAAATCCAGCAGATTTAAAACCAACTCCAAAATTAACTAGAAATATTGAAGATTGTGAACCAGCATTCAAATCTCATTTTGAAAAATTATTTAAACATTTTGGTTCAGTTACATCAATTTCATTAGTGGAAAGATCACCAAGAGAAAAAGAAGTTGGTGAATCTTATGAAACACTTGCTTTAAAATATAATATTCCATTTGATTGGTTTGATTTTCATCATGTTTGTCGAAATATGAAATTTGATAATATTGTTAAATTACTTGATGAGCATGTTTCCAATTTAGGAGATGGTAATACTACAATACAAGATTTATTACAAATTTATGGATGGAGTGATTCAATAACTGAAGAAGTTCAACATGGTGTTTTTAGAGTTAATTGTATTGATTGTTTGGATAGAACTAATTTAGTTTCAAAATTTCTTTCAGAAAAAGTGTTATTTTTAATATTACAAACTCATGGATTATCAATTGTTGCAAAAGATTTATTTTTTAAGAAATTTAATAACATTTGGGCTGATAATGGTGATTTTATTTCAAGACAATATGCTTCAACAAATGCTTTAAAAGGGGATTATATTAGAACTTCCAAAAGAAATTATAAAGGATTAATTAATGATGCATTTTTAACAATGTCAAGATATTATTCAGGTTATATTAGTGATTATTTTAAACAATGTGTTGTTGATTATATTTTAGGTAATAAAGATTCAGAAATTTTTGAAGAATTTGAATCAACATTAAATGTTCTTGATCCAAATGAAGTTAGTTTAAAATTAACTCAAAAAAATAGTAATTTAAAACAAATTTTAGAATTATTAAAAATTACTAAAAGTGATAATAGTGATGAATCTACAAGTGAAGATGAAGATTTGATTTTGGTTGGTTCATGGTCTGGATTAAAATCTTCAATGGAATTTGATAAACTTCGATTAAAATCTCTGAATTCAAGTGATTTAATTTATGATAATATTTCATTAATCTTAACAAACAAGTTGATTTTTTTCGTGATGTTTGATGAAAAATCTAATATTATTACAAAATTGTTCAAGATTAGAGTTAAAGACGTTAAAGAATTGGATTATGGGACATATATTCTATCCACACATAATAGTTTATCAGTAAATCCAAAGAAGAATATTGGATTGAAATTTATAATCAAGCATGAACATGAACATGAACATACGGATCCAGCTTCAACAGATCTACCAGATAGATTTTTGGCTATTAAATTTCCAAATGATATGGATTATGAAAAAATCAAATTTATTATTAAATTAATATCTAAAACCTGTTATTGCAGTACTTTACAAAATATTGATATTATGACTGAAGAAGATGCTAAGAAGAATATTAATGTAATTCAAGTTTTAGAATACAAATTCAAGAAACTTGTTTGGGGATGATAATAATAATAATATAAAACATTTCATACAAAATTTGTAGTTTTTTATTTCCTTTTTTTTAAATTAATTTAATTTCTGGAGTTTATATTAATGTTGCCCCGACCAGACTTTTATGCGTCCCTAACCAAAATATTTTTTTTGGAAAAGTGTGAAAAAATCTTCAACAGAAGTGATTATAGTTAAAGATAATCATAGAATTCAAGAAATTAAAGATGAGACCATTGATGCTTAAAGGTCACGAGCGTTCTCTAACGCAAGTGAAGTATAACCGTGAAGGTGACTTGATTTTCTCTGTTGCTAAAGATAAAGAAATCTCAGTATGGTACTCATTTAATGGTGAACGTTTAGGTACTTATTCAGGTCATAATGGTACTATTTGGTCTTTAGATATTGATCAAAAATCTGAATTATTAGTGAGTGGATCTGCTGATTTTACTGCTAAGTTATGGAAGGTTTCCAATGCTGAAGAATTATATTCTTGGACCACTGATACACCAGTTAGAAGAGTTGAATTTAATGATAAAAATGATCGTTTTTTGGCTGTTACTGATGAAGTTATGGGGATGCTTGGTACCATTTCAGTTTATTCTGTTGATCGTGTCAATGTTAAAAACCAATCTCAAGAACCATTGATCAAAATTTCAACTCAAGAAGGTTTTGCTAAAGTTAGTGTTGCTGGATTTTCATATAAAAGTAAATATATTATTGCAGGTCATAGTGATGGTACTATTTCCAAATATGATGCTGAAACTGGTGAATTCATTACATCTACCAAAGTTCATGAAGGTTTAATTACCGATTTACAATTTTCTGAAGATAAAACATATTTTATTACTTCTTCAAAAGATAAAACATCAAAAATTTTAGATGTTGATGAATTAAATGTTTTGAAAAAATTTGAAGCAGATGCCCCATTAAATACAGCTGCTATAACACCATTAAAAAATTTTGTTGTATTAGGTGGTGGTCAAGAAGCTAGAGATGTTACTACAACTTCTTCAAGAGAAGGTAAATTTGAAGCTAGATTTTATCATAAAATATTTGAAGATGAAATTGGTAGAGTTAAAGGTCATTTCGGTCCATTAAATTATATTGCTATTCATCCAAAGGGTACTGGTTATGCATCTGGTGGGGAAGATGGTTATATTCGTGTTCATAATTTCGATAAATCTTATTTTGATTTCAAATATGATGTTGAAATTACTGCTGAAGCTACTGCTAAAGACAACTAATTAAGTATTTTTTTACAAATAAATTATTTGGAATAAATGTATACTACTGGTAAAAAAAAAAAAAAAAATAATTATTATATCTGCGTAATATTCGTTAAGACTACTTTTGCACTACCACTACTTTCCTTATTAGATTTATTTTTTCAAAGCATTTTGAGCAGCAGCAGCTTTCTTAGCATCAGCTATAAATCTAAAGTTAGTAATTACTACATCAAAAGAACTACAATAATATTTTTACACACCTTCAGCTTGTTTTTTTCTCATGATATTGGCATGTTCTTCCATTCTTTTTTTTGGATCACCTTCTTGTGCCTTCTTTTCTTGTGCCTTCTTTTTGGCGTTTTTTTCTCTAGCCTTATCTCTTTGATTACCTCTAGCCATTGTTGTTGTTGTTGTTGTTGTTGTTGTTGTTGAGATGTGTATGTAAACTTGGTTGAGTTGGTATTCAAGGAACTAAAGTTTCGACGATGCAGATGCCAATTGAGATCTGATGTGTTACCCTTTGAAGGAGGTTAACTGTTGATGTATATATGGATTCTTTTTATGAGTTAAAGTTGGTTGAGTTGTATAATAAATGTGTAATCTATAGTTGATTGGTTTGTTAGTTTTTTACCCTTTTATCTTTGTAAATAGAATTATTTAAAATTGTTAATGGAATAGTAATATTTCATCATGCATTAAACTGCATATCTATTATATGAAATAATATGAAATATCAATTGATTGGAAAAAACAGGAAATATATAGAATATTATATTATTAAAGACCTAATGAATGATACGAAATCATTTCAATATTAAATTGTTACTACATTCTTCAAATCAAAGTAAAAATTTTATTATTTCAATTTCAATTAAATTAACTTCCAACCAACACCATAAGAAAACTGAAAAAAAAAAGTACTAATTAATTATCAATTCATTAATAATGAAAAATTAACTGATTTCTTCTTCTTCTGGAAAATTCATCTCATTTTTTTGTTCAATTCAAAACTTTTAATTTGGTTTTAAAGTAAAAGTCATTTCAATTTTTCGCGTTGATTTAAAAAACAACAACAGCAAAGTAATATTTGACTGATTACAACAACCAATAAATCTTTAACAATGGCTGAATTAACAGAAGAACAAATTAAAGAAGAGAAATTGGCTGCTGCTAAAAAGAAGGTAAAGACATTTGAATTATTTTTGGTGTTTTGTTATTAATTTTTGTTTTAGTATGAAGAATTAAAGAAGAGAAAGAATAAAAAGAAGAAGGGTAAAAAGAGTAAAGAAGGTACTCCTGAGGTTGAGGATGAAAGTAAAGAGGAGGAGAAGAGTGATGAAACGGAATTGAAAGATGGTGAGGATGAAGTTGATGAAAAGGAAGATGGTTCCAAAGATGAAAAGGAAGATGGTTCTAAAGATGAAAAGAAAGAGGAGACTGAATTAAAAAAGGATGATGACAAGGAAGATGCCAATGAAGAATCTAGAGAATCTAAGGAAGAATCTAAGGAAGAATCCAAGGAAGAGTCCAAACAAGAATCTGAAGAATCAAAGGAAGAATCAAAGGAAGAATCAAAGGAAGAATCAAAGGAAGAATCAAAGGAAGAATCTAAGGAAGAGTCAAAAGAAGAATCCAAAGAATCTAAAGAAGAATTTAAAGAATCCAAACAAGAATCCAAAGAAAATCTAGAGAAACAAGAAACTGATGAAAAATCTAATGAAAAAACTGAAATTCAAGAATCCAAAGAAAATAAGAAAGAAGTTGAAAAAATCAAACCTGAATCTAAGGTTGAAGAATTAAAAGTGACCAAAGAACCAAAAATTGAATCTACAATTCCAGAATCAGACCCAGTTTCTTCATTATTCCCAGATCAAGGTGATTCTTCTTTCCTTGAATCAATCAATTCTTCAAAATATCAAGAAGAAATCGATTCATTAAAACAAGAAAACTCCAAACTAAAAGATCAAGTTAAAAATTTAAAACTTGAAAGATTAGAACATTTGGATACAATTGAAACTTTAACAAACCAAATTGGTGATTTACAAACTAAATTTGCAAAATTAAGAGTTGATCATCCAGGTCCTTCTACAACAACTACTAAAAACGTTGGTACAACTAGATATGATCCAGATGATTTATCATTATCACCAACACCATCTTATCAACAACAATTCCCAACTAGTTTTAGTCAATTTAAACCACTACAAAAAGATGAAAGTGTATTAAGTTTGAATGAAGTTAAAGCCAGATTGAACAAATGGAAAGGTTGGAACGTTGATATGACTTCTTGGAGAAGTATAGGTGGTGGCCCATTAGTTGAGCTTTAAAATAATAAACTTTACATTTTAATTATTAAATTGTAGTTAGTTAATATTCCGGTTCGAGCAACATAAAGATTGGAATTTTTTTATAATAAACTAAAAATTATGGTTTCATATTTGTTGATAAAAAAATAAATTGTGAATATTACAATTTAAAAAAATATTATTAAAGAATGTTATGTTTATCAAAATCTTTTAAAGTACCAAGATCTTTTTTTCCTTTATTTCAAAACACATCAAAAAGATTTTATTCAACTCCAAAACCAGCCCCAAAGAAAGATAATGGTCCAAAATTTAGAAACTTCATTGCAATTGGTATTATTGGTACAATCATTTTAACAACTGTGCTAGACTCATTAGATGATAGTAAGAAAAGACCAAGATCTATGAGTGAAGTTGAATATAGAAAACAACAAGCTAGATTAAAGCGTGTTACTGCAATGTTTCAACCTTCTGAAAAACAAGTTTATTTCTTGAAAAATGAAGAAAGTATTCCATTATCTAAAGATCAAGTTACTGTTCCAGAAGATTACGAAGTTATTGATCCAAAAGATTTATTATTAAAAGAAAAATCAAACCCAGAATCTTTATACAATGCTTTATTAAATGATCCGGAGACTAATTGGGATAAATTACCACAAGGGTTAGTTACTTCTTTAATTGGTAAATATTTAAAACAATCCACTGGTACCAAATACATAATATTGAACTTCCCAACTACTATTAAAGAATCTGTTAAATTTGAAGAAACTATTGTTACTGTTCAAAAATTCATTTTATTAACTAATGATTCAAAGGCCGCTTTAGAAAAAGATGATTTGGCTAAATATTACAACACTGTTCATAAAGTTGAATCAATTGATTCTTTGAAAGATTTACAAAAATCAATCAACTGATTTAATTAGATATTTATTTTGTATATACTTTAAACAAATTTTGAATTGTAAATATATTGAAAAAAAAAAAACATGCATCTTATTTCTTTGTACTAACAAACCCTTGAAATCCCATAATTTTTGATATATCATCCTCATCATTAACTACTCGATCATTTGCTTTTTTTATATTCTTATTTTTTCTTTTTTCTTTTAAATCTTGTTCAAATTTCCTTCTTTTTGCAATACGTACATTAATATCATAAGCTTCTTGTTTACTTAACTTCTCATCATATTTTTTACATAAATTTTCATATCGTTGTTTAACATCCTCTAAACTAACATCAACTTCTTTATTTAATTCACCACTTCGTATTAAATGTGGTTTACTATTCAAATGGTCAACGAATTTTAAATTGTCCTTGAAAGTCAAATCACAAACTTCACAGTAAAACCCAAAAGATTTACCTCGAGTAGATATCGTATTACTAGCTATAATTTGTTTCTTATTCAAATCATTATTAAAATTTAATGTTTCTCTATCAATTGTTTTAGTTTCAGTATTTAAACTTATACCCTTTTTCTGTGCTTCATATCTTTCCTGTGCTTTTTGTACATATTCTTCTGTATCCCATGTTCTTCTCCCAAATGTAGACATGGTGTTTAAACTATGTTTAATAGTTTCTTAAAGATGTTTGTGTCATTTAACTATGTATTGAGTAAATTTTTATAGCTTCCAAAAATATTGGTCACGTGATGCCAACTTAATTATTAAATTAATGAAAACCTTTCAAAAGATGCCAATTAAGAGATGGGATTATTAAGTTATGAGCTACCAATACTGCTGATTGACTGATGTATGTATTTTATTATTATCACGATGTTAATGAAGCTACAGAGGTTGCAGTCAGGTACATTAGTTATGCAAAGACAGTTGACCGAATGTGAAGTGTAGTAAAAATTGTAGGAAATTAAGTGGATACGCAATGAAGAAATACCCAAATAGTTGAAGTTCGAAACAAAAAGATAAATTGTTCATTTCTTATGAAATTTTAACAGTGGATGTGTTCAAATACTTTTTAAATCGTCATAAAATATTTTCCAGTTATAATTAAGTCTCAGCTGCATATAGTCTAAATAGTTTAACATTCAATGATACAAGAGGTATTGACCCAATTATAACAAAAAAAAAAGGACTTGCAATTCTAAAACATGAAAAGCATCCAATCTCCCTATAAATCTTATAAATTGTGTAAAATTCCATTTTTAAAAATTTTTAAAATTTGGTCATCATTGTGTCTATGAATTTATTATCAACGCGACTTGAACCAAAATTAATAAGAAAATAAATTCATAGCATCAACCACATAAACAATAGAAATGGCCAAAGATATACTCTCTATGATTGGGAAACCAACCATAAAGAAACAAATCTCTAAATCTAAAGTAAAACCATCCCAAATTCCAATTCCATTAAAAACTCATTCTATAACCATTGTGGATCAATACTTGATAAAATTCATACCAAATACATTAGAAAACCCAATTGCTACAGATTCTAACGTATTCACATCATTTGATCTAGATGGTACTTTGATCAACACTAAATCAGGCTCAAAATTTGCAAGAGGTAGTCATGATTGGAAATGGTTTAATGATTCTGTTCCAACTATATTAGCACAATTAACAACTCCAATTGTGATATTTACAAATCAAGGTGGTGTTATTGCTGATAAAACTGCTAAATCATATGTTAATTTTACTAAGAGAATTGAATTTGTAATTACAGAAATGATTAATAATGGTGTTGATCCGTCTTTAATATGGGTTTATGCTAGTACTAAAAAACCTGCTAAATATAAAGGTGATAATATTGAAATGTTTAGCCTAATGAGAAAACCTCAATTAGGTATGTTTGATCAATTTGTAAAAGATATTAATGAATTGGATATAAAAATTGATCCTAAACAAAGTTTATTTGTTGGTGATGCAGCAGGAAGACCAAAAGATTTTAGTGATAGTGATAAACAGTTTGCAATAAATTCCAACCTAAAATTCAAAACACCTGAAGAATATTTTAAATAGAGATCGTATATCTTACAAAAATTGCATTTTACACAAACCCAAAAAAGAGTTTCTTACGCTTTAATATTATTTTTTTTTTTTTTTTTAATTGTACATTTTTCTAGTCATTAAAGATAAACAGTTTAAATTATGCAGGAACAATTTATTCGTCTTCAACAACAGTACCCTTTTCAGAAACGTAAATACCATCCAAGAACTTACGGATATCCTTGTTTCTAACTCTGCAAATTTGTTGAATATCAGCAGCGTTTTGGGAAACGTTTTCAACAGAGTTACCAGTTAAAACAATTTCATCCTTTTGAGTAGTGGAGAATTCAACTTCAACACCTTCACGGACCTTGACATAACGAATAGCTTTGTCACCCAAGAAGTTTCTAATTTCAACGAATTTTTCACCTTCCTTTTCAACAACGTTAACGTTAATTGGGAAATGCGCATAAACATATCTCAACTTGTACTTGTAACCCTTGGTAACACCAGTGACCAAGTTAGAAATCAAAGACTTAACAGTGTTCAAAGCAGCGACGTGCTTTCTGTCACCATTGTGGACGGAAAGTTTGATTTGCTTAGCATTGACTTTTTCAAAGGTAACATCAATGTGACGCAAGTTCTTACTCAAAGAACCTCTTGGACCAGTAACCTTGACGATTCTGGATTTGATTTGGACAGTGACACCTTCTGGGATGTTCAAGACTTGGTCAGTTCTGATGTACTTCATTTTTTACCCGTAACGTTGATAGTATATTCCACAGTATATTGAAGCTAAATTTTGAAGATTTGTTTTGTTTTGCATCACCAAAAATTTCAGGCACATCCGGACATCAAAGTTTGTGAAAAATTATTGGAAAAAAAAAACTTTTCACAGTCACATATCATTAACATCCAAGCATCACATAAATATGCATTATCTAAAAACCCTAATAGAGATCTTAAACCCCTAATAGATATTAATTTTGTTCATCAATCATTTTTTGCAATTTATCAAAGATCCTATCTCTATGAATAGCCATTTCATCATTTTCTTCGCCTGGGAAAAAATGCTGTCTTGGGAAAGTCTTCTCATCTTCATCTTCATCACTTCCTTGAGCAGCTCTATTTATACGACTTAATAAATCAAGATCTTCTTCATCATCATCTTCTTCTTCACCTCCAACTAATTGATCATATAGATCACCATACTCATCTGGATCAAGTTCTAGTGGTGTATCATTAGCATTTTGTTGATTCACCCTTAAAAACTCCTCATGTGTAACAAGCTCTATGGAATCCTTATCATTTTCATCACCAATAGAGGATTGATCATCTTCATCTTCTGGATAATCATTTCTGTAGAAATCCTCGGTATTTGAATCTTCATCATCTGACAAAGCTGGTTGAGAATCATCATCTTCATCAATTAACCCACCTTCTTCCTCAAATCTAATGTACCCAATATTATCTTTCTCATATGACTCATGAACAGCTTTGTCTCTATAATAAACATCATAAACGTATTCCAAATCAACTTTTTGTTCTTGTTTATCAATACTAAAAGGATTGGTCTTATGTTTTCTTCTTTTAAGGACTTGATTATTGTTCTCATCAATATCATTACTATTTTTATTTTCAAATTGAAGAATCGAATCTAACATTTCACTAACTTCAGAAGGCAATTCATCATGTTTTGGTGCTTTTGGAATACTAAAAGTTTTCCCTTTTGTCTAAAATCTGTTAGTTCTTAAAACCTCTAGTATTCATTATCCATACATTATCATCTGTTTCTTGTAATAATGGCAAGACTTTATCACCATCTTCTTTCACTTGTGTTCTATCACTGTCTGTTCTTTGTAATTTAAACACTAAAAACAATTAGTACTTGATAATCCAGCAATTTACTTGATATTTAGCCCTACCATAGAATTCCCCTTTCTGTTTTTTGTTTCGTGAGGTTTCAAGGACTAAAAAATATTGTTAATCTTTGTTGAAGCATTCATAAAAAAAACAAATGTACTCAAAGCTTGTAAAGAGTCTTCATTTCTTTTTCTCTTAATTCTAACCACTTCAGGAACAGATCTTTTCAATTGCTCCATTCTCACAAACTACCAATTGATCCAATTAATTTTCTTTATGATTGATGAATGTTTATGATTTGAAATGGTAAACAAATGTTGAAAAAAGACATCCAAACACCAGACATTGATTGAAGACAACTTTAGTTGAATTGTAAAGGATAATACGGTGTGTTTAATGCAAACCATAATACATCAGCGTGTAGTTATGCCAGTATTTGAGATACAGGATTAATAATTGAAAGTTTTAATTAATAGATATTTAGTTTCTTGACTTCAATTTAATCATGTTCAATTATATATGTGACATGTCTCAGTTTTATGTGTCATCTCAGTATAGTAATATTATTTATAATCTTCTATAATTTTATTAAAAAAGAAAAGAAATACGATAAAAATAAATTATATAATACAATCAATAGCTAGTAGTCATAGTTGTGTTATAAATCTATTTTTTTACTGATATTATTTCATTTAGATGCTCACAGATCAAACTCTAAATACCGATACCAACCACAAACATGCAGCATCAAGCAAAAAAAACAAAATCAGCTCAAAAGAATTCCAGATTCATTACAGTCCCTCTAATTATAGTGTTTAATTGAGCACCTCTCGCTTGCTTTTTTATCTTTATGGACACAAATTATGTTGGCTTTGATCATCAAGTCATATCTACGCAGAATTATTGTACAAACAGATACATTTATCAATTATATATCGGATTTGCTCATTGGAACAGTATTGGAAAACTATAGGGATATTGTCCTAATAACAGGTGGGTGTTCTGGTTTAGGTAGAGAATTGGTTAGGGAATTTCATAGAAAAGGTCTTCAAAAGATTGTTGTGTTTGATATTAATGATCCATTTCCAGAAGACAAACTTGATGGTGTATTTTATTATAAATGTGATATTGGCGAAAGAGACCAAGTAATTGAAACTTGTCAAAAAGTTAAACAAGAAGTTGGTAAGGTAAGTATTGTGATAAATAATGCAGCTATTACCAGTGGTAAATCTCTTGTGGATTTATCATACGAAGAAATTGAAAAAACAATTAAAGTTAATCTTTTGTCCAATTTTTACATCAATAAACAATTCTTACCGGATATGATTGAAATGCAAAGAGGATATATTGTCACTGTGGCCTCGGTATTAGGTTACATGTCACCAGCAAATTTAACTGCATATGGTGCAAGTAAATCTGCATTAATTGCATTACACGAATCCACCACTTATGAATTGGGTCCACCACTTTTCAGCTCTACTGGTGTTAAAACATTAATGATATGTCCTGGTCAATTGAAAACACCATTATTCAAAGGCGTAACAACACCATCTTCTATACTAGCGCCTGAATTGGATCCTGGAGCATTAGCTGAAAAAATTGTTAGAGCTGTTGAACGTGGGAAAAGAGGTGAGATTAAAACACCATTATATGGTAATTTTCTTCCATTATTCAGATCAAGCCCCTGGCCAATAACACAAGCTGTAAGGTTAGTGAGTGGGATTGATGAAAGTATGGACAGTTATGACCATGGTGTACAAAATCAACAAGAAAGATAGAAAATAAATGCAATCATTTTTCTTCTAATTTTTGTTCATCAATGTAGTTATTTGTTATTGATCTGAATCCCCAAAAATTTCCCTTTTCACCACCCCAGAATGGTTCATTAAAATCATTAGCAGCAACAATTTTACCTTTGACTAACCCTAATGGCAAAGAATTATAAGTTCTTGAATCCAATGAATGTGCCAAATTATCACCAGTAACCCAACAATGACCGTCTGGAACTCTAATAAATTGATTAAAAGAATCATCATTATCAGTAGCATGTTCATTGGACATACTTGGATCAACTAAGATCAAATCACCTGGCATTCCAGTGATTCTTTTACAAACTCTTTGATCAGGATCAGTTGGCTTTAAAGCAACAATACAATCACCAATACCTAAATCTTTCCCATTTCTATATTTCTTTAAACAATGAACGAAATCACCTTGAGCTGCTAATGTTGGCAACATGGATTCCCCTCTAGTTTCAGTAAATTCGTAGAAATGTGATTGGAAAATATGAACAGCACACCCACCACGAATTACGTAACTAAATACCTTCCCTAAGAATGAAATCTTTTCACTAACTGGCATTTTTATTGTTTCGTTGATGGACCTTGAAGTGATATTGTTCCCAGTTCAAAGATTTTCATGTAAATTTTAAAAACAAAAAAATTAAATTAAATCATTCCAATATTTAAAAAACATCATCATCAACAACTTCACGAATCCACATATAAAATACATTTAAAATGGCTGCTTATGAACAAAGATTATTGTTAGAACAGCTTATGGGTAAAGACATGCTCATCAACCCTTCAAGACAGCGGAGAGAATTAGGGCTTCATGATCCTAAAATTTGCAAATGTTTTCTAATGGGAGTTTGTCCATATGATTTATTTGCTGGTTCTAAACAGAATTGGGGTCGTTGTAATAAGATACATTTAGAAAAGCATAAATTACAATATGAGCGTGAAATTGCACAAGGTGCAAAATTTCCAGAGTTTGATAGAGAGGTCATTGCTATCTTAAGCAGGGCTGTTAATGATTGTGATAGACGTATAAAAGATTCATTGAGAAAACTTGAGCATGGTAATGAAGAATCAAGTAAGATTAGTGAAGCATCCAAAGATTTGGAAAATATTGAAGCAAAGATTAATATCATGTTACAAGAAATTGAAAAACTTATAGAGGTTCAAGAATTAACTAAAGCCATTGAACAAAGTGTTGCAGTTAGTGAGTTATTAGTAAAGAAAGAATATTATTTGAAAAAATTAAGGGATGCTGCTAATAATGGTCAAAATGCACAACAACAATTACAAGTTTGTGAAGTTTGCGGAGCATATTTATCAAGACTAGATAACGATAGAAGATTAAGTGATCATTTTCTTGGTAAAGTTCATCTAGGGTATGTTCAAATGAGACAAGCCTTGAAAGAGTTGAGAAAAAGACAACTTAAAACTACAGATGAATCTGAAGCTTTAGAAAAGCCATAAAATATATAAAAAAAAAAAACTTGGGTAAATTGGGTTTTATAGTTTAATGAATGAACAACTGCTAGAGATGATAACATAATGGTATATGAGACAAGTAGATGAACCAGAGATTTACGTCATTGAAACTTTAGTTGTTTTTTTTTCATTCGAATCTTATATCTTAATTCATGTATGACCAATAAGCATAGCAGTATAAACTTGCAATTACCAATTTCCAGTTATATATAGTCAAACGCATTTATATGCAAACCCAAACCCACAAAACAGCCATAAAAACAATAAATATATTAACTGAATATTTCAAAAACTTTATATGTGTTTATCTTTCACATTTGAAATCAATATTCATAATAAATATCTAGTTATAATATGTTATGTATGTAGTGATACAAATCTGTATCTATCAGCACCTTAATGCACATTTGCTTACTTAAGCCAGACGGAAACAGGTAGAAGTACCAAATTTTTCAAAAAGAAAAGTGGCGCTGGTGGTTTAGCGGTAAAATTCAAAGTTGCCATCTTTGAGCCCCCGGTTCGACTCCGGGCCAGCGCATTTTTTTTACTTTGATCAACTCTCAATTGCAGTTTGGGTAATGTAATACTGCTAATCAAAAGATTCTGGTAGGTATAATTCTTGGTGTTGCTTTGTTTCTAGTGTAAAGGTCACAATATTGTACTGCATCCACAGAATTTTTTCCAGTTGATTAAGAAACCTCAGGATCTCTGGAGTCTACAATAATTTAGAGTACTTTTAAAACACAAATGTATAAATCAAATAAAAACATAATAGAGTATAAAACCACAGAAGACTAATGTCCATGATGAAAAAAAGAGTAGAGCAAAAGAGTAAAAAATCAAATATTCAGACTAAATAAAGACAAATCGTTATACTTGGATAGAAGTTATAATTCATTTTTTTCTGAAATCATATAAAAAAGTAAAATAATAAAAGTATAACTCAATAATAAATGGACATTAGATCGTATTCAGCATTTAGTAACCAACAATACGACGCAAGAAAGAACGCTTGGACAATGGGGTGGAAGTAGTTTCGGAGTAAGCAGAAGATGGTTCCAAAGCAGTACCATTAGCGTTGGTGTTGGTGTAAGTACCATTGGAGTAGTGACCAGAGGAAGTTGGTAAGTAAGTAGTAGAATATATAGTGTTAGTGATGGTGGTTGTGGCATCTTCATAAGTGCTAGTAGAAATTGGAGTAACACTTGGAATGCCATTTGGAGTAGAAGTAGCAGAAGCTGGAGTGGAGGTTGAAGTGACAGTTAAAATAACGGTAGAAGTTTGATCAACTTCAGTAGAAGCAGAAACGGTGTAAACACCACCAGTGGAGTCAGTGACGGTAAAAGTAGCAGTGACTGGAATCTTAGTGGTGATGGTGGTGGTGGATTCAACGACATTGGCAGAAGAAGAAGTACCACAAACATCATTGGTAACAGTGACAGTGACAGTGGAGATAGATGGTGCAGCAGATGGTGCAGCAGATGGTGCAACTGGAGCTTCAGAAGAGGAAGCAACATCAGTTGGGGCAGTAGTAGTAACAGCTGGGTTACTTTGAACTTCAGCATCTTTACCATTGTCAGAGGAAGCAGCATCAGTACTAGTAGCTTGATAAGTAGTAGTAGCTGGAGCTTCAGTGGCTGATGATTCAACTGGAGTAGTGTTCACATCTGAAGGAGTAGTTTCAACAGAAGTAACAGGAGCAGCAGAAGAAGTTGGCAAGCTAGTAGTGACAGTGGTCAACAAGTAGCTTGTAATGGTGGAGTCTTCACTGACAGACTCAACCGCGGAGGAGGAAACATAAACAGCGGCTGGAGAAACAGTGACAGTGGAGAAGTAAGTAATTGTTTGAGTAGAGTAAACTGAGGTTGGTTGACCGTTTGCATCAGTAGTTGAGACGAATAAACCAACAGTAGTGGTTAATTCAGAAGTGGAACAGCTTTCAATATATGATGCTGTTGATGGTACAACTGGAGCAGCAGAGGAAGAATCAACTGGAGTTGAAGATTCAGAGGTTGGAGCAACGTAAGCTGAAGATGATTCAGTGGAAGACCATGGGGCTGGTTCAGAAGAGGAAGATTCTGGTAAAGTACCATTATCTCTCTTCATGTAAGAATCATAACGAACAGCAAGGTTACCAAGTGCACTGACAGTGACAAAGGCTAATGGAATGATATTATTGAATTTCATTGAAATTTTATCAGTTTAATATTGATTGTAGTTGTTTATCTGTAATTTGTATTCTCTTTAAATTTATCTCTTGTAACTTGAAATGTTTAGAGATATGATTGTAGTGAATGTATACGGGTGAGTTGTAACTTGTTAACTTGTGTTAAAGGAATGGACGAGACTAAGCAGCTCAGGTGTTAAGTTATAACTTGTTGGTTTGTAGTTTTTTGGAAGTATAGGTTCTTTTAAAACTAGCAAAAAGATTGAAAATGTGGTGAGAGGTAGTAGTTATAAAGAAATTTAAGCTAAGCATTCTGAAGGGGGATGTGAGTTTCTGTATGAAATGAAAACAAATCTGCATTATTCGCATGAAAACACTCCTTAAGTCGTGTTTGTAATATGAATGTAAAACTTGTAGTAAACAGTTACAAAAAAAGAAATTTTTATTAAGTAACTAAGATCTAGTGTATGTAATACACCAAAATATTAAGTTTAAGAATTTTTATGGTTCATTTATTGATTCTTTTTTTACTTTTTTTCTCAATGTTTTGTTTTCATCTTGACACGGTCGTGTTACGTGTTTTAAGATGGCATCTGCAACATGAAGCAAAACACCATCAACGGAACCACAGAAATACCAGAGATCCAAGATGACGATTCCACACTAAAACTTAAAAACACCGCACACTACTTAGTTTGAGACAGGCACATTCAGAATGACATTTGGAGGCTGGTGATTATACCTTGGCTGTGGGATTTTTGTTGCCGTGGGTTGATCAATGTTGATCTTGTAGTTACTGATTTCAAGTAACTCAAGCAAATGAAGTTTCATGTTTTAACTTCCTAATATAAGATCAACTTTCAAGTACAAGTTAGAATCCTAAATTACCTTACGGTTAATGTATCATATTTCCCTATAATTTCGCTTACCTATGTTCTTAATGGCTTTTTTAAAGTTTTACGTCATGTTCACCCATTGTAAGCGAGATGAATCATTCGACACATTTCTACGTTGAATCCTGTACACTAGTTTAGTTGTGCTATGTAAATTTAACCTCGAACATTTGGTAATGAATCAACAGAACTAGGCCTGAAATTTAAAATGTGAAGTAGTATTCATCAGATATCGATATTATTTAAGTTAAGAGCAAACAGTTATTACACATCCTTCATTTCATGCCTAGTTATGCTATTGCAGTTAATAAAAACAAATTTTTTCAAGTTCTAAATTCTGCGTCGTTAAGAAATCTTTTCTACATTCCGTTGAATAACCAACATAAAACATAAAAAGCAGTTGAAAAGTAGTTGAAAAAAATCAAAAGAGATCTGAGTGTGTTATTGAGTGTTTGCTCTCCTCTGATGCTGAGTCATTACCTTTTTACTTACATAGCAACTGTCTATTTTTGTTTTCCCCTGACATTAGTGTAGAATTAAAGATATGCAGTCAAATGTAACCAAAGTTGACAACTTGTCAAAACATGAAAACATAAACATAAGAGTGAGATTGAACTTCATGGATTTCTTATTGGTTAGTTAATATGTTGTCAATCTAGATTTTTACAATAAAGGATTTTCAATGACGTTTTTCAATGAATATCTAATTGAACAAATTGAGCCTAGATCTTGAGTCCAAATTTTAAACAATTGAAATTTCAAAATATAGATTTTTGTTATTGATATTCAATTGATTGCAAGAAAGAAGAATTGAGGCAATGTTTTGTGATATTGTAGTTTATTTCAAACTTCAAACTTGTATAAAGTTGGTGGCTACGACTTGAATAATAATAGATAATAATGTTCTAGTTTTAGCTAGATATTTTATGTTCTTTGATATTTAATTTTGAGTATTGGAATGATTATGGTTATTATTAAATGTTCTTAGAGGCTAGATTACAGGTTTGTTTGTTTGAAGTATATAATAATTCTTTTGTACACGGAATGTACTAAAACTATAAAGAACAAAATCATAGTTCAAGAAAGTTTGAATTAATCAGTGTAGTCAGCATTGAGTCGAGAACAACTGTTTTGAGTCCAGAACTGTTTTCTTGACTTGTGATCTTCAAAGTCCAACCAACTCATATGACTACAAAATCACACGACAATAGTATAATCAATATGGATTAATACCATTCACATATACAGATATTTGATTTGCTCAAGATTACAAATATTGCTATTCTTTGAATATGAATTCAGAATCAAACATTAAAAGTATTATAACTTTTATATACTGATTATTCTATCAACGATGACCATAAAACCCTCCATTTGATAACAAAAACTGAAATTGTTTTTTAATTTTTGAATTTATTGAAATGTCAATTTTGTTGATATTTAAAAAACTTCTCCAGAGAAAAATTAAAAGATAAACAAAAATAAAAACATTAAATTTAATTATAAATAAGAAAAGTTTGAAGCATGGCTACTGAAGAACAAATATCACAATGGAAAGCGACAAAGACAATTGGTATCATTGGTCTTGGTGATATGGGTTTATTATATGCTAGAACGTTTACAAATAATGGATGGAAAGTTATTGGTTGTGATCGAGAAGAAATATTTGAATCCACAAAGGAAAAATTTATTAATGAAAATTTTACAGTTGTTAAAAATGGACATTTATTAAGTAGATTATCTGATTATATTATTTATTCAGTTGAAGCTGAAAATATTGATAAAATTGTTAGTACTTATGCACCTTCAACAAAAGTTGGTGCAATTGTTGGTGGTCAAACAAGTTGTAAAGCACCAGAAATTAAAGCATTTGAAACTCATTTACCTGAAGATGTTCAAATTATTAGTTTACATTCTTTACATGGTCCAAAAGTTAATACTATTGGTCAACCTTTAGTTTTAATTAAACATAGAGCAACTGAAGAAAGTTTTAAATTTGTTCAAACTTTAGTTGAATGTTTCCATTCAAAAATTGTTCATTTAAGTGCATCTGAACATGATAAAATTACTGCTGATACACAAGCAGTAACACATGCAGCATTTTTAAGTATGGGTGTTGCATGGCATAAAACTAAATTATATCCTTGGAATACAAGTAAATGGGTTGGTGGTATTGAAAATGCAAAAGTTAATATTTCATTAAGAATTTTTTCAAATAAATGGCATGTTTATGCAGGTTTAGCAATAACTAATCCAAGTGCTCATAAACAAATTATGCAATATGCTCAATCAGTTACTGATTTATTTACATTAATTTTAGAATCAAAAGCTGATGAATTAAAAGAGCGAATTTATAAAGCTAAAGAATTTGTTTTTGGTCATTTAAGTAAAGATCATGATTTATTATTAGATGATTCTCTGTTACAACAATTTTCTTTATCAAGACAACCACCAGGTAAAGATACTCCAAATTCACATTTATCATTATTAGGTATAGTGGATAGTTGGTATCAATTAGGTATTGTTCCATATGATCATATGATTTGTTCTACACCGGTATGTTTGTTATTTTTATTCATTATAGTTAACTAACATAATTTAGTTATTTAGAATCTTTTTAGGTGTTTCTGAATATTTGTTTTGTTCACCAGGATTATTAGATAAAGCATTAAGTGATGCAATTGATGAAAAAGCATTCAGACCAGATGATTTGGAATTTACAATTGCAGCAAGAGTAAGAATTTAATATCATATATCACATTATTTACTAACTTATTTAGACATGGAGTAATATTGTCTCTTTTGGAGATTTTAATTTATATAAACGAGAATTTGAATCTACTCAAAAATTTTTTGCACCAATGCTTCCAGAAGCTAATGCATTAGGTAATGAAATGATTAAAACTATTTTAAATAGAGTTTCAGAGAAGGAAAAATAAAGAATTTTAGTAATTTTTAATAAATTTTTTGTAATTTCAACTTTATACGAATGTGGCCCAAACCAATTTTCAAATCGGGTAAAGTTCCAAGTGGCATTTGAATCAACAAAAAAACAAATTAATAAATAAATATAATAAAAAGGAAAATATATATTAAATTTTAGTGTGAAGGTATTTTGGTTGGTAGATTATTATTTGAAAGCATCACTTTTATTATCAATCTTTATACACTGGGTTATTTTTTTTTTTTTCATTCGTATATTAAGGGACCATTTGATTAGAAATTAGATTAATAACATCATATCATATCAATATTAAACATTCATAATGGGTAATATTTTTAGTGGAATATTTGGTAAATTATGGGGAGTCAACAAAGAAATTAGAATTTTGATTTTAGGATTAGATGGTGCAGGGAAAACAACAATCCTTTATAGACTACAGGTTTGTTTAAATTTTAAATTTCATCTTCTTTTATTAACATTATTTCTAGATTGGTGAAGTTATTAATACAAAACCAAGTATGGCAATGTATAACAAATACCCGTTTTTTTCTTATTAACATTTTTTTTTAGCTATTGGATTTAATGTTGAAACACTAAGTTATAAAAATTTAAAACTTAACGTTTGGGATTTAGGTGGTCAAACTTCAATTAGACCGTATTGGAGATGTTATTATGCAAATACTGCTGCTGTTATCTTTGTTGTTGATTCTACAGATAAAGAACGTTTAGATACTGCTTCAAAAGAATTACATATGATGTTAAGTGAAGAAGAATTAGCAGATGCTGCATTATTAGTATTTGCAAATAAACAAGATCAACCTGGTGCTTTAAGTGCTGCTGAGGTTTCAAAAGCGTTGAATTTGGTTGAATTAAAAGATCGTAGTTGGAGTATTGTGGCTAGCAGTGCAATTAAAGGTGAAGGGTTAACTGAAGGTCTTGATTGGTAAGTTTATAATTTGATTCTTATTAAAGAAATAATATTAACATATTTAGGCTTATTGACGTTATTAAGGATGAACAACTATGAGTTTTTCTAATATAAATTCATTTAAAAATTATTTCAAAATTTTATCAATACAAATAGAAACAAATAAATTCACACAAACTAATCACATCTAACAAATGATCACATACTGAAAAAAATTGCCTGTAAAATACTTTTTTATATTGTAATTAATTTAAAATTTATTAATTTCATCAATTTTATAATTTGTAGGGTAAAAATAATATTAGCAATTTAAAATCAAAACAACAATCAACAACAATCAACAACAACACCAAAACAACATGTTCAATCGATTAGGAATCACAAGGAATTTTCTAAGGAGAACCAAACAAAGTTTTGAAAGATTTAATATCCAATTTTCTAAACAAAAATTCAATCATAATTCAATTATTTATAATAAATTAAGTTTATTACCAATAACAGGTGTTGTAATTGGTGGTGTTAGTTATTCAATTCTTTATAATATCAATTCAAATATTTATAATGATGATAAAAAACTACTAATAAATCAATCTTTTAATTCTGATTCAATTTTAACACCTGATCCTCGTGGTGATACTTATGAAAGTGGATTATTCTTAGCTTCACAAGAAGAATTAAAACAAGAAGAAGAAGATAAAAAACAACAAAATATTAAAGGAACTTTTGGTTCATTATATAAAATGGGTTATTTTTTACAAGATTATATTTGGGAACCAATAGTAACAATTGGTAGATTTCTTGAATTAAGTCTTATATTTTTACCAGTTATTTTAACATTACCAATATGTTATTTTGGTAAAAAAAATCCTCAACAAAATAATGAAAAATCAGGTGCTATAACATGGTATAAAATCTTAAGATTTTGTACTGAACAAGCTGGTGCTTCTTTTATAAAATTAGGTCAATGGGCAGCATCAAGAACAGATATTTTCCCACAACAAATGTGTGATGAATTAGGAAATTTACATTCAAATGCAACTCCACATTCATTATCTTATTCAAAACAAATATTAAGTGAATCTTTTGGAAATTTACCATTTGATGAAATTTTTGAAAATTTTAATGAACAACCTGTTGGTGTTGGTGCAATTGCACAAGTTTATATTGGTATTTTATCAAAAAAATTAATTGAAAATATTGATGAATTTAATCAACCAAATAAAGTTATTAAAAAAAAATTTTATTCAAAATATATTCATAATGAATCAGATTCAAATCTTGAACCAAATCAAAATGTTGCAATTAAAGTAATGCATCCAAATGTTGCAGTTAAAATTAAACGTGATTTAAGAATCATGAAATTTTTTGCTGATATGTTAGATATGATACCAACAATGGAATGGTTATCTTTACCTGATGAAGTTCATAATTTTGATATTTTAATGAATATGCAATTAGATATGAGAATTGAAGGTTTAAATTTAAAAAAATTTCAAGATAATTATAAAGATGATTTTTTTGTTAATTTTCCAAAATCTTATTTAAAATTTTCAAATAGACAAATTTTAGTTGAAGAATATATTGATGGAATTTCAATGTCAAATGTTTTAGAATTGAAAAAAAAAAAAATTTTAGATCCAATTATAAGTAAAGAATTAAGTGAAAAAGTTATTGATTCTTTTTTACGTATGTTAATTCTTGATAATTTTATTCATTCAGATTTACATCCAGGAAATATAATGATTAGATTTATTAAACCAAATCCAATGGAAACTGAAATTTTATCAACAGAAACTGAAAGAGATGGTTTATCACAAATTTTAAAATCTTGTAAAGATTTTGATTCATTAAGTAAAGCTTTAACAAAATTAAATAAAGAAGGTTATAAACCAGAAGTTTGTTTTATTGATGCTGGTTTAGTAACTGAATTAAATAAGCGTAATAGAATTAATTTTATTGCACTTTTTAATGCATTAGCAGAATTTGATGGTTATAAAGCTGGAGAATTAATGATTGAAAGATCAAAAACTCCAGAGACTGCAATTGATCCAGAATTATTTGCATTAAAAGTTGAAAAATTAGTTGATAAAGTTCAACAAAGAACTTTTACTTTAGGTACAGTTAGTATTGGTGATTTATTAGAAAAAATGTTAAGTATGGTTAGAGTTCATCATGTAAGAATGGAAGGTGATTTTGTTAGTGTTGTTGTGGCAATTTTATTATTAGAAGGAATTGGACGTCAATTAGATCCAAATATGGATCTTTTTGCAAGGTGGGTATATTTTACTATAATTAATGGGATTCCTGAGAACTAACATTTTTTAATAGTTCATTACCAATTTTAAGACAATTAGGATTAGAAGATCGTAGTTTAATTGCTGATAGTGGGGATAAAGTTGCAATGTTTAAAGTTTGGTTGACGTTAGAACTTCGTCAATTTATAAATTTGAGTGTTCAAGATGTAAGAATTTCATCATTGAGTTTTTTATGATTTTCTAATTTTTTTTTCAAATACTAACGTTTTTTAGATTTACAAACTAGTCAAGTCTGATGGGTTATGTCCAAATTACTAATGAAATTAATGATTGAAGAATAATATGTTTATGTGATTGATGTTTGTAGAAATTCTTTATTTGAGATATTTAAATGAGTGATTATTTATATATAAAATGCATGGATAGTCCTAATATGTTTTTTTTTTCAAATTATATAATCAACAATGTCATTATCACAAGAATTAAAACCTGTTTCAGCTCATTTACCCAATTTGTCAGGGTATTATGTTAAGAATAAAGAAACATCTGAGATTTTTCAGTGTTATTTACCAAGAAAGTTATTACCAAATGATTGGATTTCATATAGGAAAACTTTTGGAATCTTTCATAAAACTAATTATGATGATGAATATGAATTTTTAACAGTTAAACAGTTTAATTTACCAAATCCAATTCCAATTGTTTTATTGAATATTTTATTTAATATGATTAATGGGTTATTATTATTGTTGTTTATTATTGGTATTCCAATAAGTTTAAATCAAATGGGATATGGGTTTTTTGAAAAGAAATTATCAATAGTTTTTATATTATTGTTTTTTCTGAGTATTTTATTTCAATTTATTGTTTTTGGGTATTGTTTATGGATTAGTACTTTAGGTAGATGTATTCCAATAAAGAGAGATAATTTCAAAATCTTGAAAGATTTAAACAAACTTTTATATGAGATGTGGTTAAAAGATATTCATGATTATGAATATTTTGAACAAAGATGTATTCTAAGGAATATTGGTGATTGTCGTTATGATTTAAAAGGTCCACTAGGTATACTTAAAGATTATTTTACCGTAAAGATCTCTGAGAGGAAAATTGTTGTGAGTACAATTTGGGGATTTCATACTAAAAAGTTATATTTTCCTCTAAGTTTATTATATTTGCTCTATATCTGTTTCTTTTGTTTTATGATTTATTTTGAGTTTTATAAAGCAGTTTTACCATCTGTTTGATATACTTTTGTTAAATAGTGATATATACAAAATATAACATCTTTCCATCACCATTTCCTAAAACGGATAATTTCCTAAAAAGAATATTTTTATGTGTCAAAAGAAATTTACACGTGCATTAATGAACAAATTTTAGAAACACGAAATCTTTGAATTTAATTCAATTACAAAAACATTTGAATATTTTAGTTGCAGTTGATTTATTTTCAAAGTCTTGTGGGCTTTGTATCAAATTTGGTAAATTATTTTCTTGGATTGGTTCACGGGTGAGAGAAATTTTCTGAGAAATTAATAATAAACAACATTAATATTCAAAACATATTCAAGAAACAATGAAGTTTGGGAAAACGTATGAAGTCAAGTTGCAAATAAATTGGACTAGATACTAATAGTTTTTTTAGCATCACAAGTCATCAAGTCCCAGAATGGAGGTACGTTTAGCTTATCTGTATTATGTATGGAGTTTAGTTATCATATTAACAAATATAGTCATTATTATATGAACTACAAGGACTTGAAGAAACAAATTAAACAAATTGTCAAATTACAAAAAACTGTTCTTGAAGAAGTTGAAAAAGTTGATCCAAATGCCAATGATTTGAAATTAACTGATGCTTTAAATAATTCTAATGTTAAAACTGCTTTAGCTGCTTTCTTTTTTGCATTAGATAGAAATATTGAAAAAGTTGATGATTTTTATAACAAACAATATTCTGAATATGATAGAAGATTGAAAAAATTATCAACAATAATCAATTCTTTTAATGGTCATATTGATGAATTAGATCCTGAAGAAGTTGAAGAAATTATTGGTGTTTTAATTGAACTACGTTCTTGTTTTAGAAACTTGAAGTGGTTTGGTGAATTAAATAAAAGAGGATTTGTTAAAATTTTAAAGAAATTGGATAAAAAAACTGGTACTTCTCAACAACAAGCATATTTAAATTCTAGAATTTATCCATTAACTTTTGCTAATGAAATGGAAATTGTTAAAAATTTATCTGTTATTAATGAATATTTAAATAAAATTTCACCTCATGTTCATGAAAAAAAAATTAATGGAGATTCATCTAAAAGAAAAAATAGTTCATCTGTTTCTCCAGATAAATTTATGAAATTTATTAACAATGATGATGCTGATGGGTTATTTAATCAATTAATTGTTGAGTATCGTTCCATTGTTTTGGTTCCAGCAAAACTATTGATTTCATTGTTAAATAAGGCTGCTTTATTACAATCAGTTAATTGTATTTCTAAATTATTAGAAGTTTTACCATCTTTAAGTGATCCTTCTGATATTAGTGGTAGAAATTTTTTCCATCATCATGTTATTGCCTTGGGTAAACAAGTTCAAAAATCTAATGAATTAAAAAATCAACACAAGAATGCTTTGTTAAAAGCTGATTATATGAATTTAAACCCTGCTACTCCTCCTGATTCTAACTATAGATTAGTTGGTGCTTTTGGTCCAGATGGTGTTAATTCTAATGATTCTCCAACTTCTTTGTTATACATTTTAACTCATTTACCACCACATTTACGTCCTGCTTTATTACAAAGAGATAACTATAAAAGATCACCATTACATTATGCTGCTCAATTTGGTTTAAGAGAAATTGCCACTATTATTATTGATTTCTTAAAAACTTGGGGTGAATGGGATTCAACAATTCCAATTGATGATTTAGATCACTGGAGTGATGCTGAATTATTATCACCATTACATTTGGCTGTATTAGGTACACATCCAAAAACTGTTGAAGTTTTAATTTCAAGTTGTGATAAGATTTTAAAATCTCCAAGATTATTATTATTAGCTGCAAGATTGAATTCACCAATGATCATGGGATCATTATTATCTTGTAAAGGTATTTCAATTAACTATTTTGATCCAGATACTCATGAAACTGCCTTATATTTAGCTGCTAAATTAAATTATCCTGAATCTGTTGAATTCTTATTGAATAAAGGTGCTGATACTGAAATTGGTGAAAATTCATTTGGTTGGACTCCAATTTTTATTGCTGCTGTTGAAGGCTTGGATAAAATTGTGGAATTATTAAAAGAATTTGGTGCAAGATATGATACAAAAGATGAAAGTGGTTGGAGTCCAATGGAACATGCTTGTTTAAGAGGTCATTTAGAAATTGCTGATTCTTTAAAACCAGCTTATTATAACCCAAATTCTCTTTTTGGTGCCAACTATTCTGAAAATAGTTCTCAATCTTCTATTGATCAACCTAAAAATCAAATCAAATCAAATGGTAAAGATGCAGATAATATTTATAAGGCTATTAAACCAAAAACTGGTCCTCCAAAAACTCAAGCTGTTAAATCTTTTGGTCATAGATATTTGACCAATGAATCTTTGATTGTTATTACATTAGGTTCTAACGATATGAGATTAAATGATGAACCTGCTGTTTCTTTAGATCGAGTTCCTATTTCTAAAGCTCATTCTACAGAATTAGACACTGCGTTATCTTTAGTTGTTTCTAAAAGAAATTCCCCATCTAATGATGAAGAAGATGTTGTTGAAGATGATGATGAAGAACCAATTGTTGTTGATTTACCATTGGATGAAGTTGAACCAGTCACTTTGAAAAGTTTCAAAACAAATCCTGATGATGAAATTATTTTATTTGATATTGTTCCAACTTATGGTGCTCAAAATAAACAAGTTCTTGGTAGAGCTGTTGCTATCTTGAAAAACATTTATACCAATGTTGGTGAACATCGTTGTTCATTAAATAAAACTGTTACATTACCAATTATTGAAACTGAAACTTTGGACGTGTTGGGTACCATTAAATTTGAAGTTTTGATTGTTCAACCTTTTAAACATAAAAACATGTCTTTAAATAGAACTGAAACTTATTGGAAATCTTTAGTTTCAACTAGAGTTATTGGTCATAGAGGTTTAGGTAAGAATAGTAATTCTAGAAACTCTTTACAATTAGGTGAAAATACCGTTGAATCATTTATTGCAGCTGCATCATTAGGTGCTTCTTATGTTGAATTTGATGTTCAATTGACTAAAGATCATGTTCCTGTTGTTTATCATGATTTCTTAGTTGCAGAATCTGGTATTGATATTCCAATGCATGAATTAACTTCAGAACAATTTTTGGCTTTAAATAACGTTAAAGATGAAACTAAAAGAAGTAAAGATGATGATTATTTATTAAGACCAAGATCTCAATCTCATCATTATTTGGCTGGTCAACTTCAAGATGATCAAACAAAAGAAGTTAATGATCATTTGGCAAAGATGAAATTGACTAGAACTTATAAGAATGTTGGATTTAAAGGTAATTCTAGAGGTTCATCTATTGCATCTTCATTTGTTACTTTAAAAGAATTGTTTACAAAGATTCCACAGAATGTTGGGTTTAACATTGAATGTAAATATCCATTATTATACGAATCTCAAGAAGAAGATCTTGGTGAAATTGCTGTTGATTTGAATTTTTGGGTTGATACCATTTTAAAAATTGTTTATGATAATGCTAAAGGTCGTGATGTTATTTTTTCATCATTCCATCCAGAAGTTTGTTTAATGTTATCTTTAAAACAACCAGCTATTCCAATTTTATTTTTAACTGAATCAGGTACTAATTATATGCCAGATGTTCGTACAGATTCTTTACAAAGTGCAATTAGATTTGCCAAAAAATGGAATTTACTTGGTTTAGTTTCTGCAGCTCAACCTTTAGTTAAATGTCCAAGATTAGCTCAAGTTATTAAAGGTAGTGGTTTAGTTTTATTTACTTATGGTACTGATAATAATGATCCACAAAATTCAAAATTACAAATGAATGCAGGTGTTGATGCAGTTATTGTTGATAATGTTTTGGCTGTTAGAAAAGAATTAACCAAGGAAGCTAAACAAGATGAAGAAGAAGGTGCAGTTTTATCTATTTAAACTACAATATAAGAAAGAAGCACAAAATGTCATTTCATATAAAAAAAATCATTAATAGAAATAGAATTTGTATTTGTTAATCTTCAGTAGAAAATCATTCCCAAATTAACCGTCTCTTAGTTTTTAGTAGTAGAGGAGGTGGTTGAAGCACCAGTGGCAGCTGGAGTAGTAGATGGAGCAGAAGCAGCAGCTGGGGCAGCATCAGTCTTAGAAGTGGAAACATCAGCAGCAACTGCAGCTGGAGCAGCACTGGTAGTAGTCTTATCGGCAGCAGTGTTAACATCACTTGAACTGGCACCAGTAGAAACTGGAGCAGAGGAAGCTGGTGTGGTGGCTGATGGAGCAGTAGCAGAAGTACCAGCAGCAGCAGCTTGTTGTTCCTGCTTTTTTAATTCAGCCAATCTCTTAGCTTCATTATAGATTTGAGTGCTTTCTTGAACAGCATTTGTGTAGAAACTGTTCAATTTAGCACCAACTGGGGAATCTTTAGCTTTTGTGAAATATCTACTAAAAGTGTCTCTAACTTGGTATTTTTTATCAATGGCAGCAGTTTGTAGATGCAAGTTTTCAATTTGTGGTTGAACTTGTTGAACTTGATCTTTAACTTGTTTTTGAACATGATATTTTTGATCCAATTGATTCAAGAATTCTTTAAACTTGGCAGAATAGCCATGTTGCTTATCATAAGCAATAGCTTTTTGTACAATGTTGTCACCAATAATGTATCCTTGAGCTAAGTATTCAGCAATAATAGTGGTTTTTGGTTTAGCTTCTTGTTCAACATCTGGAACATGAGCACTGGTATGAGAAGCAGCATCAGTGGTGGTAGTAGCTGAACCTTCTGGAGATAATTCAACAACAGAAATTTTTTCACCACCTAATTCAGCACCATTTAGTAATGTGGCAGTAGCAACGGCTGCAGGATCATTAAAAGTGATTTTGTAGGCCTTTGAAGAATCAGCAGCTTTGGTTTCTTCAATGGAATTAATCTTACCACAGAATGAAAAGAATTTGGTCAAGTCATCTTTGGTGACGGTTGAGGATAAGTTTGAGGCAACAACACTAGAAGACATTATGATGTATTTGTTCAATTAAAAATGAATAAATTTGAATATATTAAAATATTTAAAATTGAGCAAAACGTTTCATTTTTATACACTCTTTTCTGGACATTGCTCAAGCCCCCTTGTCTTGATCATGTGAACACTAAAATTAATTCAATGTTAAATTAACTTGCTTGTATGAAATTAGGTTGCGTTGGCAACTTCCAACCGATTTTTATTGTTTCACTTGCATAAAAATGCATCCACTGCAGCAATTTGCATTTTATGCATTTCATTTAATACCGATGATAAACGCTGGTAATTTAAGGTTTTCCAGTGGGAATAGAAACTTAAAACTGTGGAATTTAAAAGAGTTTGTTTATTTAATATTATGCTTCCAGTGTAGACATTTTTTTTTGAGGTTTTAATAGCCAACACACAATTATCATCAAAATTATTATAGGGTGCTGCGCCTTGAAGGTCTTTGAATAAAATGACGAATTCATACCTGAAGTCTTCTATGTGTCAGTTTTTACTCTGGTGCATTCTAGAATATAATACAAGCCTTCAACCATTCCAAGCTATCTAAGCCCCGAATTAGGATGTTTTTAACTTATGTGTCTGTTTATGACCGAGTTAAACAGTATATAGAAGCTTCTAGTGGTTTTAACCATTGCGTAACTTGGATCATGGATACCAGTGAACCGTTCATTAAGTGGTACGTGTAAATAATACCAGATGTTTTCAAGTTCAGATTATATCACATTTGTTTTTCCAATAGCTGAATTTCAATTAAAAGAATCCCATGTTTCACTATTGTTAAAATGTTATAATATATGTACTTTTATGCATCTTTTACATCAGTGGAATTCTGGAATTCAATTCATCAAAAACTTCAAATCTACAATATGTTTAAAATATAAAAGTCATGGTCATAAAAAATACGTATTATACAAATTTAAACTAGATCAGAAAATGATGTCAAATTCTTGAAACAGTTTATAACAAAGTTTCACCCAAAGCACATCTAGCGATAGCACAACCAGTAGTAATTGTATCAAGAACGTGAATATCGTTAGTAGCCAACTTTGGGTTACATTCAACAACATCTAAAGCTATTAGTCTCTTGGTTTCAGCAATTCTTTCAGCAATAAATAAACCTTCTCTTAAAGTCAAACCACCTCTAACTGGGGTACCAGTAGCTGGGACATATAAAGGATCAATAGCATCAACATCATAACTTAAATGAATTGGAGAATCATTACCAATAGCTTCCAACGCCATTTCAACAACTTGGTTAATACCATATCTATCAACGTGATACATGGAGAAAGCAGTAATACCCAACTCTTTTAATATTTTCTTTTCACCTTCATCAACATCACGTAAACCAATATAAGCAATTTTATTTGGTTTCAAACAGTGTGGAACCCATTTCAATTGTGGTGGGCAATTTTCAGTATCCAACCCCATTAAGAAAGAAACTGGACAACCATGTAGATTACCGGAATCAGTAGTAGATGGTGTGTTAATATCAGCATGAGCATCGATCCATAACAAACCAGCATTTGGGTATTTTGCAAAAGAACCAGCAACAGTACCCATACCAATGGAATGATCACCACCTAAAGTAACTGGGATGGTATCACTTAAAGCAGCATCTTTGACAGCATGATAAATCTTTTCAACAGCTTGACCAACAATCTTTGGTCTCTTACAGTTTTTGTAAACATCAGAATCTTCCTTAACGTTATCTTCTTCAGATAATGGGTTGACGATGGTAGTGGTGTAACCTTCTTTTTCGATTTGCTTTTGGATACCAGCATCTAACAAATGTTGTGGACCTAATTCAACACCGGATTTTGGTTGACCACCAGAAAATGGGGCCAAAATGATAGTAGCTTTGTTCAAAGTCTTTGGAGTAGTCATTTTATAAGTAGGTATATTTGTTCTAATGTATTTCTAGTTGTTCTAGTTGTTTATAAAAGATTAGAAGAAGTTGTACTTTTGGTGGATTTTGTGTCTTTTTTATAGACTATTGATCTTTCTTGCCTTTAAAGACACAATATCACTAAGTGATAAAGATAGCGAGAAGTCAATTACTGATCCAATCATAGCTTCTTGGAGCAATCAATGATATGGAATTCTATAACTGAGCGGAATAGTGACTGTCACTGGAATTCTGGGATAATAAAGACCTGTTTCCGTTACGGCATCTCTTCAAACATTTACAACATGTTGAACTATTATTATTGTTGATGTTTATTTTTCATTTCTTTATCTCAAATCTTTGATCGGCCGTGAACTAGTGGCAGCTGCTTTGTGGAACGAACATCTCACAGTAAGAAAAAAAAAGGAGCTGTTTACAAAGAGGGATTTTTAGAAAAGAAACATGTGTTTTTAGGGGAAATTTAGGGGTTAAAGTTGTAGTTGTAAATCTATAGAAGAAAGTTTTTTTATGTTAGTTTGGTTCGTTGGTTGAGAAATTTTTGTAATTGGTTCGTCTTTGGTCATGTGACACGGAATTCTATTTTATTGGAATTATCGGATTTAGTTTAAATCCGTGAAAATCTCGATAAAATCCGTATGATTAAATTAATGTAATCTAAATATCTAATTTAGCAATATGTTCAATCAAACCATTGTTATACTTTGCAACTTTGGATTCATCAACAATATTAGCCCCATAGATCAGAAATGGTGATTGTGAATTCAATTGAGTGTAACCAAAAGTAGTTTTTGTTAGATGAGCCAATAATTCATCTAAGGTTGTACCAAAATATTTTTTATAAATTTCCTCTTCAGCACCTGCAGTAGCAACAACAAGAACTTTTTTACCAGATAAAACTGTTTTTTCAACTCCATATGCAAACCCACGAGTGAAAACTCTATCAATATAACCTTTTAAAATAGCAGGCATTGAATACCACCAAACTGGGAATTGTAAAACAATTAAATCAGCAGCACTTAAAAGTGCTTGTTGTTCAACAATATCTTTTGATAATGTGTGATTTTCATAAGCTTTAGCAGATTCATTAGTGATAAAGAAAGAACCATCAGCTGGAATTTCATAGTTGAAATCTTCTTCATCTAAAACTGCTTTAAATTTAAGAGCATATAAATCAACAACAGAGACTTCATAACCTTTTTTTGTAAGTTCTTGTTTTGTTGTATTTGCCAATTGGTGGTTTAAAGATTTCTTATTTGGGTGAGCAATGATTATTACAGCTTTAGACATTTTTGAGTATGATAATTATTTGAAAAAATGATGTGAGTAGAGGGAAAAAAAATAAAAATTACAAAGGATTGTAGGAATAAAAGAAGTATTTATATTCCACAAAATTGATATTTGATCAATCAAAAGGAAAATATTCGTTAATACAAATATAGATGCATATCAAGTTCTATTAGTAATAGATGTTTGCAGATGCATATATGCCCATAATTATATGCCCACAATTTCAAATTTAACAACGATCAAATTGGTTTCAAGTTAATTTTTTTACTGCGAAATTAATAATGAAAGAAATAAACATTGAAGCATTGAGTAGGTTCAATAAATCTGTTATATCATTTGATTCATCTCATGAAGATGAAAAAAAAGATTTCTAATCAATCTTCAGTATTTCATATCATGCATAATTATACATAAATTTTTTGGTGAAATGAGTTTCTGGTTAAATAAACTATTTAACCGTAATTTAACAGTTATTTAACCGGTTATTTAACCGGTTATTTAACCCTTTTATTTAACCCTTTTATTTAGACAAGAACTACATAGTATTAGGAACTACATAACCATTGAATATATTTATCATTTAAAGGATATGTGTTCTCAACAATCTCATCAGAATACTTCAAAATTAAAAACTATAGTAATCAAAACTACATACACTCCGAAAATAAATCCCACTGGCCAATAAACAAGAATCGCTTGATATCCCATTGAATTAAATATTTCAATACTCTTTTTTTTAGTAATGACTTCATAATTCATAGCTAAAATCTTCCAAACCTCGTTATGTTCATATATTGTTGGATGAATTGATCCAATTTTTTCATGGTGGGAATATTGAGCTCTAACAAAAGCTCTTTCAAAATCTTGGAAAGTTGGATTATTCAATTCCCTAGAATAATAAATCTCATCTAATGCAGTATCAAGAAAATATAATAGTAATAAATCATCATCAGATAGTCTCCCTGGCTCAGTAGTCCAATTGTATAATCCATAAGTGAAAGAAAATAATGTGTAAGTAAAACAACATATCTGGCTTAACACTCCAAACATGCAAACAGATAGAGTAAAAGATGAAAAACTCCTTTTAGGATTCATTCTTTCGATAATTATTGGCCAAAAAAAGAAGATTAAAAAAAACATAATATTTAACACCAAATATATGGTTTTGATAGATTTCCTAATTAATGGATTTGGGATTTTAATCGTTTTATTATCCATATCTTCAAAGATTTGAATAAACTGTAGTTCACGATTATTTGTTGTTGAGCGATATGTTGGAACTGCACTGAGCTCTGTATACGTTGGTAAAATATCTCTATTGAAACAATCACTACTCATATAAGCTGGAGGTAATTGTGAAAGTTCAATGTCATTCTTTCGTTCTGGGTTGTTAAAACTAGTCATTTTGAAAGGTTGATACGACAAAGTTTAATACAAAAAAGGCTTTCAATAGAATTAATTAGACTCGATAACTAATATATAACATTTTTTGATAAAGATGAGACCATATCATTAAATGAGAATGAGATGTTAATATTCATGCAAAGACATGCAAGATCTAAAATACGCTCAGTAATTACAAATAGCCATTCTTTAAACAATTGATTGAATGATTAAAATTTGTTAAATCTATAAAATTTATTTGTTGTTCTCAAGTTTGTCCCAGTAAGTATCAATTTCCTTTTCACATGACCTTCTGTTTTGACAATCTCTTAAACTAACAACGAAATCACCAGAACTATAATGGAAATCATCACCTTCTGGAGGCAAATCCATGACTGTATGTAAACTAGCAATAGTTCTTGGTGGAACAATAGCAGTATGTGATAAAAACATTGGATGCCATTGTAATAAATGTTGTAAAGCAGATTCAGCAAATTTAGGGAAATTATGATAAGATCTAAATAAAGAATCTGACCAAAATTCAACTAAAGCTTTAGAAGTCAAACCGTTTTTAATGATGAATGAATTTGCATTTAGATCATTACCAATTTGAGTAACAATTAAATCAACATCAGCAGCCTTAGTGTTCTTAAAAGTATGGATAATACCATTTGGTGGAACAATTGGTTGATCTCTTAACATACTTGGGTCCAAAACTTTTGGATCTAACAAATATTTGTATAAATCAATATCATATCTCATGATTAAAGCATCTTGATCTAAATACCAAAAATATTTAGCATTTGGAAAAGCATACATAGCATTTCTTAAAATAAATAATCTAACCCATTCTTTGTTACTAGCAAAATTTTTTAAGAATGGAACATATTCTTGTAACCAAGTGACATAAATACCATACTTCTTCTTTTGAGCATAGTTAACTCTATTTTGGACAATTTTTGTCAAATGACTTAATTCATATTTTTCAAAATCAATACCAGTAACAACGACAATTTCTGGGTCATAACTAGCACCACTTGGATTAAATCTTAATTTAGCATGTTTCAAGAATGAGTTTTTAACTTTGATCATTTGAGCATTTTCTTCATTTTCAGAACCCAATTTTTTATTTAAATCAGTATCACTTTCTTCTAATGGTTCAGTAACCAAATATTTTTTATTCCCTGAAGCATCAGTACTTGTTTGAAAAATACGGTCAATACCCAATTCTCTTAAAAATGGAGCATGTTCAACACTTGGGAAAATTAATGGGGATTTAGTGAATTCATCTGTTTTGAATAACCCATGTTCTTTTGGATATTGTTTTGAGGAACCACCAAAAGTGTAATGACTTGGTATCTTAAAGATGAAATATAAAGCCAAAGTTAATGCCACTAGAACAATACTAATCTTACTACCGTTTTTGCGTAGCTGTAAAGCAATGTTACTCTTTTGTGGTTTGAATTTGCTGTTGTAACTCATCTGCATTCTATTGATTTTGTTGTTGTTGTTGTTATTTATAACGCTGATTGATCCAGTGAGAATGAAATGAAAAAAAAAACACCAAAAACCTTCCAGAAAGTTGTGAAATTACACTATTCTAGCTATTCAAGTAAACGATTTGTTCTTTTGTCTTCTTCTGCTGTGTCAAACCAACCAAATAATATCTTAAAAGTTGTTGTTTTTGATGTTGAACTAAATTTCTTTGAATTTTTTTACGTGAAATTCAGATTGATGACATAATCCACTGTTTAAATTTTAATGAAGAATTGAAATTTAAGAAGATATTTTGAAGTGAATGGGTGGTGAATGGGTGGTCTCTTTGAGGTTATTGTGTGTTTGTTATTTTATCGTGTTTTTCATGGAGTTTTCTACTGTTAGTTTCCAAAAATTTATGTTTTTATGATATCTCTATTAAGAAATTGTTTATATGACAAAAGTATATAGCTATTAATTACAAATGGATACCACTATCCCTACAGTGTATTATTCTATATTCCATCCATTCCTATCATACACATTAAAAATCCATCATTCTTCATCCTCATCAGCACCATCCAACAATTTTTTTTCAAACTCTTGTTCTTGGAAATCTTTAGCAGCTTGCATTCTATCTGTCAAGTATTCGTTAATTTGATCCTGTATAGTAGTAACTTTAGCTCTCAATTCGCCTAAATAACTATCTTTTGGTTGTGATGGAGCATCTTTATCCACCATCCCAGCATTTAAAACAAAATCACTAGGACCTGTAGTTCTACCAATTGTTGTATGTTTAGTTATGCCTTTTGTAGTGAACTCTTTTGTTGTATCTGGAGATTTGTAAACTGCTGTAACTTCATTCATTATGTCTATGTACTACAACTGAAAGGTCTTTTTGGTATTTAACTCTTCATTATTATTTTGATGGTAATGATATTAATATTAAGTATTACCCGGAAGACATGATTTTACTTAAATACTTTTATAAATCCATCAATTTACAATCAATTTTTAATTAAAAAAGTTTATTAAACTCAGTTTCAAATTCTAAATTTATTGATTAATTCTTTAATAAACATTTTCCTACAAATTTTTTTCAAAATTGATCAATTTTCACAATTTTTATTAAAACATTTCAAAAAATTTTTCAAAGCTGAAAAAAAATATCGAGAAATCAACAAAAAGTTTTTACTCTTAAGGAAAATATCAATATTTAAAAAGACAATCATGCCTTCTTATATTGTTGTTGACGGGTCTATTGCTGACTCTGTTGTTGAATATGCCACTGTTCTAGATTTCTACAATCAAGACCTAGATCTAGTTGAAAAGACTGCTGCTTATGCCATTATAGATGAAGAACAAGATAATGAAGATGAAGATGAAGATGAAGATATCCAATATAAACCAGAACTATACGCTGAAATTGCTGATTCTGCTAAATATTTGGCCACTATACCAGACAAAGAGTTTGAATCTATAACAAATTTGGGTATTCATATCTTGACTTTAGCACAAAAAGAAGAATTTGAATCATTATTAACAAAATATTTGCAAACTATTATTAAATCTTATGATTTGGATAATACTTCCATCAAGATTGTTAAGAACAAAAAGAAAACTTTGAAAGTTGTTTCTATTATTTCCATTTTGTCTAATGTTTTTAACTTGATTGAAGTTTCATTTGCATTTAAAGAATTTTTGTTAAATTCAATTTTCCAATTAGTTGAAATTTTGGATGATGGTAAAGTTTTATTACCAATTATTCCAGTTGTTAAACAATTAGCTTTATCTTCTACTCCAGAAGATGTTGCTCAATTAAAACCTTTATTGTTGAAATTATCTAAATTAATTGAAAAAGAAGATGAATTAGCAACCATTGATTTATTAAACTTCATTGTTGTTCAATTACCATCTCCACAACAAGCTGAAATTGATGCTTTGGTTACTAAAAGTATAACTTCTGTCAAGTTAATTGATTTGACCTCTTTGTTAGAAATTTCTAATGTTTCTTCTAAAGATGCTACACTAATTAAAGCTTATTTGACACAAGAACCAATTGAATTCCAAAAAAATTTTACTGATAAGAATTTGATTAAAAAAAACCAATTGTTAAATTTAACTAAATTATCTTTGGATTCTAAAAATTCTATTTTATCATTTGCTGAAATTTCCAATAAATTAGCTATTGATGAAGATAAGATTGAATTGTTTTTAGTTGATGCTATCAAGTTAAAAATTATTGAAGGTAAGATATCACAAGTTGATGCTGCATTCAAGGTATTAAAGGTTAATTTGGTTGTTAAGGAAGTTGAATTACAAGACTGGAAAGAAATCAAACAAATTTTGTTGGACTGGAGAGCTAACTTGAAGGATGTTAAACAACTAGTTGATCAAGCCTCAAAGAGAAAAAACCATTAAATTTAATAGGTCTCGTATATGGCTGTGTACATTTTTATATTTCATATAATCTATAAACTGGACAAATTTGTAGATAAAATTTCAATATTCAGAATTCTAGCCCTAATTTGGTAGTTGCGTTAAAAATAACCAAGCATACAAACTCATCTTAATTTACTCATTTAGAAGTGTAGGTTCACACTAATGAGTTTTCTGTGTCAGCTTATTCCACTTTTGCCAATCTTTCACAAAATATTTCTACACTTGTCTTTTTATAGACTGCAGCATGAATAATGTTCTTTTACTATAATTAGTTGTACTAAAAAAATTAACGCATGAATCGGTGCGTGTACATTGGATTAAACTTACCGATCATTTATAAAATCTGCGTGCCGTAAGGCCTTGTTATCGTGTCTAGTGGGTATTGTTCCGTGGAGCTGGTTTCTTACTCATGTTGTATGTTCTCGACGAATTGAAACTACGTCTTAAACTCAAGAAACATTTCCAAATTTAATAATGAGAAATTAAGCGAACATGTACTTCTTCTTCACCTAAATCTTCTTTCTTTATTCTTCAACAATTGTCATTGATTTATTGACCAGTTCTAAATCTTTTTTTTAACTAGTTTTATGTCTAAAAACGGTTGTGTTTTATTGTCCATAATTCCTCTGCGTCAAGTTGCATATTCATAGAATGGATCGGTACTAAATATTAAAATCGTTATAAACCAATGTAAATTAATATAAATTGTTGGTTTTTCTTGTTAATTATTCTTTAAATTATTTACATGTTTAATTCTAAGGTTTTTTCCTCTTTAATTTACACGAATTTACACGAATTTACACGTTTTTTATCATTTCTTTATTATTTAAAACGCGCTAACGCGATGCATAATTTTTATCAAGGCGCGTCAGTTGTTTACAATTTCTGATGAAGGGATACAGCAAAAGAAAAAAAAGCTTCTATCAAACAAATAGAAAATCAAAACTTTAGACAATTATTACAATTTAGCTTCAACTTTTGAATAGAAATCTCTTTTTCATCTCTTTTTTTCTTACTTTCTTTAAACAAAGTACTACAACTTAAAGATGGTGATACCAATGCAAGAACAAACGTTCTCTACACTGGTGTATGAGATCAGAACTTCAGAAGCTCATTACAGAAACCAACTTCAGAAGCTTTTGTCCTGTTGTTCTCCACTAAGAAGAAATAGTGTTTCTTTAAACACTGCTTTTGGGGGTATTGGTATTGGTTCAAATGGTGAACCTACTCATACTGGTGGTGCTAGTGTTTCTTTAACTAATTCTGTTAGAAAATTGATTGCTTTACATGCTTCTTTAACACGCGTTATTGACTATGGGGATGATGTTCATAATCTCGAAAACTTTGTTGATTGGTTAAATGGGGCTGTTGAAGTTTATCAAAACTATATTAATAACTATGAAATTGATGAGGATGATATTGAAATGTTAATTAATTTGAAAAAAGCTCCATTACAAAGAATCAGTGAATTGATTGAATTATTAAACAACATTGTTGAATTAAATACTCAAACAGGTAACATTTTACAAATTGACAAATTCTTAATCAAATGTTTTGTTAAATTAATGGATGATGCTAAATATAAAAATGATGCTGAAAATTTAAAAGTTGATTTAAATGCTATAAATTTTAACAACGTTCGTTCTTTAGAATTAGGATATTATAGAACTGTTGCATTTTTCCAAACTTCTAATGTCATTGCAAGAGCTTATTTCAAATTAGATTTGATTCACCCTCAATGTAATAATATTTCCCAAAAATTAGTTGAATTATTTTATTTACAAAATCAAAGATTAGCCATTTGTTCTGTTGAAAAAATTGGAAGATCTTTAATGTTCCCATTATTAAAACCAAATCAATTTAAAATCATTTCAAAAGAAAATAACACTTTACATTTATCAAATAAAGATAATGTTCAATTGAAATTTTCTTGTCCAAATATTTCTCAATTTAATGAATGGATTGTTTATTTCAGTAATATTATAAAAGATGATCAACTAAAAAAATCTTTTGAAAAAAGTTTCCATAAATTACAACCTTTAAAAAATGAAAAAATTGGTTTAGGTTTAAATCTTGATCTTGAACCTGAAAATGAAATTACTTTATCTGATCAATTCTATATGCAACCAAATGGTTCTGGTTTAAGAAAATCTAACAGAATGGTTGCTACACATGATTCCTTAAGAAGACCAAAAGATAATAATAATGACCCTAATATAACTAATAACAGACAACCATTAAGTGAAATTTCTCCAAATATGTCCATTATTTCTCCTGATGTTGCAAACATTGATCACTATTTCAGTAAAAATGTTGATTTAAACAAACTAAACAATTACACAAATCGTGAAATTAAACAAACCATATCTCAACAACAAAATCAACAAATTGAAAAACATTTACAACCACAACCACAAATTAATTCTATTGCTAGATCTAAAATTGTTAAAGATGATTTGAATTTGGATACTTTGGCTTGTAATACTCCAAGCGTTGAAAATACTCCAATACTTTCACCAACACTTCCTTTAAATATCAAGAAATATGAGGATACAAATTATTCTGTTGTTTCTTTACCTGCACCAATCACTAATACTACTATAGACAAGGACATTTCAAACGATAATAAGGATTCTGGTGATAATATTGAAGAAAATAACAGTAATTTGGTTGGTTTGGGTATTCAAAAACAATTTGCACAATCAACTAGTGATTTATCTAAATTTGATAATGTTAAACCAATGAAGTTGAAAAAAAGAAGATCCATCTTTAATTTATTTAAGAAGAATGATGAACCAGATTTTGAAATTGTTACAAAAAGTTCTTCTACCAATTCAGTTAGTTCTTCAGATGCTGCAACTTTGGCTACTTTAAAGACTAAAACTTCTTCTAATGCAACAATCATTTCTGCTGATAAAGTTCAACAACCACAATCAGAACGAACCTCACAAGATAATGAGCCTATTCCAAACTCCATTTCTTCAGATTCTATGGCTGCTTTGAATAGAAATGTTAAAAAATTAACTGTTAATACTGCTTTTGCTAGACCAATAATGCCAGCTGCTAAAAGTTCAAGCTCTTTGGTCTCAAGTGCTGGCTCTGGCTCTGGCTCTGGCTCAGTTACTTCAACTGCATTACCATCTCCATTTGTTTCCATGAATGAATTTAATTCACCTGTCTCTACTCCATTAAGTGCTGCTGAAAACAAAGTGATGTCCAATGCTAATATTTGTCATATCATCAAAAATTCAATCATCTTATCTCGTTGGAATAATAACCAATGGCAATCCGTTGGCCAGGATTATGATAACATGTTGAAATTTATTTCCACTCAAGACGAAGAAAACTCATATGTTATGGCTTTTTATACTAATGGTAACAACAAAGTTCCAAGAATAATCATTCCATTGGATAAGATCAAAGTTACCAAATCTTCTGCATTAGACATTCAAATCAGATGTAAGGAGTCTGTTGAAACTTCAAAGATTATGATGATAACTATAAGATGTCGTGATTCTGCTACATATATTGATTTGTTGAATAATTTGGAAAATAAACCTCAACAAAGACAATTGAGTGCTTCAAGTTCAAGAGAAATATTTAGTGAAGCCCCATCTCAAAGCACAAGTATGTCTTCTGTTTCTGTTAATGATAATTTTGAATTTATGAAACCAAATTTCCCATTCCAAAAACAATCACAATCACAATCACAATCACAATCACAATCACAATCACAATCACAATCACAATCACAATCACAATCACAATCACATCAATACAGTGGTTCTAGTTCCTCATCCTCCCTTATTTCATCTACATCTCCAGCTGTTGCATCTGCTACTACTATTCTTCCAATTGAAAGTAATAGTTTCACTCAACTGTTGTTGAAGTCTAATATCAAGATCAAACTGCATAAACAAGATGAAGATGGTGATTGGATCCCAGTATCATTAGCTAAATTTTGCATTTACTCTATTGTGGCTAATCCACAATATTCCAGATTCTTGATCAATTGTGTTAATAGATTCACTGTGAATAGTATTGTTAAAAACTCTTGTTGTAAAACTATTGGGAGAACTGGTTTGAAATTTGTCTCTGTTGATGATGATGGTGAAGAAGTGAACTATTTGATTGAGTTCAGAAATGGGACAGAGGTCAGTGAGGTTTATGAATTGTTATGCTGAGTTATCAGTATAGTTTTTAGTGTTTCATTGTTTGGTATCTCTGTTAATTTTCACTAGGATGCTTTATGAATCTGTATACTAGTTCTTGAATAATATTAATGAATGATATTTTATATATAATTTAAACATATGTTAAATTTTTGCAGAAGTGTAGAATAAAATATTAATATTATATAAAGATGCCATAAATACAACATGATATCAATTCATCAAGATCAAAGTAAAGTTGTTATAATTCAAATTTCACTAATAATGAAAAACACCAAAACACTGAAAAATTAATGTAAAAACTCTGGTATTATTGTAAAATAGAGTTTCATTCTTTTGCATCTCATCTTTAAAAGTGTTTCCTAATAATATATTATAAAATACACATGATACAACGGACATTTTGTATGTATGCAAGGTGATTATTGGATTTCTGGTTCTTCCATACATTTCAAAAACTGAACTCAACTTAAGCATTCAATAATAATAATAAAAATAACTTTATAATCCGTGAAAAACACTTTATATTCCTTGTACACTGAATATATATCACACTATTTTTCAGCAGTTACATCTAGTATCTTTAAAATACCAAAAATTAAATAACTTCACAACAAAAAAAGATAATACATTAAATCTTATATATATATAATAGTTGAATTTTTCTTCATATTTTTCATGTTTAAGGAGGAGGAGGAAAGTGTTTTTGATTTTTTGAATTTATTTTAATTTGTTCTAAGATTAATGCAATAATTGGAAGTCTTTTGTTTAGCTTGAAAATAATATTAAGAAAAAAACAAAAACTCGCTCAAAACTGAAGATAAAGACTTCAAACTTTGGAATATAAAATTGACTCCAAATATAAAGTTAATAACCAAAAATTAGAAATATTGATTCATCAGTTATAGAAATATTTTATTTTTAAATTCCGGTTTAACAAAAAGTTATTTCCAGTAAATCCCATTGGAATTCTTATTAAATCCGTTATGTAATTTGATCAAATAGGTATCTTCTTCTTGATAAATCAGATAAAGCGGAAATAATTTGAAAACATCATGGAAAGAGGAAAAGATTCAGCAGAAACATTTTATGTATAGTTACAAGGTTGAGAGCTAGTTGGTTATTTGAAAAAGTTAATTTGTTTTTAATTATAGTAATAAGAAATTTTTTTTTCAATATATATTGGTGGAAACGCCAACGTAACAGAATAAACAATGTAAATATTATATAAATCGATCATAAATGTTTCCAATTCCTTGAAGAAATTAAATCTACATTCAAATTTTTTTTTATTTTTAATATTGACTCATTGAACATTATCTGGAACTATAGACGCATAGACATGCATAATCATGCAAAAAGATTAATCGTGGTTCTAAATGAGAAAAATACTATATTATTTAATATACTTAATTGATAATGACTCTATTTTTACTGTTAATTACCTATGTAAAAGTACCACCATTTTTTTAGTTCACACAAATCACATCAATATTATTTAAACCACAGTTTCTAGTTTCTCCATCCAAAATTGGGAGGGCCACAATTCAAAGGGTTTCCCCCAATTGACATTTTAAAAGATATAAAAACTAATAAGTTTGACTCATAATTATAAATTAATTATCTGTTTCAATAATAAGAAGCCAATTGAAGTTGTTTCTAATCCAATTGCACAAGAGCACCAAAAATTTCAGTTTCATCACCAGTTTAGAAAAGTTTTTCAAAAGACCATTACGAGGCTGAAAAAAACTTATTTTGAAAGAATAATAATAATAAATAACAGAAAATACATATATATTTGTTGTTTTGATGGTTGAATAAGTGTCTTATTTGCACATCAGTATTCCCAAAAATGTCGGACACAATATCACTGGGTTCAGTGATTTATAGTGCAGTTAAACCAATTATTAAAATCTATTTAATTATAGGATGTGGATTTTATTTGGGTAAACGTAATATCTTGAGTGTTGAAACTGCACGAAATATTTCTGATATTGTTATTTCAATGATTTTCCCATGTTTGGTGTTTAATAAGATTGTTAGTAACCTTCAAAATTCTGATATTAAACAAATTGGGATCATTGTCTTTTTATCAGTTTGTTTATATTTGATGGGTGCGGCTTGTTCAATATTAATTTATTACACTACAAAATGCCCTAGATATTGGAAAGGTGGATGTATTTGTATTGGTTTATTACCAAACATTTCAGATTTACCGATTGCTTATATTCAAACACTTGCATCTGGGTTATTATTTACAGAAGCTGATGGTGAGAAAGGTATAGCATATATTTGTATTTTCACTGCAGTACAAGTATGTTTCCAATTTAATCTTGGAGGTTTCAAGTTGATTGGTCATGATTTTGATGTTGAAAGGGAGATGAAATTAGAAGAGAATGAAAAAGTTGAAAGTATGAATACAAGAACTAGTACTAATGTCACTAAGAATGAAAATGCTATTGTGGATGATGATAATAATAATGATAATACATCAATATCTTCTGAAGATAGTCGTAATATTGCACCATTACCACTAACTGCAGATTATTCTACATCATCAGGATTGAGAAGAAATTCATCTATAGCATCATCAACAGGAGTTCCAAACTTAACATTAAGAAAATTACAATCTCAAAATATGAATGATGTGATTCAAGAGTATTCACAAGCAGAAGCATTAAAAGAAGGTAATGGTGAAGTTATGGCAGGTCCTGGTGATTTCACAGAATTAACAACCGTACCAACACATCAAACACATCAAACCATTCTTCCAACATCTAGTAATATCCAAGAATCCAAATGGTTATCAAATCCACTAGTTAAAGGTGTGCTATTTTTCTTAGATAATATGAAAAGACCAGTTTCAATGACTTTAGTTGTTGCAATTACAATCAGTATGATTCCTTGGGTTAAAGCATTATTTGTTACCACTAACCAAGCACATCTACCCAATGCACCAGATGAATTACCACCATTATCATTCATTATGGATTTTGCTGCATATTTAGCAGGTGCATCAGTTCCATTAGGGTTATTGTTACTTGGTGCTACATTATCAAGATTAAAAATTGGTGTGATGCCAGCTGGGTATTGGCAAACTCCATTAGCATTAAGTTTGATGAGATTAATAATTTTACCCATTATTGGTGTTGCAATTATTAGTAAATTACAAAGAAATGGATGGTTTGATGGTGATAATATGTTACAATTTATTAGTTCAATTTCTTGGGGGTTGCCTAATGCAACATCATTGATTTATTTAACTGCATTTTATACACCATTGGATGGTGAAGAACATTTACAAATGGATTATTTGGCATTGAGTTATATTATAGAATATGTGATTTTGGTTGTTAGTTTACCATTTTTAACAACATACACCATAAAAGTGTCATTATCTTTATAGAAAAAAAAAGTTATAGATAGTAATAAAATAATAACCATCTTTCATTACAAATAAAGTTCTCATCAATCATACATTTTACTACAACAATATATACAGCTCCATAAAGATATCTCGACCACTCAGTTACCAAAATGGGCGCATAGGGAAAAAAACGCCCGTGGGTATGAGGTAAGTTTTCGAGTTTGTTCTTGCCTTCTTTTCCCCTCCATTCACCAATGTGAGCGCAGTGTAGTAAATACTGTCTCTAGTGATGCAGTGAATAGAAGGCTGAAATATATGTATCATGGAGAAGAAGAAATTGTTGTAAAAGATTAAAAAATTTTCAAACTTTCAATTTTTTTTATAATTCTAAAAATTGGGTCACATGACCCCCAATTTTCACAAATGATTTGATTAGGGTTGAGAATTAAACAAGAATTAAAATAATTATAATGGCATTAAATAAGAATCAAAGAGTTATTGGATCGAAACCAACATGGGTATTCCACTAACACGTATCAGAAACAAGAAGAAGAAGCGCAGAACTAAAAGAGTGCGTATTGCAGAGAGTGGTGGACCACCAGTGCGCACAGATGAAGACCTGCCCATACTGAGGTTTAATGGTGGTACAGAGCTGCGAAGAACTCATGCAATTAGAAGATCAAGAAGGTTTCATGAAAGAGAGCTAGAGAGGCTGAGAGAGAGTAATGGAAATGTTTCTGTAAGGTCTGTGCCAGAGACTGTTTCGTTGTCAGGGGTTGCTAGGGCCGATTATGCTGTAGTGTCCACAGGAGCTGGTAGAGGAACAGGAACAGATTTAGGACTAAATTTAACAGATAATGGTGTACTTTCAAACTATACAGCTGATGATGAAGAAGGTGGTGAGATGGATACTTCAGAGCTGGATAGTGAGACTGCTAGAAGGTTTTGGGAAAGACGTGCTGAAGATGTTAGACGCCAATTTGATGATCAATATAGAGTTCTGAATGCATCTACAGCCACTCTTGATGAAATTGAACCATTACCATTTGAAAATCAAAGTTTACCAGAATTGGATGATGATCAAGAAGAAGGGTATTTACAAAGAAGAATAAGACAATTGCATGCTTCTGAAAATGCTAGAATTAGAAATAATTTTGAAACTAATACACCAAATGAAACCACTAATACTACTAATGATAATGAACATAATAATACACAAATTGCATATGAACTTCGAAGAAGACAACGGAGAAGAAGAGAAAGCTTTAACTCAACAATTTTTTCAAACGCAACAAGACGTGGTTTGTTAAATTCAACTTTAGAAAGACGTCCTTCTGGTGGAATTGATTCTTGGTACTCAGGTGAGAGTTCAGTTTGGAATCCAACTCAAGTCTTAAGAAATGATAGTATTGATATTGGAGATCGTCCTTGGACTTGGGAAAGAGAACAACCACAAGAGTCTAATGAACGTGAGACTATTCGAACCAGAAGAATAAGAAGCAGGTCAAGTACAATAGAAGAAATAAGGGATCGAGAGGAATCAGAGCAATTCACCCACAATGAAACTAATGATGAATCAGATTATGGTGATACTGCTACTGTTAGAATTATACGAAGTGATATTGGAGAAGCACGAGGGAATCGTCATACCCAAGTGATAGGCTTTGATGGGGAGTGATATTATTATTTATATTTTTTTATATACATTTAACGATTTATATACATGGGTTATTTTACACCAATATTTTTATTTCTATGATTTATGCATGCGTGTCATTCAAATGAAAGAAACTAATCTTAAGTGTCAAATTCCTGTAAAACACCTGTCCTAAAAACACAGTGGCATTGAAAATAAAATAGTTTATAGTATTTAAAAGTAGTTCTATATGTTAATATTGTATCAGATGACTACATATTTATGTTTTCTGATGAAATCGATAAGAGACGGATTACTTAATCCTTATTCTGCAAGTAGATAACGGGAAATAGTTAAAAAAACAATGATAACAGTTAGAAAAAACAAAAAAAAATTGATGGAAAAATTGTGAAATATAAACACAATAAAAACTCCTCATTATAAAAATGATTATTCCTCCAGTTAAAGCTCCATTCTTTTTAAACGTTTTTTTTCAAGTTTCCTATTCAAATTTGTCCGAGATTTTCAAATTTGTCCGAGATTCGAGAACCGATGACGTTGAAAATTTATTTTATTAAAACTCACTTTACACCCTTTTATCACAACTGATAAAGCACAACTGATAAACTCCACAAGACAGTAACGCTCTCAAGGATCAGAAAGAAGTCCTCTATAACTTGGTAACTATTTGTTTCCCATAGTTTCCGTTTTTTTACCAGAGATTTATCTCCCAAAAACCCATACAAAGAAATGTCAACTCCAGATTCTGCTGCGTCACATAAAGACTTTACTATACCTTCTCCAACAATGTCTAAAGAAAATACAACATCTACATATAGACATACCCCAGAAGTCATAGTAACCCCAGAAGAAATAGATTACGAGTCCCTTCCGGAATCTGCAACTTTGAGTGCTCAGTGTATAGCTGGTGCTTTTGCTGGGATTTTAGAACATACAGTTATGTATCCAGTTGATGCTTTAAAAACTAGAATGCAAGCATTGAATGAAGTTACTAAAAATGGTGCAAAATTTGATGGTATTATGTCATCAATATATAAAATCTCTTCAAATGAAGGTTGGTTATCACTTTGGCGTGGTACTTCTTCTGTTATATTAGGTGCTGGTCCGGCTCATGCAGTATATTTTGGTACTTATGAATTTGTCAAGAAAAACTTGGTTGTTGAAGATGGATCTCATCAGCCATTAAGAGTTGCTGCTGCTGGGTCTGCTGCTACAGTTGTTTCTGAAGCTTTAATGAACCCATTTGATGTTATTAAACAACGTATGCAATTAAATAATGAATCTAGGTTTTTAACAACTACAAAGAAAATCTTGAGAGATGAAGGTGTTGGTGCTTTATATTGCAGTTATCCAACTACGATTTCAATGACTGTCCCATTTGCAGTGATCAACTTTGTTGTTTATGAAAGTGCAACTAAAGTACTGAACCCAAGTGGTGAATATGATCCATTAAAACATTGTGTTTCTGGTGGTCTTGCAGGTGGGTTTGCAGCTGCTTTAACAACCCCATTGGATTGTATCAAAACTTTATTACAAATTAAAGGTGTTAGTACTGATGCTAGAGTTCAAAGTACAAATAGTTTTGTTGATGCTGCTAAATTAATTTATCAAAGAGAAGGTATGACAGGGTTCTGGAAAGGTACTAAACCAAGAATTGTTTCAAATGTCCCATCAACTGCTATTTGTTGGACTGCATATGAAATGGCAAAGTACTATATAATGAAACAATAAATGATATGGGGTTATATTATATGTGATGAAATGAATTGGTGAAAAAAAAAAAAATAAGATTTATAAAACTGTTAGAAAAATTTTATTTAATTTTGTACATAGGAAATCAATATAAGTGAACGTTTATAAATAATTTAATCAGTGTATCACATCTATAATTTTTGATTATTTAAATTAAATAAATCATTTTGTTCATGAATCTCTTTATTCCATGAACAATATTTAGCAAATTCACAATATTTGCAATAAGTGTCCAATGCAGTATAACTTTTTTCAATACCTTTTGGTTGTCTTTTACCTTCCCAAAAAGTGATTGCTTGTTGAAATAAATGACTAACTTTATCCTTATCATAATTAAATGGGATTTTCTCAAACATTTCACCTTTACAATAATACTCAATACTCAAAGAGGTTAGGTTGTCATTATCTTCTGGTAATAATCTTGACGTGATATTAAATAATTGTGCAATCCTTGTTATTAAATATCTTATAGTTAATGGTGTTTTCCATTTGGTCAATAGAGGTTCAATGGAGTTTTTAAATTCTTCATCTGTTATTTGTGATCTTAAATATGACAAATCATAGGTATCTAAATGTTCTAAATTATCAAAATTATCAACTCCAATAGGTTCATCTATGCATAGTCTTAAAAAATCATCATAAAAATATTTTTCAGTTCTCAATAAGAAAACAACAAATTCTGGTGATAATGGTTTATCAATATCTAAGCCTCTTCTATAGCAATATTCCTCTAATGATGCAAATCCAATTTCAACAGATTCACCAATATGTTTCAAAAAATCTCTATAAATCATAACTTGTAATTTTGAACCTTCAAGCACACTTTCTTGTCTTGGTATCTTTTTATAAGACCTAGTCTTGACATCACTAACAAATATCTTGTATTTTTGTATGTGTTCATCAACTATAACAGACCCAGTTTCAACAAATTTTTTTAAATCATCTTTTACCATTTCCAAAGATTCAGTGAATGGATTAACACCTTTAGAATGTGAGGTCATTAATATTAAATGATCAATAATACCAGTAACTAATAAACTGGACTCATTTTGAAAATTTGTTGTATATCCATTTTCATTAATAAACCCATGTAAATAAATTTCTCTAGCACGTCTTTTTAAAAATAAATCTCTTAATCTCATGATATTATCAACAATCTTTAATCCATAATCATCCACTAATGTAAAATTCTCTTGATTAAAATCTTGTAATAAATCAATATGTTTCTTAAAATCAATTGGAGTATGAGTCAATAGTTCCAATTCTCTATGTTCTTCTTTCCCACGTTTCATAGCCTTACTTTCTTCTTGAGGAAGCCTTGAATAAATAGTATATAATTGTCTTAATTCACACCAATTTTGAGTCAATAATTTTGTTACTGATAGTCTTGGAAAAACAGATGGTGGAACTATTCCAGTTTCAATTTCTTCTTTATTTATGGGAGCAGAAGTATATATTTCAAAAGGTGATGGTGTTCTAACAGGGATTTGATAAGGAAGATCTAACTCTTCAGTTAATGGTAAAACTTTTGAAATGTTTTTAATAGCAACTGGTAAATCTTTTGAATCAGCAGTATGATTCTGTAATAATTTTTGAACAAATGGTGTGGATTTTATAAATTGTATTTCTTCAAAAGTTGCAGGTTGGGTTGAGTTCAGTGTTGTTTCACTATTATTAACATAATTTTGATTGGTATCATGAACGGTATTAAACTCTTCAGTAGAGGGTATTTTTTTAGTAATAGGCACTTTTAATCGTAATTTAGCGAGGCTCTTAAACATCTTTTATAAATAATTAGCATTGGAATATGTATGAACAAGTGTTTGTGCTTGTTAGTTTGAATTAAAGTTATGTATCAATATTATACATAAAGTTGATATGTCATTTTTCAGACTGACCGCGATAATATGCAGTGCATAAATCTTTATAATTTCAATATTTTATATTGAAAAATAGAAAAATTGGCATTAAGTGAATAATCCATGATGTTTTCTTTCTATTCTTTAAAAATTAATTGAAGATTTTCAGGAGTTTTTTTATGTCAATTGGATATATAGTTGTGTTTTTTTTAATATTGAGTTTTCTTTGAAATTTAATGAGAACAATATTTTCTGAGAGATTTAAAATATTTATAATAAAAATGGGAGCACTGTTTCTTTTCTACTTCTTTATTTACACCTATATTTATTATTCTTCACAATGAAATTAAATCTGATCTACACAGTTGTATTAGCTTTGGTTGGGTTTAATGTTGAAGCAAAACCACATCATGCCAAAATTTACAAAAGATCTTTAGATGATCAATTGAAAGAAACAACTTTTGACCATCATTTAGTGGAAATGCGTCAAAAATATTTATCAATATATGAGAATGCTTTTCCTAGTTTTTTTAGTCCAAAACCAACATCTGGTCATAATGTTCCATTAACCAATTATATCAATGCTCAATATTATACAGAAATCCAACTTGGTACACCAGGTCAAACCTTTAAAGTTATATTAGACACTGGTTCTTCAAATCTATGGGTTCCAAGTCGTGATTGTAGATCCATTGCATGTTTTTTGCATAACAAGTATAAGCATGATGATTCTTCTACATATAAGAGCAATGGATCTTCTTTTGAAATCCAATATGGTTCTGGATCAATGAAAGGTTATGTTTCACAAGATTTATTACAAGTTGGTGATTTATTTATTCCAAACCAAGATTTTGCAGAGGCTACAAATGAACCAGGACTAGCTTTTGCATTTGGGAAATTCGATGGTATTCTTGGTTTAGCTTATGATACTATTTCTGTTAATAAAATAGTTCCACCAGTTTATAAAGCTATTAATGAGGGTTTATTAGATGAACCTAGATTTGCATTTTATTTAGGTGATTCTAACAACTCTGAAGAGGGAGGTGAAGTCACTTTTGGCGGTGTTGATAAATCCAAATATCAAGGTAGTATCACATGGTTACCTGTTCGCCGTAAAGCTTATTGGGAAGTCAAATTTGATGGTATTAGTTTAGGCGATGATTATGGTGATTTATTTAACACAGGTGCGGCTATTGATACAGGTACATCTTTAATTGCATTACCATCAGATTTGGCTGAAATGTTGAATAATAAAATTGGAGCGAAAAAAAGTTGGTCTGGTCAATACACCATAGATTGTGATTCCAGGGATGATTTACCAGATTTGACATTTAATTTAAATGGATATAACTTTACCATTAGTCCATATGATTATATCTTGGAGATATCTGGATCATGTATTTCTTCATTTACACCAATGGACTTTCCAGCACCTATTGGACCTTTAGCTATTTTAGGTGATTCTTTCTTGCGTAGATTTTATTCTATATATGATTTAGGTAATGATGCGGTTGGCTTAGCTAAGGCTGTTTAAAACAACAACTTGTTATACATTTATATGCAGTTATTTTATTAGTGGTTTTAAACTCCTTTTATATGTATTGTTTTCTGCATGCACTTTTCTGCACAATCTATTTCACATAAATTCTACTTAACGTTTACACCAATTTTATATTTTAAAAAAATAAAATAATATCATCAAACTCTTCTATATTCATTAAAGATTCATCTTAATTATTTTTAATTACATTTCTTAAATATACATTTTTGTTTCCTAATTAGGAAGTCAACCACCGTTCTTTCAAAATTTTCGAACGTCAGAGAAAAGAAAACAATTGACTAAAACTTTTGAACTTTTAGGCACTATAAAGTGAAAACAACAAAAAGAAAATAAAGCCGGGGCAAAAACATCAACTTTTGTACAATTTTCATTTGAAACGCGTCGTTACTACTGATTTATCAAACTCACTATACATTATTTGTTTTGTTTGTTGCCGCTTCAATTGTTTGTGTTGAATTGTCATTTATTATTATTTTAATCTTCCTCCTGATATTTGTTAACGGTTGAAATTTATCAGATAAACAACTTTGAAAGAAAGAAGAAAAAATTTCTGACGCGTTTTGTTTTTATATCCAGAGCAAATAGAGGAAGAACATCATTCCATTGAATTCAATTGATTTATTTTTTTTGTTTTATTTTGTTTGAAAAGATTATCAATTTTTTTTTTTTTAATTGACGTGACGACTATTAGTTTTATAAACAATGAGTGCTGAAGAAGAGGAAGAACAACAACAACAACAACAACCACAACAATCATCAGAGCTAGACCTAGGGACGGTTACTGATGCTGGTGCTCCTGAAATTAATAATGATTCCGTGAACCCTGAGTCAGAAGTAAAGGATGAAGAAAATGAAGAATCTAAAGTTGCTAAAGATGATTCTAAACAAAATACCTCAAATGTGCTTGAACAAGAAAAACCAATAGAATTTGAAAAACAAGAAAGTAAGGATGAATCTGAGGAAAAATCCAAGCAAGAAGAAGAAGAAGAAGAAGAAGCTAAAGATGACCCAAATGAAGAAGCTAAAGAAGAAGTCAAGGAAGAATCTAAAGCAACCGTTTCTGAAGAATTAAAACAAATTCAATCTGATATAGATGAACCATCCAAGGATTCAACTGAAAAGCCAGTTGATACTGAAACTAAGACTGAAGAACCATCAGAAGATACAGATGTTGTTATGAAGGATAGTGATGATTTTCAAGAAAAACCACATGAATTTACAACTAATGAAAATCAAGAGCTCGAAGCTTTACAACCAAAACAAGAAATAGAATCTAAAGAAACAGAATCAAAAGAAACAGAATCAAAAGAAACCAAAACCACTGATAAAGACACTATTAAAATTAACAACACAGAAGAATCTAAACCAAAAGAAACCACGACCACCACTGATGCAGATATTGAAATTCCAGATGTTGATGGTGAAGATGATTTATTTGCTGATTTGAAGATACCTGATAACGATAATAACAGTGAATACAATGGTTCTGGTTCTGATGATGATGATGATGATGATGATGATGAAGACGTGAAGGAAGATGACGAAGATGATGAAACAAAAGAACAAAAGGAAAAAGAAAATACTTCTCAAAGTCGAAAATCTAAATCTCCAAAATTAAAAGTTGAAGATGAACCAACTACTGGTGAAAAAGAAACACCATCTGAAAACAAACCCACCATTGATCATCCAGAAGATGATCAACAAGCTGAAGAACAACAGCCTGTTCAACCTGAAGAACCTTATGTGCCCCAAACTCATACAATAGTACTACCTTCATATGCCTCTTGGTTTGATTTCAAGAAAATACATCCAATTGAAAAAGAATCATTACCTGAGTTTTTTACCAACAAAAATCCATCAAAAACACCACAGATATATGTAAAATATAGAAACTTCCTGATAAATGTTTACAGATTAAATCCAAATGATTATTTAACTGTCACAGCAGCTAGAAGAAATTTGGTGGGTGATGTTGGAACCATTTTAAGATTACATAGATTCTTGACTAGATGGGGGTTGATTAATTACCAAGTTGATGCTGATATTAAACCAAAACCTGTTGTACCTCCTTTTACTGGTGATTATTCTGTTAGTTATGATGCTCCAAAGGGATTGTTTCCATTTGAAAGTTATAAACCAACTCTAGAAGTTCCAAAACTGGAAAAATTGAAAACTTTATTAAACATCAATAATGATAATAGTTCAAGTATTTCTGCTGAACCAAACAACAAGAAGAGAAAATTAGAAGAAGGTAATACAGAAACAACAATAACACAGCAAACTAATGAAAATGAACCAGCAGATAGTTTCCAAAAGGAAACAACAGTAAATGGTGTTAAGAAACCAAGAATTATCGATAGCATAAATGATGGATGGACAAAAGAAGATTTGAAAAATTTGTTAGAAGGGTTATCCAAATATAAAGGAGATTGGAGTGCCATTGCAGAGCATGTTGGTACACATACTGTTGAACAGTGTATTGTTAGATTTCTAAAATTACCAATTGAAGACAAATATCTTGGTGATAACACTCAAAATTTGGGTCCATTGAAGTATGCCCCATACCTACCATTTTCACAAGCTGATAATCCTGTTTTATCTACCATTGCATTTTTGGTATCATTAGTTGATCCAGATGTTGTTAAAGCTGCTACTCAATCTGCTATCAAGATAATTGATGAAAAAGATTTGGAAAAATCCTTGGATGAACAAGTTAAATTAGAACAAGAATCCAAGCCAGATGATAATATTGATAGTTTGAAAGAGGCCTCTAAAGTAGCCATTGCTACTGTCGGTGCTAGAAGTCATGTTTTCAAGACTAATGAAGAAATTGAGATGAATAAATTGACTAACATAATAGTTAACACTCAACTAACCAAGTTGGAATTAAAATTAAAGAGATTGGAAGGTTTAGAAAGAGAATTGGACTTAGAAAAGAAAATTTTAGAAAAACAACAAGATGAATTATTTTTGGACCGTTTAGCATTTGCCAAAACTACTTCTCTAGTTGCATCTAAATTAACAACAGCAACTACAAAAACAACACCTGAAGAAATATCTACATTATTACAAGAAGCTAAAGAAGTTTTGGCCAATCCTCCAAGAGCTGAAACCTCTGCATTTAACCTGTCTAAAGGTGGTATTTCCAGCACTGGTGCTAATGAAAGCTCCGTTGATAATAATGATGATCAAATCAAACCAATTAGTATTGAGACCCCACAAACTTATAGATACTGGTCTGGTTGAATGATATAAAGATAAAAAAAGTTGAATTTATCGAAATAATAATTATGTGTTTTTATTTTTCATTTCAAAAATTGTTTAAAAAAGTGTGTATTTTTATTAAACTTGTATAACTAGAATATTGTAGTATAAATCACTACATTAAAGTAGATTGATTAAATAAATTAAAATAAATAAAAACAAAATAACTTATAACTTCTTAAAATTGACTCTCAACATAAATGGACAAATTGGTCCAGCAGGAGTAATTCTTTCTTTCCAAGTTGGATCTAATTCGACTTCAAAATTAGCTAAAACTTCTTTAACGAAAACCCTCGATTCATATAAAGCAAATCTCTCACCAAGACATGCACGCTTCCCACCATGGAAAGTTGAAAAAGTAGAATTACTTTTAGCAATCTTATAATTTTTTTGGATTTCAGTTATATTTGAACCCCATCTTTCTGGTTTAAATTCATTTGGTTCAGTCCAATGATGTTCATCACGATTTGTAATAAAGTTGTTATAACCTAGGTATGCACCTTCTGGAACTCTAATATTTGGCCCTAAGATACAGTTTTTTGAAGCTCTTCTGTTAATGATTTGACCTAATGGAGGATACATTCTTAAAGCTTCATACAGGGTGGAGTTTAACAATGGTAATTGATCTAAAGAGTCATAATCAGTGTTTTTAGTCTCTTGTCTTAATTGTTCTTGTAAGTCTTGGAATTTAGACAAGATATATAGAATTGTAGTGAAGAATAATTGTGGATTTTCATGACCAGCAACTAAAATGATGACAGAATTATCAGCAAATTGCTTTTCTGTAATTTCACCATTTACCAAAGCTTGATATAGTTTATACCCAGCAGTATGCATATCTGGGTTGTTCTTTTGACTTTCTTTTAATCTATCAGTAAGGTAGTCTCTAAAGTTCCCAACTTCTTTACGAGCTTTAATTCTTGAAGGAATTGGTAATTGGTCAAAAAGTGGAAAGTTTAAATAGAATGGAATGAAGATTTGTGATTTAACAAACTTTAACTTGTTGTGTAGTTCAGAAGACTGTAGTTGATCTAAAGTTTGAAAATCACAACCAAGCATACATTCTCCAATATTAGCCAAAGACAATCTTTGCAAATAATCAGAAACCACTAATATTTTAGAATCATTATTCTCACCAATAGATAAATTCAACAAATTGACAAATTTTAAAGTATTTTTGATCACTGGTCTAGTGTCTGGAAATTGTATACCTTGAGTAATAACACTTCTATACATTTTCCAAACTTCACCATGAGCACTAATAACATTATCACCAGTATATTCAGACAACACAGCATAAGGAATCTTTTTCTGATTACCACTTTTTGCAAAAGTATTTTCATCTTTAAACATTTGTGCCAAATATTCAGGTTTAGTCACCAAAATATTCCACCTCGATGCAAAATAAATTTTGACAGCACCATATTTATCCAATTTCTCCTTCAAGTAACGATTATAAATATCTTTTTGATCCATGTCAGTATAGGATCCCAAGAAAGAAACATAGAATGGAATTGTTGGGATATTCTTTGGAAAGTTAAGTGGTGGGAATAGGATTGTGACGATCAGGTATGTTACTGCAATGATAAGCAGGAGTTTAAGCAAGTGGATAATATCAATCATGATTAAAAAAAAAAGGACAATAACAAGAAGTAGGAGTTATTTGCTTCTGAGCCAGTTAATTCTTGTTTTATATGAACAATATCAAGGGCTCTATTAGTCGATAAGAGCAACAATGGTGAGATGAGAGATAATGTCCCTTTGAAATTGAAACGGTGATGATCTCTGTTGCACAGTGAATGTATTATGACAATAGAAATATTGCAGTTTTAAGGTCAAACCTATGAAATTGATATAAATGTAATTCTTATCAAGAATAGATTAATACCATCATTGTTATAGTTCGAGATTTCACACAAAATGTCTATTAAATTTGAGGTTTTCTTACTATTGGCTGATAATCGAGATGAGCAAATAAAATTATTCAAGAGCATTTTAAATTGAAAAACATAGATTTACTGGGAAATGAAGGAAAAATTGATCATTGAGAGTGGTTGAGACTATTTTTATACTTGACTCTATAGTTTAGAGTTGAAAGAAGTTTAAATAGAGTGAAAAGCCTTTTCTTTTCTGTTTCAGTATTTTTTAATCTTCTCTACTCCAATTTCAATATTATTACAACAATGTCAAATTCTAGTATTACTTTGGGTATAGACAAACAGCAAAATAATAATATCCAAGGGAATACTGATGCTCAAGAGATACAGACTACCAAAGACGAGCCGGTTGAGCAGCAGCAACAAAAGGACCCTGAAAAACAAGCCCCACCTCCATATTCAGCATTTTCACCTTTAAGAAGAAAATGGATCATCTTTCTTGTCACTTTTGCTGGGTTTCTAGGTCCTGTGAGTGGTAATATATATATCCCATTGTTACCACTTTTTCAAAAGGTTTTCCATGCATCAGCTACAAAGATAAATGGTACTGTTTCTGTATTTATGGCTGTTTTTGCAGTAGCTCCATTAGGATGGGCTTCATTCTCAGATCTTGGGGGTAGAAAAACACTATACCTGGTATCCTTAGTTTTCTTCATCCTAGCTAATATTTTACTAGCTGCTGTTCCCGCAAATATTGTTGCATTATATATTTTAAGGGTTCTACAGGCTTTTGGTGCTTCAAGTGTGATGAGTGTTGGTGCTGGTACAGTTGCTGATATCATTGAGCCAAAGCATAGAGCTAAAGCCATTTCATTTTTTATGTTGGGCCCTCAAATGGGACCAGTGTTAGGTCCAATATTGTCTATTATTTCTGTTCATGATGAATGGAGATGGATTTTTGGATTCTTAGCTTTATTAGGTGCCACTGTATATGTGATAATATTGTTCTTTTTACCAGAAACGCTTCGTTATCTTGTTGGAAATGGTGAAGGTGTTAGTAAAAGTTGGTTTGTTAAACCAAGATTATATCAAAAAAGGATTGTTCATGATGATAAAAAATACCCACCACCACCAAAACCAAGTGTTCAAGGTATTCTTAAAATTTTAAAATACTGGCCAGTCACTTTATGTTCATTAAATGCTGCATTATTGTTTGCAACGTTTTATGCAGTTTCTGTGACTTTTGCTAAGATATTGAAAGAAAAATACCATTTTTCAAATCTTGCTGTTAGTTTTTCATATTGTTGTCCTGGTATTTCCTTGATATCTGGGTCTTTAATTGGTGGACGTTTATCTGATCGTTTGAGAAGACATATGCTAGAAAAGCACAAAGAAAATTATGTCCCTGAACATAGATTTTCTTTACAAACAATAGGTTTTATTATTTCAATGGCAGGTGTTTTAGGTTATGGTTGGTGTGTTGACAAACATGTTCATGTTGTTGCAGTCTTTGTCTTTACATTCTTAGCTGGGTTTGGTATGACATTTGTCTTTGTCACTAATACCACCTATTTAACTGAATGTTCTACAAGGCAACCAGCTACAAATGTTGCTATTGGTAATTTCTTTAGAAATACAGCAGCAGCAATTTCCTCAGTTTCTATTGAAAAATTAATTGAAAAAGAAACTTTTGGTTGGTGTTTTACAGGGTTAGCTTTTCTGGACCTTATTGGTATTGCAATTGTATTCATTTTGGTTGAAAAAGGTCCGCAATGGAGAAAAGAGTTCCAAGAAACTTTACCACCAGCTCCTGGTCCACCAGTTGTTAAACCAGTTAATGTTGTAGCAGATGATATCCCTAAAATTACTCCAAGTTTTGAAAAAAATGAAAGTAATAGTTCAAATGAAAAAGAAGATGACAAAGTTTCTCAAGAATCTTTTGAAACTTCTAACACTCCTAAAGAGAAATGAACAAAAAAAAATATGTTTTTTATGCTTTGTATTGGCTTTGTATTATCTATAGCTTATCTTTTAACAATAATAATGATACTATTCTATCTTGAATTAATTTCCAGAATTTAGTTTCATGTATAACAATGCATTGATATGCAACGTAAATGCTCAGCGTCCCCAACCAAAAAACCGAATCGGGAAATCGACCGTATCAAAATGACAGATGAATTTCTGTTGTTTTTTTGGACGAAATTAATGAACAGAGTGTTGTGTAAAAGGAGGCAATCAGAACGTAAACAAAACTCTGTTGATTCACAAAGAAAAAAAAAAAGAATTGTCAGAATTGTTACAAGATGAAGTTGGATGTTAAAGTATGTTTTAGAATTGGTTTTAGCGAGCTTGATTTTATTTCATATGTTTGGAATGAAATCTAAGCGCGTTAAAAGTTGGTTGTGTATTGTAAACAAAAGTCTAACTTATTGATTTTAGAAACAGTTCAGCTCGCGTACTGACAGAGTTAAAGGCATTGATTTCCATCCTAGTGAACCATGGGTGTTAACTACATTGTATTCTGGTATGCTCATTTTAAGATCTTCCAAATAGTGAAACTTTTATTAACAGACTTATAGGTCGTGTTGAAATATGGTCATATGAAACAGGAGTATGTTTACAGTGAATATGTTTTCAATTATTTATTAACAATATTTAGACTAAAATCAAATCCATTGATGTCACTGAAGTTCCGGTTCGTGCTGGTAGATTTATTGCTCGTAAAAATTGGATTGTTGTTGGTTCTGATGATTTCCAAGTTCGTGTCTATAACTACAATACTGGTGAAAAAGTTGCTCAATTTGAAGCTCATCCAGATTATATTCGTTCAATTGCAGTTCATCCTACCCGTCCATTCTTATTGACTTCTTCTGATGATATGACCATTAAATTATGGAATTGGGATAATAATTGGAGGTTAGAACAAACTTTTGAAGGACACAACCACTATGTTATGTCTTTGGCTTTTAATCCAAAAGATTTGAACACATTTGCTTCTGCTTGTTTGGATCACACAGTCAAAATATGGTCCTTGGGTAATGCTCAACCAAACTTTACAATGACTGCCCATGAAACTAAAGGTGTTAATTTTGTTAGTTACTGTCCACATTCTGATAAACCATACTTAATAACAGCTTCAGATGATAAAACTGTCAAAATTTGGGATTATCAAACCAAATCTGAAGTTGCTACTTTGTCTGGCCACACAGCTAATGTCTCTTTTGCCATTTATCATAAAGAATTACCAATCATCATTTCAGGTTCTGAAGATGCTACAATCAAGATCTGGAACTCTAGTACATACAAATTGGAAAAAACCTTGAATTATGGTTTAGAAAGAGCTTGGTGTATTTCTGCTCAAGAACAATCAAACACCATTGCTGTTGGTTTTGATGCTGGTTTCACAGTTTTATCTTTGGGTAATGATGAACCTCGTGTTTCTATGGATCCTGTTGGTAAACTAATCTGGTCCAAAAACACTGAAGTTTATAGTTCTGTTATCAAAGGGAATGAAGGTGTTGAAGATGGTGAAACTTTACCATTGACCGCTAAAGATTTGGGTGCTGTTGAAATCTTCCCAACTTCTTTAAAACACTCTCCAAATGGTCGTTTTGTTACTGTTACTGGTGATGGTGAATATATTATCTATACCGCTTTAGCTTGGAGAAATAAGGATTATGGTTCTGCTGTTGATTTTGTTTGGGCCGATGATCCAAATATCTTTGCTATTAGAGATGCACAAGATCAAATTATCATCCACAAGAATTTCAAGCCAAAACCAAATGGTAACATTGATTTCCCATACGCCGTTGATAAGCTATATGGTGGTGTTTTATTGGGGGTTAAGTCTGATGATTTCGTTGCTTTCTACGATTGGGAATCTGGTCAATTAGTTAGAAGAGTTGATGTTGATGCCACTGATGTCATCTGGTCTGAATCTGGTGAATTAGTTCTAATTGTTTCTTCTGAAGCTTCTTATGCTTTAAGATTTGACAAGGAAGTTTTCACTGAAGCTGTTGAAAATGGTGAAGTTGATGAAGAAGAAGGTGTTGACAGTGCTTTTGAAGTCTTGTATGATGTCACCGAAGTTGTTACTTCTGGTAAATGGGTTGGTGATGTTTTCATCTTCACTACTGATACCAATAGATTGAACTATTTGGTTGGTGGTAAGACTTACAATATTGCCCATTTCGATAAGAATGCATACATTTTAGGTTACTTGGCTCGTGACAATAAAGTGTATGTCACCGACAAAGATATTAACATTACAAGTTATCACTTATCATTGGCAGTTTTGGAATACCAAACTTTAGTATTGAGAGGTGAATTAGAACAAGCTAACCAGGATTACTTGCCAAATATTGAAAAAGAAGATTTGTTTAAAATTTCAAGATTTTTGGAAGCTCAAGATTATTTGACCGAAGCTTTGGAAATTACTCCAGATTCAGAACAAAAATTCGACATTGCATTAAAGATTAAAGATTTTGAAACAGCTCGTTCAATTGCTGCTAAAGAAGATACAGAACATAAATGGAGAGCTCTTGGTGATTTGGCTTTATCCTCATTCAGATATAAATTAGCATTAGAGTCATTTGAAAAAGCTCATGATTTAGAAACACTATTGTTATTATACAGTTCTTTTAACGATAAGACTAACTTAACAAAGGTTGCTGAAGCTGCCAAATTAAAAGGTAAATACAACGTTGCATTTAATGCATACTGGGTCACTGGTGATATCCAAAATGCTGTTGATTTGTTAGCTATTAGTGGTAGAAATACCGAAGCTGCATTCTTTGGTCAAACTTTCGGTGGTGATGTTTCTCAAGTTGTTGCTGAATGGAAAGCTTCTCTTAACAAAGAAGGTAAAACCACTATCTCTGAAAGAATTAATGTACCAGGTGTTGATGCTGGTTTTCCACAAAAACAAGGTGATCTATTAGATTTGGATGATACCCCAGTTGAAACGGAGGAACCAGAAGCTGCCGAACAAGAAGAGGATGAAGAAATAACTGAAGATATTCCAGCAGAAATTGCCGAAGAAGATGTTGTTCAGGAGCTTACAGCTACTGAAGCTGAAGCTGAAACTAAAGAAGCTACTGATTGATTTAAAGAATGAACTATGTATATGTGTATTAGTGGAACCAGCCAATGATTATAAAAACCAATAAAGTTAATTATGTTATTTTTTTGTTAGATAATTATGTAGTTGTTTTAAGGAAATTTTAAGTAAAAACTTTCACTTTATCAACTTTTGCTCTTTTCTGTTTACAAATGAAATAGGCTTCGCTAGATTCTTTACGACTAGCATATGGCTTATCTCTTTGAACGTTAGCAAACACTTTTTTCAATCTTTGTTCTAAAAATTTATCTTCTGCACCAGTAAAAAACTTGCAGACAAAAGAGCCATTTGGTTTTAATAGATCTATAGATAAAATAAGTGCAGCATCACAAAGATTCTAAATATAATGTTAGTACTGAGTAATAACCAAAAGTCTTTAAACGTACCATGCTTGCAAAATGATCTTTTGCTATCAAACCACTTGTATTTGCCATCCTATGATACGACATTCTAGTTGTGTTATTCCAATAAATATCTGGGGGAGGAATCAAATCATACATATCGCTAATAACAACATCAATTGGGTATTGTTCTAGTTGTCCTTTAATTTTTTTTCCTTCAGTGGAATTCTCTATGATTTCAGTTTGAATATAACTTAAATTATGTGCTGGATCAGAACTTTTTCTTAAATTTGACACATCAAGAGTTTGAAAAAATTGTCTAATACTTTCATGAGTTTTTTTGGAATATATATTCCCTTGCATCACTGAAGCACCTTTAGGTGGAGGAGAATTCAAGATATCGACACCTAAAACACGCCCATTTGGATTGGTTCTTTCAACGGCAACTTGGGTCCATGCTCCAGGAGCATAACCTAAATCAACAACACGAAAACCTGGTCTAAATAAGTGGTGTTTATCGTCAATTTCTTTTAATTTATAAGCTGCCCTAGATCTGTAATCATCAAATCTAGCTTGTCTAGTATATCTATCTTTATGTTGTCTTTGAATCCATTTATTTGAACTCGCAGACTTTTCGGCATATTGTCGAAGACCAGAAAATAAATTGGGTATTATTATAGGTTTTTGTGGTCTCATGAACATCATTCTAATATTAAATAAAACTCAACTGAAATCAAAAGAGAATAGTGATCTTCTTACTATTAATGTTTATATGTATATCAGGTGTCATATTGATTTAATAATGATAGTCTGTATGACAGTACAATTTTGACAGATATTATATAATGTATTACGTAATATACCGGTTTGAGCAGCAAAGAGAGATTAATTTATTTAAAAAATGCAGTAAATAAAATGAAAATTAACTGAATTTTAATTGATTTATAGTTACTAAAATATATCAATATAGATCCATGATATATAAAATCTTAAAATGTCTTGAGAAACAACTATTTAAATTCTTAACATTTGTGACTGCTTTTTTGTTTATTACATCCGGACATCTCACAGTTGGAAAATTTCGAAAATTTTCAGACTCTGCATATTTTGGTGTTGTGATGTGAAAAATTTATACAAAAATAATTGGTGATGAAGCAGAACCAAGACTCTTTTATATAGAAAGTATCCGTCGAAAAACCACTATCAGGACCACCAAATCTTTTGGAAGACGAATAACTCAAAATGTCTAAGATCACTAACTCCCAAGTCCGTGAACACGTCAAGGATATCCTAGAATACTCCACCAACACTAAGCAAAGAAACTTTTTGGAAACTGTTGAATTGCAAGTTGGTTTGAAGAACTATGACCCTCAAAGAGATAAGCGTTTCTCTGGTTCTTTGAAATTACCACAAGTCCCAAGACCAAACATGTCTATCTGTATCTTTGGTGATGCTTTCGATGTTGACAGAGCTAAATCTTGTGGTGTTGATGCCATGTCTGTTGATGACTTGAAGAAATTGAACAAGAACAAAAAATTGATTAAGAAATTGGCTAAGAAATACAACGCTTTCATTGCTTCTGATGTCTTGATTAAGCAAGTTCCAAGATTGTTGGGTCCACAATTATCCAAGGCTGGTAAGTTCCCATCTCCAGTTTCTCACAACGATGATTTATACGGTAAGGTTACTGAAGTTAAATCTACCATCAAGTTCCAATTGAAAAAGGTCTTGTGTTTGGCTGTTGCTGTTGGTAACGTTGAAATGGAAGAAGACGTTTTGGTTAACCAAATTGTCATGTCTGTTAACTTTTTGGTTTCTTTGTTGAAAAAGAACTGGCAAAACGTTGGTTCTTTAGTCATCAAGTCCTCTATGGGTCCATCTCACAGATTGTACTAAACGTGATTATTAGAATCCATTTTTATGCAATAAAAGTTTAAAAACCATTTCTTTTGAAATTGTAGATTTTTTTTTTCTTTAATATGTCTTTGTAGAGGATCCTCAAGGATTCGAACTTGGAATTTTTAGGGCGATGGGGTTCTCTAGAAAATGCAAAAAAATGATTAACTAAATCAAAAGTTTAAATCAACTTTAACAACAAGAGCAATAAACAAAGAAAATAGGAAAGATTATAGAAAGAATAATTCATTATTTTAGTTATTCTTATAAAACTGGTTTCAATATTTTATTATTTTTTTTTCAGTAACTTTAGATCAAATAATTTCGTGGCAAACGACCCCAGCTGAAACATCAACAACATCAACAACAAGTCAAACATACCGGTAAAAAGATCTAATGTGTGATATTCCTATTAAGGGATGTGTGCAGAACAACTTCACAGATGAAGTGAGCCCATTTAAACAAAGCCGCCCTGAACCAAAAGTTTCTGAGGTTGATATTTCCAATATTTTGAATAGTGAGAATTTAGTGCTTGAGGATATTGACTCATTAGCAGCACTACGGCTATTGAATGATATGGTTACTTCTCTGGTGAATGAAAAAGTTGCTTCTCAAAATAATGTTGCTAATAATGGGCTACCAAGTCCGTGTTCTGAGCCACTTGATGGGTCTTGTGCTGGTTCTATTGAAGATGAGATTCAAAAATTACCACTATCACCAACACAACAACGTCGCCAGTTAATAAATGAGGATGATGATACTGAAGACGTGGAAATACTAGATACTGATAAACCAACTGATCCTACAAAGAAGTTCCCATTGGCAAGTTCGATTCAAAATGAAATGTTGGCTAACAGGTTTTCTTTAAAAGCTGATCCAGGACTGAGTCTGACCGAATATTTGGAAAGAATAAACAAATATTGCCAACTTTCCACAGCAGTATATCTTACAACATGCTTATACATTTACAAGATTACCAAGGTGTTTAAAGTTTTGAAATTAACCAAGTTAAACATTCACAGAGTATTAATTGCAGCTATAAGAATCAGTTGTAAAACTGTGGAAGATATCTCCCATTCTCAATCATTTATTGCAAAGATTGGTGGTATAAACACAAAAGACTTGTTGTTTCTAGAGATCTCAATGTTATTTTTATTACAGTTTGATTGTCAAGTTAATGCTACAACATTGAGCTCCTTTCTTCCTGTATTAAAAAATTGCATACAATAATAAATTAATACTGATAATAATAATAGATAGCCAGTTAAACTATTTTACTGGGAATTGCATAAAAAAATTGAGATGTGTTACGAGTGAATTTTTAATATTTTAGTTTTTTTTTTTAATTAATGAGATAAATATTTATGTTTGTGTTACATGAGATCTTTGAGGAGATTTTATCGTTGTTACAAAATGTATTTAATGCACTTTTAGTGAGATGTTTCAAACGGTTCATATATATTATCTACTGGTCCTACTTTTGTGACAGAACTCCAAGAAAGAAACATTTCGTTTTGCGTGATATTTTAAATCAAGTACATAAACATATTAGAAGTGAGGCATCATAAAATTAGAAGAAATACCGTTTTAGATAATGAAGGTTGATTTATGGTTTTTATTTTTGAACTTGGTGTGCTTTGTTAAGCTTTGTGTTGGTAAGCATGGGTGGATCTTACCTAGTAAAACTTGTGACAATGGTGAACTGAAATTTCCATACACTGGATTCAGAGTTCATAGACATTATGTTGTTAAAAATATGAAACCACCATTATTACATTTTGTTTCTTTGACTCATTGTGACTCTGGATCATTGGATTATGAAAGATTAACAAGAACGGGTAGAGATACTGATATTGAATGGGATAAGCCAGTATGTTTATTATTACCTGATCATCAGGAAAGAGATCCTGATGGTAAAATCAGTAAAAAGAATAAGAACCAAAAGGATAAAGACCATGAAGATTCAAGAACTACAACTTCAAATTTATACAAACCAAAACGAACACACAAGATTGCAAAGTTTTTGAACAAGAAACCTAATCCTCATGCTATTTTAGATTCTGATGTTATGAATAACAATAATAAAATTAAGAAGTTTTATGATGCTAAGAATAATACAATTATAGAGCAAACTAAAGACCAACAGAATGAGCAAGATGGTGAGAAACAAACCGAATATCACCAACCAGAAGAACCAACTGGAGAGAATGACAATACATTAACAAGATTTCAAAAAAGGGCTGGTATTGCGAAACAAACTTTTAACCAGTTTTTAAGAAAAATAACATCCAGATTTAAATTTGTTGAATATGTTGATGATTCTTTAATTAAACCTTTTGAAGATTTGAAAATTTTAAACTATAGTAATTTTGATTTGAGTGATTTGAAATGTTACAAGTTGGCTAGAAGAAAGAAATATGCATTGAGAGAAATGCCTCTTTATGTTCCATATACTTGGGTTGGAGGTCTTTTTGAATGCCAGATAACAGACGAAGTTAAACAGGAATATTTGAATAGTTTGCAAAATGCTGGTGATTTCATTAAACCTATGGAATTTAAATGTAATGCCAATAACTCTCGTCCAGTTCTGCCTTTACTTGCTGACGATTTCATGTATCAATGGATTGAAAAAGAACGAGGTTTTACAGTAACTCAACGCATTCCATATTTGTTTACCCCAGTTGCTGTCAAGTCAAAATATGGGAAACCTAAACAAGAATTAGGTATTCATAGTTTTGAATATCTTTATAACTATAAGAGCTGGTTTGATCAAATTCCACAAAAAACATGGTATAAAGAGTTGGATGTTAATGAAAAATATAATTACACTGAAGATGATATTTCAAAGATGTCTCAAGTTTTTACTGAAACCATAAACATGTTCAAACATGCACTTACATTTGACTTGAAATATTTCCCTCTTGAATGGGATAGACGTGATTTGCTTGGTGTTGATAATGATACCATTTCATATATAGAACTTGAGTTTTTGAGTGCAGTGTCACATTTGAAAGATAAAATTCCAGCTCAGAAAATTTTGAATGAAACCCAAATCTTGTGGGATCAAATGGCTTTGAGCAAAGAAGAGTTTGATTATGATGAACCTGAATTTTATGGAATTTAAACTAAATATTGATGAATATAATAATTAATATAATTAATATGATTGTATTTTACATCCTACATTTGTAAATCTATCTTGAAAATTATCATGAATTTTTATTATTTGTACAAACCTAAAATTTGTTATATGTTTAATGATCAAAACAGAGCAACCTGAGTAGTAAAAAAAATGATGACTTTTGAATCCGAATCCTAGTCCTAGTATACAATAATAATAATAAAAATAAAAGTAAATGAATGAAAAAAAAAAAAAAGAAGCATAAGCTTAGATGCCTGTCTTTATCTTTTGCTTAACCAACCAATTTTGAGTATCCCGTTTTTTATAAATGTTTTTGTTTGTTGTTCTTTTTCAGTTTAAAACTTTGAGTAGTTTTCATCTATTTGAGAAACTCTGTTATTAGAGTTACCGCCACCAATGAAATCTGTAGTGGTTGTAAAATCGGAATCATTCACTCTATCAGGGGATGGATGGACTGAAGACATTGAAAATTCTCTTTGATGATCTGGTTGGGTTGCAGGAGGTTCTGAGGCTTCAAAATCAAAACCTGTGTTTGGTAATGGTGGTTGAGTTTCATCATCATGGTGTTGATGATGGATTAAACTTGCATCAGACAATAGTCTCTTACCTTTGTTTTTACTCTTATTTCTCTTTAAAGATTTACCTCTAGTCAACTTACGAACCATCTTACCAGCCAAAGTTTCTTTTTCATCAGGATGAGTATCTTCGTTACTGGATGGTGATGTTTTATCATTTGAAGAATCTTCTGATTTGTTCAAGTCTTGTAATTTATGAATTTCAGACTCCCAATTTTCATTATGATCTTTAGCAGCCATACCCAAAGCTAATAATTCAGCAGTTGGACCCTTTTGTGCACCGTGTTGACTAAATCTTTGGAAAGAAGTTCTATCATCTTTAGCTGGCTTAAATCTAGTATCTGGGTTCTTAGAAAACATAACCCAACAACAACAAACCAAAATCATAACCAACAAGATTAAGGAGAAAGCAGCGTTTAGGACAAAGAAGACCCAACCCATAATAGAAGCAACAGCAGCAGGTTGGCCATAAATGTTAGAGAAGAAAGTGAACAAGAAAGAATTCACGGTAGTAACAGTTTGAATCAAGATATTTAAAATGTTAGTTGAACGATCTAAATATGGTTGATAATGAATTAATAAACCCATGTAAACCATATCAATAATCCAGAAAACCATAGCTTGAGTTTTACCAGAAGATTGACAAAAAGAAATGAAAATGGCTTTAATTAATGTATGCACCAAAATTAAACCACCCCACCAGTATTTACTAGCTTGAAACATTGTGTAAAAGAACCCATACTTATCTAAAATTCTTTGGTTACCGTATAAAGTAGCAGCTGGATTTTTATGATCTCTAATGGATTGTCTAGCAAAAGAAAAAACTCTAAAACAGGTCCAAGCCAAAATACCTAAAGCTAGTATTAAGAATAAAACAGCTAGAACGATAACAGCTGGAGAATCTTGTTGAACGAATTCCCAGAATGACAAAATAACCAATTGAGTAAACCCAATATAAATATATCTTGACAAACAACCTTTTAAAACAGTTCTCCAATTTTCTCTAAAATCAGCTAAAACTGTTGGTTTCATCCAACCAGCTTTAATGAATAATTCAGAAGCATATTTAAAAACGAAAATCAAACCAACTAAAACATAACCACATAAAATAAAGAATGTAAACCCAGTACAAACAACACTAGTTAATTCGATATGAGCTTGATAAGCCAATCTTTTAATACCTCTAAAAATCAACACATTAGAATTACCGTATAAAACTTGTGGTTTAGCTCTTTTGAACAATTCAACACCTCTTTCAATTAAACCAGTAGTATATTCCAAAGATCTTTGAGCTAGAATGTTGATGGTAGAAGAGGTCAAGTATAAAGTTGGACTACCACCAGTAGATTGAACATACCATCTAAAGATTTTTTGCATAAATGTAACTCTAATTAACCCCATTGACCAAGCCAAATTTTCAGCCCAAGCTGCAGCAATTGGTGGAACAGTATCAACATGTTGCATTGAAATAATAACAACAGATTGAAAATATAAAAATAAGGAAACAGCATTAGCTGAGATGTGAGCAGCAGCATTAGAATTTCTAAAAGCAGAAGCTAAAGCAGAAGCTAATAAACCCAAACCAGCAATGACGGCAGTTGCCCATTTGGCACCAACTTGAGAGACGGTTTTACCGTTAGTAAAATAAGCTTGAATACAAGCTAATCTTGTATTATTTTGGGACATAACCTGAATTCTAGCAAATGCATCAATATCTGGCACGGTATAGGCAATACCAGGAATCTGTTTAGTTAATGATTTATCAATATATTGAATGGAATCAATTTCAACATTACCAGGGAACAATGGACAAAATTGCTTGAAATAACTATAATCACAAGGATTTATAGTCTTTGAGATAATCTTGAACCCATAAGCGTAGACATCAATCAAAGCATGAATATAATCGTTAACTTCAGAATCTAGATCCAAGGTGTAATGTAAAGAACCATCATCAGGATCGTACACGACATCAAAAAAAGTGGCAGCTAATTGGGATTCTTCCATACAAGTGACCAAAGAAGATGCACTTAAGTGTCTTTTGGCATCCACCAGGCTTAACAGCAGCAGTGAAAAGACTGTGGAAATCAACATAGCGAACGTGTTGTTGTTTGTTTTGAGTGGTTTAAAAATGTAATCAAAGGAATGATCTTTTGATTTGAAAAAAAAGTATCAACAACAATCAACAACCAGCGGAAAATGCAAAAAGAGAGCAGCAGGTACTTTCAATAATATAAAGTGTCAACAAACAATTGGAAGTTCAACAGTTGGAAACAACTTCGCCCTTTTTTTTTTTGGTTATTTGAATTTTGGGCTATTTTTCTAGTTCAACTTCTCACTTTTTTTTCTTTTTGGATCAAAGCGAAAAAAAAAAAATTAAATTCGCGTGTCCCAAATGTCTTAAAAAATTGAGTCAATGTCTAAGGCAAGGTGAGACAATGTATATACAGACACGCAACTCTGCATTAATTACTAAGAATTTACTACATAATTATGCGCTAAGATTTATTTGATGTGTATTATGATGCAGGGAAGATTTAACAGGACATTTCTTGGGTCTTCTATTTTTGGGACATTTGGTCCATATTCGAGACAAATAAGACGAATGCGTACAATTATGAAGGTTGTTTATGACAAAAAGAGCTATCAACAAGACAAGAATAGTTACGATCTTAAGGCTGAATGTTTTATAATGGATAATTAGAGTTCAGGAAGAATTAAACTCATTTATAAATGTTTTTTATTGTTTTATTTTGCAATGTTGCTCTTTGGACCTGTTTTTGATCTTAAGTTTCTTGGTAACTTGTAGATGATGAAGGGCAAAAAAACAATAGACAAGCGAGATATTAGAAGATATTAGTGTGTTATGGTAGTACCAACTAACCACAGGCTCCTGTTAACATAGTAAGCTAATTTATATATATTTAGACACGCTTTTGATGAAATTCAATCGTGTTTGTCTTTTTTATTTTGCACCGCCAAATGGACATGCCACGAGATCAGAATAATTAATAAATATATCAAGAATGATGAAGAAACATAAATCAAGCATGGATCAAAAGAATATTATTTACTAGTTATATTTTATTGTAGTGTTCATGTGACAAAGTTTTACTACTGAATATATTTTTCAGTTTTGCAATGAAACTTAAAATCATGGATATAAATTTGAGGCGAAGCATTGATGAATAAAGTTATAGATTAAACTAGATTCAGATAATGTTTACTCTATAATAATATAGACGTATATAAATGATCTGTACTTTTTGTGTTTTCATTAAATTACCTCGATCCTTTCGATCTGTAAATATGTCTAGGCCTGAGTATTAGTGATCACTATAATTATATATATGTCCATGGTAATTTTATAAAACCTTAAAGATCAACTTTCTTGGAAATTGATAATTGATTAGTTTTATAAAAAATTCCAAGTCTAGATGTAATAAATATAATTCGACCTGACAGTATTTAATAGAATTATTTCCAGAATATGAACTAGTTTGCACCTTGATAATCACATAAATATACATAACACTAGATTCAAAGTTTAAACATAAGAAGCTGGTACGAATGGCTTGCAAAATAAATTGGTTATCTTACATTGTTAATACTAAATATGTTTTATTGAATACTAAAAAGTTTAATTATTATTATATTCCAAAGCGGCATACATGTATATATATATATATTCGTATTTTATTTGACATTAAGATGTTTGGAGATAATTATATATGCAGCGAGATCAACAATTAAACCAAGAATATAATTTGATAAATTACTTGATAAAGAATATTATGTAATGACTGAAAGTACTCAATAAAGCACAATTTTTCAATGCCCATGAGATTTTTTATAAAAAAAGATTTCATGATGGAAAACTAGCTGGAGTTGATCGACTATTATATATATGCCAAATCAAATATTAATAATATAAGCTGTTGATGACAAGGCTCTAAGAGTTTAAAGAAAAATACCGCAGTATAATATATAGTCCAACCATCAGCACTGATACTTACAGTTATTTATGATAAGTATAATAAGTATGAGTTTACCAACTATCATATTTTTCTACTGTAAAGTCAGGTATAAGATTGCTGTGATTAGATAGGTGTGCACTATGATGTAATTAACTGCATATAAAGACACATTGACACAGAAACGTACATATGTATATAGGATATAGATTTGTTGGGACATTCACGTAAGAAAGTTAAACCATGGAACACAGTTTATTCCCCTAACAGTTCTTAAGAAGCGATAACTTACAGCTGCTATACCTTTAAAGAGGTGCGAAAGCTTTATAGAGTTGAATTAAGTAACTCATCGCCTGATATGCCTAATTTATTCTCTAACATAATCAATGAAAATTGATTTTCCTTTGTTCACTGTAACTAATTATAGTAATTATCATTATCTGTGATTTTAAAATACTTTAGTACATAGAGAGATAAGAACAAAAGTTGTATGTGTTTCATACTTCATGCGATTGAAAAAATTTTTGGAGCTCTTTACCAGTTGAGTATATATCTCAATTTTTCCAAGTTAAACATATAGTAAAGCAGGTACATCATTAATTTCTAACGGTTAAACTTTATATTATTAATGCTCACAAGACTTCTAAAGAGTCACTGGACAATTCCGTGTTATCAATAATCATTGAAATCTAATCTCTAAATATTTGAATGATATTGCTAAAGCTGTACGTTTTTGAGACCCACGTGTACAGCTTAAAAGTTATAAATATGAACCCCCATCAAGTTGAAATCGGGGGTTACCAGTACCAGGATTTGTACCTTAAATAATACATTTAAGACGTACTAATTATGCACCTAGCTCATTATCAGTATTTTAATTTCCTTTACAATTGATATTTCTGCATAATATCAACAGCTTGAAACGGAATTATCCACATGAAACTTTCAGTAAATACATCATTGACTTAAATGAAATTTAAATAAAACATGAATATTTATCATATAACTAGAAACAAAAGAAAGTTGGACCAGATAAGTAAAAGCCACAACCATTAAAGAACTAAAAAATATAACCTCAGATCTACCATTCAGTCTCAAACCTTTTCGTTATCAGAAGTAGAATCAACAATTTGATCAATCTTGTTATCATCAATAACATCATCGTTGGTAGATGGTTCTTTATCACTCAAAGTGTTTCTTGGACCGAAGTAAGTCTTGTAAGCATAACAGTAATAGTACAGCATTGACAAAATCCAAGTACCACAAGTAATAACCACAGTGTAGTTCATTGTACTACTTTCAACAGATTTAGTTGCTGGGAACATGGCCATAATAATAACAAAGTTTGTAAAAAACACTGTAACCCAATTGACAATTGGAGAAATAACATCACCTAAGTAGAATAAACCTGGTTTAAATTTGAATTCATCTGGACCAAAAGATCTGTATAAACGTAACATAATTGGAGTTTGCCATGAGAAATAGTTACCACAAACATATAAAGTGAATAAAGCATTAGCAGCAGTTGGACCAATTAAACATAATAGACCCATAATTAAAGCTAAACAACCAGCAAAAGCAACAGCACGTAATGGAACAGATAATTTCTTGTTAACGACCTTAATAACATTAGAGAATAACAAACCATTATCTCTAGAGAAAGCCCAAATTTGTCTGGAAGTTGCAGTAATGGTGGATGCACCCATTAACCATTGACAAAAAGCAATTAAAGTCATGAAAGAAATAGCCCATTTCTTACCCATAGAATCATAAATCAATTGAGCCATTGGTTGACCAGAAGCTGCACTAATAACAGTTTCCATATCTGGTGTAATAACAGCAGCACAAACAATTAAGATAATCCAACCAATAAACCAACAAGCACTAATTGAACCCAAAATACCAATAGGAACAGATCTAGCAGAATTAGTAGCTTCTTCAGACATATGGACACAAGAATCAAAAGCACCAATAGTCCAAATAGCTGGCATGAACCCATTCATAACCCAATTCCAACCACTGGTCCAGTCAGTGTAGTTTTCTAAATTAGCAAAGATGAAAGAAGCATTGTTAAAATCATGTCTTGAAGCAACTAAAATTGCAATGATAAAAAAAACGATTAAAGAAAGATTTGAATAAACAGAAAAAGCTTGTAATCTAGCAACGTTAAAAGAGGCAACGGAAGCAATAAGAATATGGGAAACAATACAGGCCGCATAAACACCATAAGTTTTACCATCTGTAAGTGTAAAATTACCATCTTTACCAATGTAAACAATAGCTAAAATTTCTTTAGCAAACCCATAATCAATAGAACATAAAGCACCAGTTAAAGCAACGGTGTTTGAGTTACCAACTAAAAAGGATAATGGGATTCTAATTTTTTCTGGAGCATAGTGATAAGTCCAATAATATAAACCACCGGAGGTTGGAATAGCTGAAGCTTGTTCTGCCATACAAACACCAATTAAAAAGATAAAGAATGAAGAAACAAACCAACCCCAAACAGCAGAAGAAGCACCACCTGTAAAAGATTGACCCAAGACAGAAGAAATTGAAGGTAATAACCCCATAATGGAGAAAGCAACCCCAAAAACTTGTAAAGTTGTGAAATATCTTCTTAGTTCTGGTTTGTAACCAATTTCTGCTAGTAATTCATCATCAGTTTTTGCATGTTTAGCATCAATTACAGCATGAGAATGGACATCTCTAATATGTGATTTTTCAGCATCTAAGTCATTGTTGAAAATTACATCTCTAACGGATTTGACCCCAGAGGACATAACTGCATATAACTCATTTGATTTGTTGGCCTCAAGACCGCTACTATGGTGTGTCATTGTTTGAGCAAAATTAAATTGTAATGATGCCTTATGATCTTATTGTAATTAAATCGAGATGAGCAAATTGTACGATTTTGCTTAGTTTATAAACCTCATTTGATTCGAGAATAATGGTCATTATCAGCGGATTCGAGGTTTGATTAATTATCAGTACTGTGCTTTAATTGCTTTCGTATCAGTAAATTATGGGTGAACAATCTCCTGTGAGTTTGAAATTGCCCATTGTACTAGTTTATTCGTTGATGGTTATCTGACCAATGTGATCTGTGTAATCATGCATAAACATTAAACTGTGTTGTAGGGCATCAAAATACTAGCTGTCACTTCGCTATCAGTGATTACCATTACAAAACAATTGTTTAATTCGTTTAATAAGTTGGAGATTTGATTCATGGATCCTTCTCAACTCCAAGTGCGAAATTTCTTAAATTAGGGAGGTTGGAACTTGAAGTTATTAAATTATTAATTTTACATACAATTGGAAGATCTTCTTAGGAACTGTTGAAGAAGACGTAATGACATAACCTATCTGTCAATATAGATGCGCCATGCCTTTTACTTTGAAACCTTTCAACGAATCAGAATTGACAGCCATAACACTGTTCGATATCTAATTTGAATGAGTGTTCTGATTAGGAAAGTTAAAACAAGAAAATTGACACAACTTGAACACAACAAAAATAGGAAAACGCGATGCTCAAATTCCACAGGAATATAACTGACAGTTAGCAGGTAATATAGCGAGCCATTACCTTGTTAACTACACCATAATTAATTCAATAAAGTTATTGAAAACTATACCATTATTAATTTAATATTTCTCTTCCCGCCCTTTTCCTGATTTTTTCTTATCAAAATTTTTGAAATTTAAATTTGGAGATAACAACAATTATGACTAAGCGATTAATAATCCAGGTACCATAAATTGTAATTAGTAACTATTAAATAAACTACTTTAAACGGTTCTAATAAAAAGCAATAAAAATTATAGTTATACGATTATAATTTAATTCGTTGAGAATTCTGTTTTTCATGTTCTGCAGAGATTTCTGTACCTTTTAAATTCTCAACACAATATTTCACAATTTTTCTTAATTCTTCATCCTTACCAGCAGGACCAAGAATACTAATTGTGTTAATGGTATCATGTGGATATGATCCAATTTTCACACCTTTGTATTGATTTTGTAATTTTTGTAAATGAATAGCAATTTCTGATTCCGTCAATTCAGTAGTGACGAAATATCTGTTGAAATGAACATTAGGAAGTTTGAAACTATCCAATAGATTAACAAGCATTTGTTCAAATAATGAAGGAACACCAGGTAAGATATAAACATTCTTGACACCAACAATTGGTACCCATAACCCTTCCGTATACAATTTACTTACAATATCTCCATATGGCAACAAACACATTCTTTGTTGAGCAATACGTGCATCACCTGTATATTTCTTCTCAGTGAATTTATCCATTTTGGTTTCAGTTTCCAAATCAAGTTTTAATGGCAGACCAAATGCATTAGCTATAGATTCATAAGTAATATCATCATGTGTTGGCCCAATCCCACCACAAGTCACCACAAAATCATATTTTTGTAATGTTAAAACACCTTCTTTAATATCATCTTCATCATCACCAACAACTAAGATTTTTTTAACTTCAACTCCTCTATTAAACAATGTCTTTGTGAAAAATTGGGAGTTAGTGTCAGTGATCTTACCATTCAAGATCTCATCACCAATGACCTAAACAAAAATTGTTAATTTTATAAACTAAAAACACCACAAAAAATAAAGTACCAATATTGCTGCTGTTTTCACCATTTTATTAATTTTGTTGATTTTCAATTCAATATTAAAGTTCAAATGTATTAGTTTTCTCGAATTTTGGAAAATTTTCAAAAAAAAAAAAAAAATTTACATCAACACTTTGACATTAACATTAACAAGAAATTCTTACAAACGATAAACATGAGCTCTACATTTGATGCAGAAAAAGCTGAAAATTTGGAAGATATTGAAAAGCAATTTGCTGTTAAAGCTGTCCATCAAGCTGAAACCTATTGGAATTTAATCTCTAAAATTAAAGCTTCAAAACTAAAATTAACTAAATATGATGATGATATTTACAATTTATTGATTGAAAAATTCCCAGAATTCAAAGATCCACAATTTGCTGCTAATATTAGTGAAGATGAAATGAAATCCAAGACTGGTAAAGAACGTTGGAGAAAATTTTGTGATGAATTCAAAAATATTGAAGATTATAACTTTGGTACTTTATTAAGAATTAGATCTGATGGCGAATATGATCAAGATAATACAATCTTTGTTGTTAGAATCCAATTCTACGCTATTGAAATTGTTAGAAACAGAGCTGGTTTGAATGACTGGATCTCTGAAAAGAAATGATTAGGTTGTTCTTAGTAGCATATAAACAAGGTTTTTAAATTTAATCTTTCATGAATTTGATGAGTTTTTATAGTAATAAATTATAATATAAAATATAGTGGTCATTGACACTGTAGAGGATAGTTATAATAAAAACTATAAATAAATTATAAATAAATACCATTGCTGATGAGACCTTTCGAATGCTAAGCGAAAGGTATGATGCTACCAACTAAGCCACATGACCTTAATTGATAAAAAACCAAAGCTCAGAAATCTTATCTATAAAGTTTGATATTTATAATATTAATTCTAATATATATAAAAAAAAACCATGGGAGTAATTGAGGAACCACTCATCATAAAAAGCTGAAAAAAAGATTGCTGAGTAGGTGGAATTTGTTATGATATTAATTTGTATTCAATAAGTAATTTATATTTATATTCAATTGTTTTTCCCCATTATATACTGATCCACCTTGAGATATTCCAGCAATTGAACACTGTTTACGTAATACAAAAATAATGCACTTGTAGTTTAGCGGTAAAATTCAAGTTTCCCATACTTGAGCCTCCGGTTCGACTCCGGGCTGGTGCAGTTATTTTTTTATTTTATATAAATATCTACTACTACAGTATTCCAACAAAAAATAAATACAACGTACTTTAAATCAAATAATATATATAGTATAAATGCACCAAGTACAATTCATCTAATGGCTATGTGTATGGCCATGAGAATGTGAGTGGCCGTGGTGAGGATTGTTACTTGGGTCATTTTCATTTGGAGTATGTGGAACAACATCATCAATAACGTCAGAATTTTCTTCTGGATCTTCTGGATCTTCAGATTTTTCAGAAATGAATTCAATTTCAACACTTTTTAAATTCTTAACTTGGTTAATCAAATTTTTTCTAATATGTTGAGTAACAATTTGAAATTCATTAATATCTAAAACGTTATCCCATCTTTGAGTTGGGACTTGTAAAATAGTTTTAGCATTAACATTTGGTCCAGAAGTTAATAAAATCAAACTATCCAATTTATATGGAGATTTGGAATTGTTGTTACTTAACATGTTATCCAATAAAGATTGTAATTTAGTTTCAACTTCAACAAATCTTGGATCTTCTTGTGGAATAGCTTTATCAACCAATTCATTAGAAGCAAGACGAATACCGTTCAATCCAGCTTTAATAACCAAACCAGAAACAATTAAACCACCAACACTATCTAGCATACTAATGTTAAAGAAATAACCACCAGTGATTGTAACAAGAGCAACTAGAGAAGTTAAAGAATCAACTCTATGATGCCATGCATTGGCTAATAACACTTTAGAGTTTTGCTCTTTAGCAACTTTAGAAGTTGCTCTAAAAATCCATTCTTTAGCAACAATTGATGCAGCAGCAATCCAAGCAGCATTAACATTAGTTATATCTTCTGGAGCACCATGAGAATGAGAATGACCAGAACCAATATGGATATGTAAACTGTTCAAAACATCAACAGTTTGATGTGGAAGCATTGGACCAACAATATGAGTTAAAGAAGCCCAACCAATACTTAAACCAGCCATTGTTAAAATAGAACTAACAGCTAAAGAACCAACAGTTTCAACTTTACCATAACCATATGGATATACAGCATTTGGACCTCTGTTAGCTAAACCAACAGTACCCAAAGTTAAGAAATCACTAAATAAATCACTAATAGCATGAACCGAATCAGCCATTAATGCTTGTGAATGAAAAACAACACCACCAACTAATTTACCAGCAGCCATACCAACATTAATTAATAACCCAATCCAAGTGATTCTAACACCTGGGTTGTTAATAAATTGTTTCTTATCCCAAACTAATAAATTTGTTTCTTCATCGTTATATTTCCCCTTATTACGTAGTTTACCAAAAGTGTAGACATCATTTTGTTCAGTTTCGGATTCTTTCAAATGAACATGATCATGATCAGTATCACCATAAGCAGCTTCATTAACACTTAATGGGTCATTTGGATCAATAGGTTTTGCAATAGAAGGAGCAGAATGTGAATGGTCGTGGTTGTGATCATGAGAATGACTATGACTTTGGGTGTAAGTGTCCAATAAGGAATCTTGGGTGTTTTTCACCTGTGCTAGCAATTTTGGGATTGTAGAAAACCTTCTACAAGGTGTCTTGGTGTTAGTTAACACCAATCTGAACATTTTTTGAGTGTTATTATTCAGGAGTTTATTCAAATTGGTAAACTTGTTAATTTACTTTAAAATTTTTAAAAATTGTTGTTGATGGAAGCTTTTTATTCAAATTTTCAAAATTTCTTTTTTCCACCAACTCGCGGAGTTTTATTTTACGCGCGAATGACACAACTTTTAAATTCGGAGTAAAAACAACAAAATAAAGACAAATATTATTAACAAACATTCAATGAAGATAAATAATGACAACTAATAGATTCTACAGTATTAAAATTCATAATAAAACAGTTTTTTTTTTCCAAACTTCTAGTTAATAATCTTTCTCGAGACCAATTCATGTTGACTTTGGACTCCGAGATCAAAGCTTTTAATCACAGGAAAGTGGGACTCTGTTGTTGATTGGAGAACATTGCAAGTGGAGGTTTTGGAAGATGAGGAGTTGAATGAGTGGCTTGGGTTTGTAGTGTTGTTGTTGTAGTTGTTGTTGTTGTACTTTCTGATTGTTGCTGCCCCTCCTGGGTCCCCTCCGGGTGTTTATCTAAACCATCAATAGTACCTGAGACAGGGTTGGACACAACTTTATATGGAGTTATTTGTGGGGTCGAAGCTTGTGATGGTAATAAAGGCTGTTGTTGTATTATTTGTGATGGAGGTGGTAGTTGTTGTTGATGTGATGGCGGTTGATAGTAGTGCTGTTGGGATGGTAAATAAACTGGCGCTGGTGTTAAAGAACCAGTAGGTGTTGAACTCATACCTGGAGTTGGACTATTCAAATCTTTTTTCTTTTTTCTTGTAGAAGTCTTTTCACTAACTTCAATGACTGGAGGTGGTCCATCACAAATAGGCTCTTTTTTATAGACAGCTTGTCTTAACATATTGTATTCATCAGCAAGTAAAACATTAGAACCATATAACTTTCTCAAATAAAACTTCAACTTATTTATATCATCTTCTATAACATTTCCATTTTCAAATTTCAACTCTTGATGTAAAAATTTCTTAAATCTTAATGCATCTTCATATAAATGTCTCACGATATCCAATTCATCTGGCATTAATTGTAAAGAAGAACCTTCTTGAACAACACTTTCTAATTCTTCTAATCTAGGACTATTATATTCTTTTGGAACAACAACTCTATAATCACAAACTGGACAAACAAAATCTCCAACATCTTTACTTTTTCTTCCCAATTTTAAACAACGACAATGATACCATTCATTACATTTCTCACAAGCAATCATCATACCAGATTCTGCACGACGACAAAAACAATATATTTTATGTGGATTATGTTCTGTATCTGCATTTGGATCATAAACATCTTGTGGTGAAAAACAATATAAATCACTTCCATAAATTGTAGTCAAATGACTTTTCAATACATTAAATGGTGCATTAGTTTTACCAAACAATTTTTTTAAACGACGTAACCAATCTTCAACTTGTCTCATATGATATTCCATAACAGTTGAAGAATTTGAGGATGATAATTCTCTTGATCTATCCATAACTTCTTTAGCCCTGGAATATGTAGGTCTAGCATCAAATTCATCACCTTTAAAATTTTCAATTAATTTATTAAACTCTTCTTGTTTATCCTCTTGCTTTAAATTACCATTTAAATCTAAAAGATCTCTAATTTCATTTAATTTAGCATTATTGGATTCAATTTTTTCTGAAATTTCATGACAATCTTTTTGATATTTAACATGTTCTTCTTTCAACTCATTTAATCTCTCAAAAACATTAGAATCAATTGGTAAATTCTTACATTCTTCAATCAATGCATCAACATCTTCAATATGATAATGACTCAAAGTTAAAAAATAATTAATTTTATCTGTAAAAAACATCCCTTTATCAACTTTACCAATAATTTGATTAACAATATATTGGTCATTTTTACTTCCAAATTTAAATCCATTATTTAATAATTGTGAAAATTCTTGTAAATCTGAAGGTTTGGATAACGCTTGTAAAGCTGCATCTTTCCAACAAATTCTATTAACAATTCTTTCTAAAAATTCAACAGAATCTAAAGAAACTCCAAAAGATTTACCCAAATCAATCATATCATTAAATTCAGTTAAAGAATGACCTTCTTGACTTAAAAACGTTCTAACTGTAGTTTCATATAAATAGATTTCATTGGCAAATTCACGCATTTGTTCTTGTTCAGGACATGTAAAATTAAAACTTTCAAGTTTTTTAATCAATTCTTCAATTAGTTGTAAAGAATATAAATCACGTTTATCATCTGTATTATTACAACTTTTATCAATAGTAGAACCTGTTATGTTGCTAATGCTTTTGTTTCTAGTACGATTCTTTTGTTTAGCATTCAAAATTTCTTGAGCTTTTTCTAACCATGGTCCAGCAATATTCAAATAATGTTTCAAATTCTCAGCTTCTTTAATCTTATTAACCATTTTTTCAGATTCAGTGGCTAATAATTTTAAAGAACGTAATGATGGTTTTGAATCTCCACTGATTAAATCATTCATCTTCTTAATCCAATCACTTGGTGATTGGGAATATGTGGTAAGTGTTCTTTGGAATGTTCTTAATCTATCATCATTATAATAAATATGGAATTCAATTTTCAAATCACGTAAATTAGTTTCAAAAATCTCCCATAAAGATAAGAAATTATCTGGTTCAAAACTAAAAGTATCAAAGCCTGCAGATACAACAATTTTGGATGGGAAACTTGAAGATAAATTGTCATCACTAATATAATCAAACTTATTGACAACATATTTAATATTGGGCACAGTAGCTTTAACCAAGCTTCTTAATTCAAATTCATTCTCCATTAATGTATTATAATATGGGGCAATTTTTTTCAAAATTGTTGGATCTTTACAATCTTCCAAAATAATAGTTAAGAATTCAAAAAATGAAAATGCTGGTAAAATTCCTTGTCTTTTCATCCATTTTTCTGCATCTAGTGCATAATCAATCCAACTTAAAGGTGCAAAATTAACACGTTCACTAATATTAAATCCTAATGACACTGAAGAACTATAATTCTTTGGGAATTTGATAATAAACTGACCTGGCTCTTGGATTGTGTAATAAACTGATAATTCATTCTTCACTAGTTCTTCTGGAGGAATAAAAATATCACTATTGTACTTAATAATATGTTCACCTGGAGTATGATCATAAAATTTTTCAAAAACTGGGTTAGAAGTTGAAGCTCTAATATAAGTTGGATCATCAACAGTAATACTTTCCAAAAAATCACTAGCTAAATTAGGTGCAAAATTGGTTTTAATCCTTTCGTCAAATTCTTTTTTGCATTCTTTGGTTTTCAATTTCAACAATTTTTCAAATTTCTTTGCATCTTTTGGTGAGACAAAATACCAAATTTTAGCATCACCAACATGATTATAATCAATAGAATATAAGAAAGAATCTTCAACAAACCAAGATTTCGTGGAATGTAGCATAGAAACGGATAATGATGGTGTTGCTAACTCTTCATGTGGTTGTTTGAAATATCTAAATAAACCTTTTTCATTAATTGGAATATTGTTCAAATTCCATGGTGAAAGATAATTAGAATTAGAGCCTTTTTTTTGCTGTAAATCGCTTAAACTAACAAATCCACTACCATGTATGATTGTTGATAAACCTGTAGCAATTTTCACATTAAATTTAGAATCAGGAGTTTTCACTAATTCCCAATATTTGTTCATAATTTCATCTTTTGAGTTAACTCCACTTTCATTGAAAATTTTTTTAACATATTCCATGTGAACTTTGTAAAACTCATCAATTGAATATAATTTAGACATTTCAGTACTTGGAAATTCAGGATCCAAAGTTTCATAACCATTATGCCAAAAGTTGAAATCATATTGAGGTAAAGTGTAATCATCAACTTGAGAAATACCTAGTTTTTCCTCGGTGTAAGATTCATAATTGGTTTTAAAACCTTTCGCTTTCAATTTATCCTTTGGTCTTCTATAGATAGTTCTTGAATTAGAAATTATTGGTGCAGAAGTTGCTGGTATCCCATCAGTTTTGGTATCTGTTTCTAGTTTTACCCTTTTTTCAGTAGTCTCTATATCGTCGTTTGTTTCTAATGATCTTTTATTTGATTCATTTGGTTCATCTGATGATTCTGTTTTCATCAATTCATCTTCATACATATCAAATGGATAAACGACTCTTTGATATGAAGATTTCAACGATGACGATAAAGATGTCATAATTCTACCTGCATAACCCAACTCTCTACCAATCTGAGCCCATAATTTCTTACCACAGACTAAATCAAAACCACCTTTCATTTTAACAGATTTTCTTAATTTAAATAAATCTAGCACTCTTTTATCAATTGATGGTATCCTCACAATAGGGACTTTTTTCTTTGAATTATGAAACTCGATCAGATCATGATAAAATTGTATTCTTTCATCAAAATTACTTGTTGAATGGTTTAATGTTTGAATAACAGCTCTGAAGTGGAAAGATTCCAAGTCTAAAGTAAAGCCTGGATTCCATTGTGATTCTGGTGGTATAACTTTCACAGCACCATATTTAAGACCAACCTCTTTAATACTCTCAATGAACTCCATTGGATCCTTAAACTCTTCAGGAGTTATACGGTATACTGGGATACTTTCTAAGTTTTGGAACGTAGCATCATATGAAGGCTCTTTTGAAGTTTGTTTTTTATTTTCTTCAATAGTTTTAAAATTTTTCTCCAAGAATGGCCGATTAGGAACGATACCTTGCTCTATTCTAGTAAGAATGTTTGGTAGCTTTGCAGCTGTTGGTACTCTTGGGCCTTTTTGTGTGTAATCGTATTGTGGTTGTTGTTGAGACCGCAACATCAGTTGTTGAGGGTGTTGTTGGTATGGAGCTAATGGAGGGTATTGTTGAAACTGTTGGAACTGTTGTTGTTGTTGTTGTTGTGCTTGAGGTTGTTGTTGTTGTTGTTGTTGATGTGCTTGAGGTTGTATTATTGGCATTGGTGGTGCAAATTGATGCTGTGTATTATAATTCATAGCTGGATGCTGTACAGAAGGAAGCGTAACACCCATATCGTTGGGACGTTCATCTGAATTTATAGTATGTTGTTTTGTGGTTTTATCAGTAATATTGTTCATTGTTGTTTACAGAGTTGAAAATTTTAATACTCTTGATGTTGATGATGACCTTGAAATTTTATAAAATAAGTGAAATCTTCTGATAAATATAGTATAATGTAATGACCTCTAAAGTATTCTTCTAATAGATGGACAAATTCCTCTTTGATAATCTCAAGATTGTTAATTTAATTCAAGTCTGCGTTGAATTGATGTAAAATGTACTCTTTATTGACACTTTATCAAAACCAACCTCTAATTATATAAACTGCTCTATCAAAATAAAAAAAAGACGTTAGAGTAGCAACAGCACAAAATTCTCTGAGACACCTTATGTGGCAACCTTAAAAATATGTGAATCAATAGTTTTAGTTATATGTAGAATATAAAGTAGTTTAATGTTGAGCGCTTTCATCAAACTCCCAATAAAGTAATTTCCGATAAAATATTAGCCCGGAAATGACATACTTGATCACGTAATATGAAGCGTTTGCTGACATATATTTTCTTTTATGGGTTTCATATTTTCCCATTATTTTGAAATTATTTGTCTGTAGATTTTTATTCACATTGTGTTAATAAATAGACGTTTATTTTATCTGTTTTTACGTGAATTGTTTGTATTTCATCATGATATGTTCCAACTCATATGACTTTCACGTGACAATAATATCATTGATTTGCTTACGTAAGCCAGACAGAAATGGACAAAAGTACCGCTAAAAAGTAATAAGTGGCGCTGGTGGTTTAGCGGTAAAATTCAAAGTTGCCATCTTTGAGCCCCCGGTTCGACTCCGGGCCAGCGCATTTTTTTGTCTTTTTGTTTTAACGGTAAAAGCCATTAATATATTCTACTATTAGGTATAACAGTAAGTCAAAGTAGTTGTATAACTATACAGAAGTTTGGATTTGGTTTTTGGTGTTATATTTTTCATCTGTTAATGTTTTTTTATGATCCGAGATCTCCTATTCTGTTTATTGTTTCGGGTATTCTTGCAGAATTAAGATTTAGTGGGTGCATTAAGCTGTATGCCCTTCACAATTTCAAAAAAAAACAGAAAACTCATAACTTTGTGAGTAGTTTTTGTAACCAATATTGTGCTTATGCGAGATTGTACTTAATGACTACTGGACACCGATAATTATACTATTACTTTGATTTTGATTCAATTCACTTTTCAATTAAACTTTCCATATGCAAGAAACAACATAATTCGAGATGTTTATGTGAAGTATTTTATTTATTATAATCCTCCGAGTTGTATATTATATTAATCAATGTCCAAGAAAATTTGTTTTGGGTTTTGCTCTCTAGCATGTGCGTTCTCTTCAAGTAAAGATTTAGGATTCTGTAGTTAAAGTCCTACACTTTTTAATATTTGTACTATAACCTACTTGTTTTTAAAGATGGACTGTGGAATAATTCATAAAGCAAGAGACGTTCAAACAAGATCTTTTCATAGTTATTGTTTGTAATCTTTTGAATCTAATGTTTGTTATAGATTATTACCAGTGCAAAGAGTTCATAATATAAAACTTTTGTACTCACAAACTACTGACATGAAGTTGAGTCATTGATAATACAAGCAAAAAGTTCTATAGTTGACCTTTTATTGTTAGGCAAATGGTTCAAGGGACTTTTGTGTCAGAGACAAAATTAATTATTTTGGTTAATTTAGGCAATTTCTGAACAGACAATTTGTATTTTAAGATTTGGCAGGGTTTACTTATTACCTGAAACATGCATGGAATAACAGTTCTGATAATCGATTGTTTTAAAATATTGAGTTGATAATATCGACCTGGCACACCCTTTTGTAAAACTTTTTACATCTACTTAATTAAACTGCAAATCAGTAATACGCGCATACTTATAATTTGTTATAAACCATATAAACTAGAAATGAAATAAATTGAAAAGTCAAAAATTCACTCATAAATCTCAAATGTTACGTTCAACATACTTTTGAGAATCAGAACCCAAGTTACTAGACTTCATTTGAGAACCATACTCTTCTTGGCCTGCACCAGTAGAGCCATAACCTTGAGTGGTTTGAGATCTAGTTTGACGACCAGCACCAGACCCCAATTCATCATTACCCAATCCAGCATCTTGGCCCATTTGACGGGAACCAGTAGAAGAACCAAATTTGTCACCACCCAAACCTTGAGAAGCTTGTTGGCCTCTAGTACCAGAAGAACCATAATTAGAATCAGTAGAGAATTCTTGATCTTGGGAACCAGCAGTAGCACGGTTACCTGCTCTACCAGAAGTGTTGCTACCTTGATGTTGTTGCTGACCAACTTCAACTTGGTCATCATTACCTTGCATCTTATTGTGTAATTTATCCATAAATGACATTGTTAATAATCTAACTATTTGAAACTAAAAATTTTCAATGAATATTAATATTCGAAATAAATATATTTTTCAGTAAAATAGTCACCTTTAAATATTCTTCAAAAGAGCAATTCATGTATTTTATCCATTATAACAATTGCTAATGTTAAAATTCTAGAAGTACAAAGAGGTATTCAAACCTTGTTTCAATTACAAGATTTAAACTAACAGAAAAGTTATAGTATTTTTTATGTATTATTACCTATAAAACTATTTTTTTACTTGTCTTCTTTTGTTCTTCTAAGTTTTAATTGATAGCTTTTTATGACAAATATGTGCTGTTTACAAACCATATGCATAACTCTGCGAGATGATGACAGCAGTGATTCATGATGTAAGGAACTTAATATATCAATATTGGACAAAGTTCACGAATAGGACGATTTAATCAAATCCAGACATAAAGACATAAAGTTTTCGGAAAGGTGGCAAATTCAATATTATGAGGATTATAAAAAACTTTAAACTAGGCGTTCAGCTACAAAATGTAAGTTTACGATAGCAACAGTTAAAAGCTTAGAATTAGTTAAATAACAAAACCTCAAAACAATTATAAAAACAATTTTTATACTCAAAATATCAAAACATCATATTCTAGAAGTCAACTCAGTTCATCTCAGTGATGTTTATTTAGACTTGAAGGAATCGTACGCCTCTTTAGCCTTGTCTTCGAAAATTTCTTTAGAATCACTTAACTTCGAAAGAGCATTATCTCTCTTTTGATGTAAATTGCTATCTTGATTCTTATTAATTTTAACTTTAAATTCTTCTAAAGTGGATTTGTTCATGTTCTTCAATCCGTTTTTATCTGACATTATATTATTGATGATAGATGTTAAAATATTTTTGATTGATAGAAGTGTAGTTCAATGTTAAATGAATTTCTGTTTGAGCAGTTTTGTTGTATTTATATACGACTGTGAAGAAAAGAGGAAACTATTCCAGAATCACGTACCTAGATTTGTTAGAAACACATTGCATAAAAACATATGTATAATATGCATAATTATCTTTTTTCAGTATTGTTTTCGTTATTTTTATAAGTACTAGTACATTTTTATAACTTGAATGATATTTCAACATTATTATTTTCTTTATACAATGTGTTTTCTGATCATTTCAAGAATAATTATATTATTATATAACAAAATCCGTATAATTATGCAGTATAATGTATTTATATGTTTGTGTGATGTATATATATGCGGTTGTTAGCACCGGTAATATTTTTATCATCAGGATAGGCCTTCCTATTTAGGAATCTGTTCAAGATGAAGATCAAGATGTTTTTAATATTCTTAAATTTTTATTAAGAAACGAATAGGTTATAATTTATAGTAGAATATTTAGAACGTTAATTGCACTAATATGTCAACAAGGCAAAAGAAAAAAAGATCAAGAAATGGTTGTCATGAATGTAAAAGACTGAAAGTTAAATGTGATGAGAAAAAACCAAATTGCACTTTATGTGAAAAACAAGGCAAATTTTGTGATTATTCAATAAAATTAACTTGGGGTGGTAGACCATTAAAATATAAGACTGTTCAGAATGATGGGTTCCAGACAATACACAGTTTCCAAAAAAAATTACAAAAAAAGAGAGCAGCACCAGATGAAGAAGGTCTATTACTTTTAGCTACCCAAGCAGAAGCTTCTGTTAAAAAACCAAATAGATCTGTAACTCAAATTCCAGACAATAATATTAAATCACTTGATGCAGTACCAAAAATGAAACAATTACAAAATACAATTAAACAAAATCCAATTAAACAAAATCCAATTTCTCCAATATCTGATGCTTTCCGTGAATTACATACACAGAATTTGGCTGCAAAAGAACTTTTAACGGACATGATTATTCCTGATTTCATATCATCTAATGTTGATTTTGAAGAAGAACCAAGTTTTAACCTACAGGCAGAAGATCCACTTGATTCAACACCAACAGATGTGAAGAGTATGGATGACAGTCTTTCTTTCATTAACGATTTTTATGGGACGTTTGGCAAAAGGGAACCAACTATCAGCGAGATTGTCTTACCACATCCACCAATAATAAACAGACCAGTTCTTCCAATACCAGATCTTTTATTGAAAGTTCCATTATACAGACAACATTATCATTCATTTGTTGAAATACATTCTAAGTTGTTGGTCCCAGCTCCTGAACATATTTATCAGGATAATCCATTCACATGCATCTTACCAAGAATTAGTATATCTGCAAGAACAGATGGTCTGTTATCTGTTTTGATTGCTATGAGTATTGTTCAACACCATAGAATGAGACATGAAATAGTCCCAAAGGATGAGATTAGGAATTTGATTTTGAGGGCTTTCAAAGATTTATACAACAATTTAACAGATCCATCTGAAGCAGCTTCAGATCAAACACTAGCAATTATACTATGTTTAGTTTGTTTTGAAATTTTCAGTGGTGAGAAATATGATTGGAGGTCTCATGTAATTGGAGCACAACGAATCATAGTTTCAAGAGGCTTGGTTAAACAAGATGAGAGTAATAGGAATTATATGACTTTTGAACGTGGTTCTGAAAACGATATATCATATTTTTTTGTTCGTTGGTTTACATATATTCGTGTTATTGGTTCATTGGGATCTTCCAGTTCTGTCACTTCTACTGCATTAAACCAAGAAGATTTACATTGGAATCCACCAGAAACTACTGAGGATGATATGAAGAAATTTCAAGACATTGATCCATTCATGGGGTTTGATTTGAGATTACTGAAACCATTTGGATTAATTGTATCATTAGCTAGAGAAAGAGAAAGGAATTATCAAACTTTGGATTCATTACCTTTATCAATCATTCAAAAAGCTTTGGAACTTAATGAAACGTTAAATACTTACCTTGAAGAAAGTGAAACACAAAGAAATGAAATAGTTTCTGAAGTTTTAAAAGACCCACTTAATCCACTATGCGATGTTGTTGATGATTATGGTATTTTAAGAGGTACAAACAAAGCTTTTACTCTTTCTGTGGCATTACAAATTTATAAAAGAATCTTGCTGATGCCATCAGATACTGCATTAGTTCAAAAATTGGTGAAACAAATTATTAAAATTTTAGTTGAGGAAATTCCCGAAAATTCATCAGCATCATGTTGTATCACTTTCATCTTATTGACTTGTGGTTGTGAGGTTTTGGACAATGTAACGAGACAGTATTTTAGAAATCGATTCAAAAAAATAGTTTCATTAACAAACTCTGTCAATGGTCAAAAAGCTTTGGAATTGTTAGAGGAAAGTTGGGCTACTGGTAAATACTGGGCAGATATTATTACAGAAAAGAAAATCGATTTAGTTTTCGTTTGAAGTTACAAATAATGGCCTCTTATAAATATAGAACAATCTTAATTTCAATAATTAAATATTAATTACACTTCAATTAGTGTCTTTAGCACCGTAACCACCACCACCTGGAGTCAAAATAACCATTCTATCACCTGGTTGTGCATCAAATGTATTACGACCGCCAATATTAATAACATGACCATCTTTTCTAACCCATAAGTTAATACCTCTTTCTGCATTATCACCGCCTTCAAGCCCTCTTGGTGCGTTAACACGACGTTCTGATAAGATTGAAGCTTTGACTGGTTGTCTAAATTCAACATCTCTTACAACACCGTCACCACCTTTGAACTTACCATCACCACCAGAATTAGCTCTTATGGAATATTCTCTCAAGATAACTGGGTATCTTCTTTCAAAAACTTCGACATCAGTCATTCTAGTGTTTGTCATATTTGTATGAATACCACTGATACCGTTCCAACCATTACCAGCACCATGACCACCACCAATGGTTTCATAATAACCAAAACCTTGGGTATATTTTCCATCAGCATCATTACCACCAGTACCAAATGTGAAATTGTTACAATCACCTTGGGAGTCTGCCATAACTTTGAATGCTTTTAAAATGGTATCAGTGACTCTTTGAGAAGTCATAACATTACCACCAACAACAGCAGCCCCTTTCAATGGAGATAAGATTGAACCTTTTGGAATGATGACCTTAACTGGTCTTAAACAACCTTGATTTAATGGAATATCTTCATTAACAAGACATCTTAAACAGTATAATAAGGCAGAGTTTGTGATAGCTTCTGGAGCGTTCAAGTTACCATACATTTGTGGACTTGTGCCACTGAAATCGAAAACACTTTCTTTATCATCAATGGTAACTTGTAGCTTAATTTTTGAACCATCATCCATGAAATCTTCACAACTGAATTCATTCAAACCAAATTTTTTAACTAATTGAGACAACATCTTTTGAACAGTTGAAGCTGCATTATCTTGAATAGCATTCATATAGAATAATATGACATCCAAATTGAATTCAGAAACCAATTTTTCAATCAATGAAATACCTTTTTGATTTGCTGAAATTTGTGCTTTCAAATCACTAATATTATCACTTAATCTTCTAGTACCAGAGCATCCAGGATATTGTGCTGGGTCATGTAATAAAATCTTTGTGATTTTTTCTTCTTCAAATTTACCTTGAGAAACTAACAATTCAGAATAAATAGCAGCACCTTCTTCATACAATTCTTTTGACATTGGAGGCATGGATCCAGGTAAAATACCACCAATATCAGCATGATGTGCTCTTGATGCAACATAAAAGATAATCTTTCCATCTTTAAAAGATGGTGTGATGACAGTAATATCTGGTAAATGAGTACCACCAGTTTCTGGATGATTTGAAACAATAACATCACCAGGTCTTAATTTTGATGCCCAAATTGCAGCTTGTGCCTTAATACAAGTTGACATTGAACCCAAATGGACTGGAACATGAGGTGCATTAGCAACTAGTTTACCTTCAGGATCAAACAATGCACAAGAGAAATCTAAACGTTCTTTAACATTTGTAGAAACTGAAGTTTTTCTTAATTGTGTACCCATTTGTTCAGCAATATCCATAAATCTGTGACCAAAGATGGATAATAAAATTGGATCAACTTCACCTTCTGAATTCACTTTATGTTGTTGTTTAGAATGGATCTTGATGAAAACATGAGATTTCAAAATTATAGCAGAGGCATTTGGTGGAATGACATTAGTTTGAGTTCCATCAGCCAAAATAGCAGGACCTGGTAATTGAACACCAACTGATAAATCTTCAATACGATAAACTGGAGTCTTATAGCGACCACCTTCAAAATAAACTTGTTTGTAAAAATTAACTTTTGACTCATCAACGTTTTTGACATTAAGAGATGCTAATTCATCGTCAACAGATTCAGATGATGTTGAAATCGTAGAACCAACGGCTCTGACTCTGATATCATCAATTAAGATATCCTTATTTTCAAAAACAAACCCAAATTCTCTCTTGTGTAAAGCTAAGAAACTTTCTTTGAAATCCCAAGTATCATTTGAAGTTTGTTTAACCATCAAAGCAGATTCTGTACCTCTATATCTTAAGTTTAGGTATCTTTCAAACTTCAAATCTGAAGCTTTAAACCCATGAGCAACTAATTTATCTTGAGTGGTTTCTTGTAAATATTTGAATCTTTTTTCCAAATCAGGTTTAGATTCATCAACCAATAAATATGAAGAAGGTTCTTGTGCTTCTTCGACAACATCAGCTAAAGCAATACCATAAGCACTTAAGACTGAAGAGTATCTATGAGCCAGCACAGTATCAATACCCAAAGATTCAGCAACAGCAACAGCATGCTGACCACCAGCACCACCAAAAGTGACTAATCTATGCTGAGATGCAATATGACCTTTTGCCTCTGTTAATTGTCTAATTGGTCTAGCCATTGTTTCATTAGCAACTTTGATGAAACCGTAAGCAACTTCATCAATTGATAGGTTTGAGTTGTTTTCTTCATTGATTTGCTTGGTTAATTTTTGGAAATTTTGTTTAGTGATAATTTCATCTAAAGATTCATTTTCATTTGGACCAAAAATCTTTGGGAAAAATTCTGGAATTAATCTACCTAATAATAGATTAGCATCAGTAACAGTCAATGGACCATTTTTTCTATAACAAGAAGGACCTGGATGAGAAGAAGCAGATTCAGGTCCAACAACAAACAACCCATTTTTCCAAAATAATCTTGACCCACCACCAGCAGCAACGGTATTAATATCCAATTGTGGAGATTGGATAGTAACACCAGCAGTTGTAGTTTCAAAAACATGTTCATATTGACCACCAAATCTTGAGACATCAGTAGAAGTACCACCCATATCAAACCCTATCAAATCAATTTTACGTTTTGGATCATAACAAGTTGCAGAATAACCAACCACACCACCAGCAGGACCTGATAAAATGGCTCTTAAACCTGAAAATTTAGCGGCATCAACTAACCCACCATCAGATTTCATGAATTCTATTTTAGCATGTTTATTTTGTAAACCTGATGTGAAACCATCTAAATATTTCTTAATTTCTGGTGTTAAATAAGCGTCAGCAATAGCACTATTAGCTCTTGGGACTAATTTAATCATTGGTGTTAGTTCAGAAGATAAAGAGATATGGGTGAATCCAATTTTAGCTGCAATTTCACCAATCAATTTTTCATGATGTGGATAAGTGTATGAATGTAGTAAAGCAACACCAATTGATCTAATACCAGAAGCATAAAGTAGTGATAAAGTTGATGTAATTGATTCGACATCTGGTTTTTTCAAAATTCTAACTGTTTCACCACTTAAACCTTCAACAAGGTCATCACCAGTAGCTGTAGTTTTATTATCATTTGGATCTTCAGAAAAATCTTCTAAAGTAACTCTTTCATCAACTTCGACAACTGTTTCATACAACACTTCTGGTTTTTTAATTTTTAAATCAAAGATCTTTGGTCTTGTTTGATCACCAATAACTAAACAATCTTTAAACCCTTTTGTAGTAATCAATGCACATCTTTCACCTTTTCTTTCCAATAAGGCATTTGTTGCAACAGTGGTCCCCATTCTAATTGACTCAATCAATGAAGTATCTAGAGGAACACCTCTTGGAATCTTGGTCTTTGTAAAGATTTCCAATAATCTTCTAATACCTTCCAATGGAGCATCTGAGTAGTTATTTGGGTCAACTGAAAGTAATTTGATAATCACATCGTCTTCTTGATTCCCGGTACCTGGGTTCCCAATACAATCAGTGAAGGTACCACCTCTATCAATAGCAATTCTAATACCCATAATTATTATCTGTGTGTGTGTTTGTAAATGGATATGGTTCTATAGTTGTTTTCACTTCTTAATATTCAATCTCAATGGGAATTGTTTCTGTTTAAATAATCACTAGATTTATACTCTACTCCACCTAACTGAGGCTCCAGGAGCGTCCTGATGGACAGGCATTCTGGTGGACGGTGAGGACGGTGATAAGGACGGTGGACGAAGGACGGGTGGAGTGTATAGTGCTGTGGGTTGATGCAGTATTATGTAATACGAATATAAAATTGATAGTTGGTTTGATTTTGAACCAATGGCATTTGAACACCAGTTGTCTTTTTATTGCCTACAAATTATAGTGTTATTCATATAATTAAAGGATAATATATTTATATTTAAACACCAAAATTGGTTCTATGAGTGTTATTCTTCTTCAAACGATCCCTTAATGCGGACCCACCAGCACTTGGTGTACGAGTTGGACCAGGAGAAGAAGGAGCAGCACCTTCATTCTGGGAATAAATGGATTTAAAGTGTGAAGAGGTTGGTGTTCTTTTTGGAACACCTCCTCTACTCTCTGCCCAATTAGAATGATATTTTTTTTCAGCAGAATTTAATGATTGAATTGGAACAGGTTGACGTAATTGTGGTTTATGTAATTCATGTTCATTTTCCTTTGGGTTTAAACGATGTAAATGTAAATTATGTGAAGTACCAGTACTTTGTTGAACTTTTTCATGTTCTGGTTCACCTAGCCATTGTGGGTACCCCTGAAATGGCTGTTGATTATCATAGAATTGAACTAAACTCTTGTGGATTAATGTAGTTTCAGGAGAATCACCATCATGTTCAGTCCGTATAGATAAATTAGAGAATGAAGTTGATATATTTTTGGTTGATGACCTCACTTTGGTCCAAAACCCTTTATCTTTGTTCAGTGACATTTAGCTTTTGTTATTTCTTTAATTTTGGTAATAATTTGTTTTATGTTTTGTTTGTTTTTCTTGAAATAATTTGATCTAAACGAGAAGTTATAAAACTGATGAAAATTTAAATAGAAATTAACTTTCAAGCAAAAAAAAATGGATGAAACTATTTAAGAAATAGCAATTTCATACAAATTGATATCAAAATTAACCTTCAAAGTGTTTTCATTCTTCAATTGCTATTTTCCATCTTTTGAAACCTAAATTTCTTCACACAGAACCCTTGTAAAACTCAAAAAAACACAGCTATATTGAAATCAAATTTTAATATGGCTCCATTAATTAATTTAACAAAAATAAATCACCTCATTAACAATTAAATTGAACATAAATTTAACTCTTTATTAATTAATATTATTATATTCATCTGTGTGTCCCCAACCAAGTCGATAAATCTCAATTCTCGGTAAATAACAAATAAACTGATTGATTAAACTAAACAAACCACTTTGTTCACTTTAAAATTATCTATAAACAGTTTTTTTATAAGACATGTATTAATTATTGTTATATATTTAACTAAAAGGCCTTTATTTTACGTTTTATGCCTTGTGTGGCCGACTCAATAAAGTATAATTTCTTTGGCAATTTATCATTGGGGCGTGTGGCGTAGTTGGTAGCGCGTTCGCTTAGCATGCGAAAGGTCTCCGGTTCGACTCCGGACTCGTCCATTTGAATATTTTTTTTAATTTTTATTATTATTGATTAAACAAATATAATATTTTATTTTTAATTTTATCTATTTATTTATAAGATTTAGTAATATTCATCATTCATATTTATAAATGTGTTTGTAAGAAAGTACTGTTATCAGAAACATGAACTTCATCATTCCAAACAGCTTTAATAACATCCCAAAAAGTATCAACATAAACAACATCAATACCAAGTTTTTCTTTAACACGATCTTCAGGTTCATGAGATGATTCATCATTCAAAAATTTAACCAATTTTTCATCATTATCATTATAAAATGCTTCAATGATATCTTTTCTATTTAATTTTGGAACTAAAACTTTTTTAATATCAAATAATGAAGCTCCTAATAATTTTTCTGAAACACCACCAATTGGTAAAACTTTACCTCTTAATGTTATTTCACCAGTCATTGCAATTTTTGAATCAACTTCTTTACCTAATGCAAGAGATAATAAAGCTAAAGTGATTGTAATACCAGCAGATGGACCATCTTTAGAAACACCACCCATTGGAACATGTAAATGTAATTCTGAAGAATTGAAATTTTGTAAAATTTGTCTGCTATCAATATCATCAATTAAATTTCTTGAAATTATTGATTTAACAAAATCAACACCAATTTTGATTGATTCTGTTAATGTTTCACCTAATCTACCAGTTAAAACTAATTTTGGACCTGAAGAAGAGGTTGAATTTTTATTTGAATCTAATGATGGAATACTAATGATTTCAAAAACTAAAACACTACCAGATCCATCAGAATTATAACTTAATCCATTAACAACACCATATTTATAAGAAAATTTTGGTCTTGTTAATAAATCCTTAGCGATTGGATGATTTGGTAACCCAATATATTTAACTAATTCTGTTGATTCAACATTACCATTATATGAATCTTGATGTTCAACATATTCAACAGCTTTCCCACGACAAACTGCAGCAATTGTTCTTTCTAAGTTACGAACACCAGCTTCTCTAACATATTCTAAAACAATTTTTTGCCAAATTTCATCAGTTAAAATAACAGAATTATTTGGTAATCCATTAGATTTAATTTGTTTTGGTAATAAAAATTTAGCACCAATATTTTTTTTTTCATCAGCAGTATAACCTGAAATTTCAATAATTTCTGTACGATCTCTTAATGGTGGAGAAATTATTGATAAATCATTAGCAGTACATAAGAACAAAACATTTGATAAATCAATTGGGAACCCAATATAATGATCAGTGAATGTAGAATTTTGTTCAGGATCTAAAACTTCCAATAATGCAGCAGCTGGATCACCATTAACTTTTGAGGAGTTATTACTACCTCCACAAACTTTATCAATTTCATCAAGTAAAATAACTGGATTCATAGAACCGGCTTTACGTAATGCATTAACAATAACACCAGGCATAGCACCAACATAAGTTCTTCTATGACCTCTAATTTCACTTTCATCACGAACACCACCTAAAGAAACTCTTTGAAATTTACGACCCAAAGTTGTTGCAATTGATTTAGCTAATGAAGTTTTACCAACACCTGGTGGACCTGCAAATAATAAAATTGGAGATCTTGATTTAACAGGTTTTGGTAATTGTTGTTGAGGTTGTTCCTTTTTTTGTGGAACTTGATTTTTTGAATTATCAATATCACCTTGAAATAAAATCAAATCAGTTGATTCATCTTTTGAATTGGAATTTTGTTCATTTGAAATTTTCTTTGGAATCAATTGTTTAGAATTATGTTCATGTAATTTTAAAACAGATAAATATTGTAATAATCTTTTTTTAACATGATACAATCCATAATGATCATCATTTAATTGTTTAGCAGAAGCTTCAATATCAATGTTTTCAGTATTAATATATTGACCAAATGGGATATCTAAGATTATATCAAAATATGTTCTTAATACTTGATATTCAGAATGTTGAGAAGGCATTCTTTTCAATCTTTTCAAATCCTTAGCTAATAATTTAACACCATCTAAGTTAACATCTTGTGGGATATTTTCAACAAATTTCTCAATTAAAGCTAATTCTTCATTATCTTCATCATTTTGTGAATTACCACCAGCACCACCAAATCCAGACATATTAGTTGGTCTTTTAAGAGTTCTATTTGCCACTGTTGAATAATTTTTAAAATTTTCCAAAGAAAATCTAATAGATTTTAATTGAGTTGCAATTAATTTTTGCTTTTCAGAATCTGAAGCAGTTGAATAGAATTTTTCAACATGATCAACACTTTTGTATAATGCATCAAATAATTCAACAAATCCATCAATTAATCCATCAAAAACAATAAATCTTTTGTCAAGATCAATAGCTGCAACATACTTCAATTTATCAACAGGTAAGATTGCAATAGTCATATCAAATAATTTCAACAATAATTCAGTATTTTTTTTTGATGATCTATTTTCAAATTCAGCATTATAAGATAAATTTAAATTTTGTAATTTTGTAGAAGCTTGTTTATAATCACCATCTAATTGCAAACGTAAAGCATTAGCTAATGGAGATAAAGCTAACCCATATTGAAGTTTCTTATCTTTACGATTTGATAAAGCTGCAGAATATTCTTGATTAAATCTATCAATAGCAATAAACAATTTGCTAGTTTTTTCATTATATTTCACATTTAATTTAGATAATTCAGAATAACCTAAATCAATATTATTTAACACAACTTTGATTGTTGAATCATATGGAACACCCGGTGGCAATTGTCCAACTTTTGGAGTTAAAACTTCACCTCTACATAAAGGTTGAAACGTTACAACCAAAGATTTAGAGTCATTAACAACACCAACGATTCTTGATACAACACAATTTTGATCTTTTGAATCTTTTGAAACAACACCCATAACTAACCAATCATACCCGCCATCATTTATACGATTATTATAAAAAGCTTTAAACTTTGTGCAACCATCCAAAGATTCATCAGATAGTTCAGAATCAATCGTGGATTCAGGCAGAGTTTGAGCATTAAGGTTTGTGATGATAATGTTGTTGATATGATGGTTAGCTTTGTAGTAACCTAACAGGTTTGAAGCTTCTTGTGGAGAAAAAGTGACTCTATAAAGAACACCAGGCAAGAAGATTGTTGAAGTTGAAGCAAGTCTGTAAAGAGGAAGTTGTAACTTTTTTGATGGTAATGTCTTATCAGAAGTGAAAATACCCATGTTTTCGTTATAATTTGTTTGTTAATTGTTAATTGTTAAAGTTCAAGTTGTTTTCAAGTGGATATTTGTGAATTTTCTGGAGAAAGTTTATCGCGCATAAAGCTACCTGAATAGTCGTCTGTGTGGTATTAATTATAAATGGGAATAAATTTAAATGTTTTAGAAGGTGTTAGAATAACCTTTATTATATATATAATCTTATCATATATAAGTATAAACCTCACGCTTCATCTCCCAAACAGATTTAGATTCCATGATAGTTCCAATTTCACTATAAATACTAGAAGATCTTTTAATATTTTCAACTGGATAAGTAAATGCTGGTGTCACTTTGCAATATAATTTCAAATCATCAAATACACCATATGATTTGATTTTATTAATTTTTATTCCATCATCTTTTTTATTTATTTCTTGAATATTACTCATACTATATCGTCTTTTTTTATCAAAAATTTTTATCATATCTGTAGAAAAGGGTGGATCCAAATATGTTAAACTTTCTTCTTCTTGTGGTTCATCATCATCAATTGATGCATCATAATTAATTTGTTTCCATTTTGATGGTTTTTTTTTTAAAAATGATAAATTTGTAAATATTCTCAAATAAAATGGTGATTTATATAATGATAATACATCAACTGGATATTCATCTTCTTTAAATTGTTCATAAATTAATTTCAAATTTCCCCATTTTTGTTTAATTGTTTTGGAAACAATTTCATGTTGTTTTTTAATTTTAATAACATCAGTTTTATATTGATCAATTATATTTTGAATCATTACAAAAAATAAATAAATTCATAACACATAATTCATAAAAAAAATATACATAAAACTCCAATAAATATATATAATCAACTTGAACAACTACACTGAATCATTGAATCTTCACTAACCAACCATTCTTTCTCAATATCAGAGAGTTCTTTACCCCATTTAGATGAATCATATGGGTTTGAACTCATCTTGAGAAGTTTTTCTAATTGTGATAAATCTTGACATTTTGAATCTTTTGTAAATTGAATGACATCTTCTAAAATACTATTTGTTGGGATAAACAATGGATTATAATTTTTTGAAATTTTAATTCTTTGATCTAATGAATCATTATAATCTTTTGATAATCTTTCTTTATATTCTTTAATCCATAATTCTACAGCACCAACTAATTTAGTTGTTAATTCCCTATCTGGATAATCTTGAGGATCTTTAACTATATCAAGTAATTCTTTTGAGAAGAAAATATCCATTATTAAATTTGTTGGTTTTGATAAATCAATAGATTGTAAATTTGCAAAAAAAGGATTATATTGAACTTTAGTTAAAATTAAAACATCTAATAATGAATAAACTAAATCATCATCTTTTGGTAAAATTTGTTTAAATCCCAATCTTTTTTTAAATAATTCAGTATGTTTAGCTTCAAATATATTTTGATATTGATAAAACATTAATTGTAAAAATTTTTCTGGTTGAATAGATTCATCAAAATCTAAATATCCTTGAGCTAATTGATTTAAATTCCACCAAATAATTGAAGGTTGATTATGAAATGAATATCTTTTAGTTTCATCATCATGATTTGGTGTAAATGATGGATCTAATCTATTTAAAAAACTAAAAGGACCAAAATCCATTGAATAACCAAAAACAGAAGTATTATCAGTATTTAAAACCCCATTTGTAAATCCATAAACTTGCCAATATGCAACAGTTTCAGCATTTAAATGAGTTATAGCAAATAACATTCTTTGATAAATAGAATTTGGTTTAAATGGAATTGAATCAACTATAATTTCTTTTGAATCAAAATAAATAGATTTAATTTTAGGAATTGATTTTAATTCATTAATAACATAATCAGCTAATTTAAACCAACCATTTTTATCTTTTTTCCAACGTAATAAATCAAATGAACCAATTCTAATCCAATTTGGTGCAAATCTACAAACAACTGCACATTCTTCTGCAGCTTCTCTTTGTGCAAAAGTTCCAGGTAAATAAGAAAGACTTAATGCTCTTGTTGATGGAATCCCAATTGCAAATAAAGCTTCACTAATGATAAATTCACGAATACTTGAACGTAAAACAGCTTTACCATCAGCAAATCTACTAAAAGCAGTTTTACCAGCTCCTTTAATTTGTAATTCTTGTCTTTGACCTTTTAAATCTTTAATATCAAATAAATTTATAACACGTCCATCACCTAATTGTCCAGCAAAATTTCCAAATTGCCAACCAGCATAAGCTTGAGCAAATGGGAAAATTTTATCATTTTCATTATAATAAATAGATTCACCACTCGTAATTGATTTTAAATAAGAATCAGGTAATAATCCTAAATCTTTTAATGCATTTTCAGAAAATAATAAATGTTTATATTGTTTTCTTTTTTGTGGGTAAGTGAATTGATAAAATCCTGATTTAATAGCTCTTGGGGTATTAAAATATAAATTTGGTGATTGTATATGTGAAATAGCAGCTGTTATTGAAGGGATTTCAGGTTCTGATGGTAAAGATGTTATAAATTTTGAAGATTTTTTAATTGTTTTAAGAGATGCCATTGGTGGCGAATCAGACTAAAAAAAGTGTTAATAATGTGAAAAGTTGTTAATTTTTGTTAGTTACCTCTTGATGTTGTTGAATTTGTTGTTGAATTTTTGTGGTGTATCAATTGTGTTGTTGATAGTAAAAATGAACAATTGATGTTGTTATTGTTAATATTTGTTTACATTTTCAGTATAATTTCTAAGCCCTGCAACAAAAAATGAACAGCCTTTTTTTAAAAAGAAATTTTGAAATATTTTGAGATGTGGAGAGAAGAGATTGTTTATTGGATGGTTTATTAGTTTATTTTATTAGTTTATTTTATTATGTGTTTATTATGTTTTTAGATATTATTGAATAGATAAACAGTGGATTAATATAATATCACAAACTACACTTATGTTTTAGTACTCAATTGACAGTTTTACATGTGTTTTATTTTAAAACTCATCAGACATAAATATAAAACCACAGTTTTAATCATATCTATCAGGTACAATAACCTTTAAAAGTAGTTAGTTAATTCAATTTCTTTTTAACCTTCATACGCCCCCTTCGCTGCGCGCAATCTGCATGTGAGATGTTGTTATTGTTTTGAAATTGTTTACACGTAAGTCATAAAATAATGATAACACCTTTAAATTTATTTATTAGTAGGAATTGATTTAATTGAATAATACAATTGTATTTCTTGGAAATTTCTGATTCTAATGATACTAATAACTATTCATAATACCTTAATAAATTTCATCTTTTCATACATTCTAACTAAATTCGCTTAATAACCGAATTTCACATTTGAAAAATTATGAAAAATTATATAAACACCCAATACCTCCCTTTATCATAACCATTTTAATACTTCATTATTGAATCAATTCAATTTTATTATAACTACATCACAATCAATTTCTACAATGGGTCTATTCGATAAACTAAAAACTGCTGCTCAAAATAAAGACGGTGACTTTGTCAAGTCTGCTGAAGGTATTATTGGTGAAGATAAGATTAACCAAATTAAATCTAAGGTTGGTGAAGATAAATTTGGTAAAGCTGAAGAAGCTTTGAGAGAAAGATTTAACAAAACTTCTTTGAATGATAACAAGGATAACAGTGACAACAACAAGTCTGATAACAACAATGACAACAAGTCTGATAACAACAATGACAATGACAAGAAGGATGAAAAGAAGGATGACAACAAGGATGATAAGAAGGATGATAAGAAGGATGACAATAAGTCTGACAACAAAGATGATAAGAAGGATGACAACAAAGATGACAAGAAGTCTGACAACAACAACGATTCCTACGGTTCCTCTTCAAACAGAGATTCTGACAACTCTTATGGTTCCTCTAACAGAGACTCTGATAACTCTTATGGTTCTTCTTCTAATAAAGATTCCGACAACTCTTATGGTTCTTCTTCCAACAGAGACTCTGACAACTCTTATGGTTCCTCCAACAGAGATTCTGACAACTCTTACGGTTCTTCTAAGAATGACAACTCTTATGGTTCCTCTTCTAACAGAGACTCTGACAACTCCTACGGTTCTTCTTCCAACAGAGATTCCGATAACTCTTACGGTTCCTCTTCTAACAGAGATTCTGACAACTCTTACGGTTCTTCCAATAACAGAGATTCTGATAACTCTTATGGTTCTTCTAATAACAGAGATTCTGACAACTCTTACGGTTCTTCTAAGAATGACAACTCTTATGGTTCCTCTTCTAACAGAGACTCTGATAACTCTTATGGTTCTTCTAACAGAGACTCTGACAACTCTTACGGTTCTTCTAACAGAGACAATAACAACTCTTATGGTTCTTCCAATAACGATTCTTATGGCTCTTCCAACAGAGATTCTGACAACTCTTATGGTTCTTCCAGAAATAACGACTATTAAGTTACTAGTTTTATGAGTTAAAATGAAATATAGATAATTGATTTATCTTTGAGTTTTTTTTTGTAGTTAAAATAATTCTATTGTTTATGTACAGCGGTTGTATTTTTCATGCATGTATATGCATGTATATGTCTTCTGTCGGAACTTACATATTATGGGGTGCTTCTATCCAAGCTACTGAAGAACCAATCGAAAATACAAAAAAAAACAGTATAAATTCATTCGAACAAAGTTCATTGTATTAATTTTCAGATCTATTCCAACCATCTGATAAAATACCAGCAAAGTTAACACTCCAACAAATTAGTAATAAATCAATACAAATAAATACTAATCCAATGTTCTTAATATAATCTTCTAAAATTGGATCTTCACTAGTCTCATTCAAATACAATACAACAATCAGTAAATTCAATTGTATTAATGATCCCCATCCAGTGACTTTAATACCATCTTTATATGAATATAAGAAACAATTTAAACTAGCAATTGCCAATATAAAATTAATTATCAATATCAGTTTTGTTAATTTATTCAACAGGGAGTCTTTTGCTTCATTGCTCAATTCTTCTTCTTCTTCATCACTTGAGCTTCCAGATTCTTCATAATCATCTTTTTTCTGTTTCTTGGTATCAGTTTGATCACCTCTATTTCTTAATCCTTCTGTATTAGTACTGGCGCTCATTATTTACAGTTTGATTTCGTGAAAGTTTGTTTTTTAAGAAAAGTTTTTTTGAACAAGGATTAGTTTTTTTAGCAACATTAAATTTGAATTTTGAATCGATAAAAGGTGCGGGTAGGTGCATCAAACATGCATACTTCTATTTATGAATCAACTATTAAGTTAAAGATTTTAGATATCTATTGCAATATCTGTAAAACATCAGAATGGTGGTCAAAACTTGTATTGTCTTCACTTGAAACCATGTAAACACTGAGCATCTGATTGCTCTGATAATACATCAAATAGAATTAATGTTCAATAGCCGGAATATCTCAATGTGGGTCGATATACAATGGTGAGGTGGGCTATCAACTATCTAACTAATGCCACCATAAACTTCAAGGGTTCTTCATTTTGTTCTTATTATCTACTCAAATTATCCCATGCCTTATAATAGAAGACTAAGTTTCCATTTTTTAGTATTTAATATTAGATAATCAAAGTTTATAGAGCTATTATATGCGCTTCGTTTTTTATGTCACAATACGGGCGTGTGGCGTAGTTGGTAGCGCGTTCGCTTAGCATGCGAAAGGTCTCCGGTTCGACTCCGGACTCGTCCATTTTTTCACTTGATATGATATTTCTCATTTTTTTGTTATATATATAATAAGATTAATTAATATCAAAACTTAACAGAAAATAACATACTATTGTATTTTTGAGTCGAATGAGTCCTAGTTTTGAAACTTAATAATAATTCACAACTCTGTAAATATAATACGTAACTTCAGGGTAACATTTGTTTCCTTTTGATAGATAGATAAAATCAAATGTAGCTCAATATATTAATATAACATTAAAAACGACAACAAAAGAAATGAGTCAAAATAGCAAGAAGAAGCTACTATTAATGGTATGTAATGTTTTTTTTCTTATGTTTGGGTTTTATTAATCTTTCTTTAGGGCCGTGGTGGGTCTGGTAAATCATCCATGAGAAGTATCATCTTTTCAAATTATTCAGCATTTGATACTAGAAGATTAGGAGCTACAATTGATGTTGAGCATTCACATTTAAGATTTTTGGGGAACATGACACTGAATTTATGGGATTGTGGTGGTCAAGATGTTTTTATGGAGAATTATTTCACTAATCAAAAGGATCATATCTTTAAAATGGTTGAAGTGTTAATTCATGTTTTTGATGTTGAAAGTAAAGAAGTTGGGAAAGATATTGAAGTTTTCGTTAAATCTTTGGAACAATTAAGACAATTTAGTCCAAATGCAAAAATTTTCGTTTTATTGCATAAAATGGATTTGGTTCAAGTTGATAAAAGAGATGAATTATTTAAATTAATGATGAAAAGATTACAAGAAGCTTCTAATCCATATGGGTTCCAATTGACTGGGTTTGCAACATCTATCTGGGATGAAAGTTTATACAAGGCATGGAGTTCAATTGTTTGTTCGTTAATTCCAAATATGTCACAATATGAACGTAATTTAACAAATTTCCAACAGATATTAGAAGCACAAGAAATAATTTTATTTGAAAAAACTACATTTTTAGTCATTTGTTCATCAAATTCTGGAAGTTTTAAAAATAATAATTCCATTGATAATAATGGTACTGCTGATAGTAATAATAAATTGGATCCAAAAAGATTTGAAAAAATTTCAAATATAATGAAGAATTTCAAACAAAGTTCAACAAAATTAAAAAGTCAGTTTAAGCAATTGAATTTAAATGATAATTTGTTTATTTGTGAATTAAGTTCTAATTTAATGATGTTTGTTGTTATGCCAATAGGAACTGAAAGTAATGCAGGTTTAATTCAAGAAAATATCAAACATGCAAGAAAATACTTTCAATAATACAAAATATATAGAAATGGGTTAATAAATAATGATATGTTTTTTAAATTTTGATTTCCATCTTGTTGGAGTTCTTGTTTGGTGTTTTTCTCGATGTTGTATGAATGTATGAGAGAATAAGTGTCTTTTAAAGTCATATAAAAACAGGCATAATATATTGGTGGAAATGCAATGGTTAATTAATCTGCAGCATGTAATAATTATTATATTATATATTATATTAATTTTATTAATTATATTATTATTAATATATTTTTTTTAATTTTAATATTATTTTATATTTAATATTAATTAATAATTACCGATAATATTTATATATATTATTATATATATAATATTGCCGGATTAAAAATACTATATTTTTTCTTTATTAAAATAAAAAAAAAAATATAATATATAATTTATATATATTAATAAAAAATTATGTATTAATTAATACATGAGTATTAATAATATTAATTAGTCTCATATGCACTGATCAATAATTAGCGCTAATATTTGCGTTTCCACCAATATATCATGCCAGCTGCTGTTACATATATATATATGAAAAAAAATATATATATTAATATAAATATTATCGACGTCGACGTTTATTAATATTTAAAATATAATCTAGTTATATATAAAGATTAGTTGAATATTTCTTTGAAAGAGTTGTCTAATAATTATATTAATTTATAGTATTTTTCCATATATTTTTATGAGAAACTCCTATATTATATATATTAAATATATTTTCACTATTAACAATACAGAAGATTTTGATTATTTATCAAAAGTATGTTATTTTTTATTAGATCAATGAGTTAGCACCTTCAATTACTCCTTGATTAGCATAAGAATATAACTACAAGATATTTGACTTATCACTTATCACTTTTTAAGTTATGGTTAGTTTCTATATATAGTAATCAATTAAGCTTGAGTACCATTCTGTGCAAGAGAGGTCTTGATAATAATTCTTCTATAACCTCTAACTTCAGCATCATTGATAACTTCAAGAATAACGTGAAAATCCTTACAAGTTGGTGTCTTATTGTTAATATTTGAAGGACAAGACTTAGAGTTTTCTGGAATCTTGACAGTAACAACAGATGTTTGATTGTTCAAAGCTTGGATTTCTAAATCTGGAACATCATCAATATTAGTGAACACAGATGGGTCTTTGTAATGGAACCAATTGAACTTGACTTTACAATCATTCAAATCATAAGATTTTGAAGCATCAAAAATAACTTCACCACCAGCAGGAACTTCAATTTCAAATGGATAGAAACTCTCAGTGTCATTAACATTAACAATTGGTTGATGGGAAGAATCATCAAAATCTTTAACTGTCCACTGCATTCTAGTTGCAAAATCAGATTGATAAGCATCTCTCCATCTCCAAATAGTAGCCTTGTTACTTTGGTATTGGAATTTACCATCTTTAAAAATATAATCATAAGTATCAGCATATTGATTAAATCTAGCACTTGTGTCAAGATGTTCATATCTACCACCCCAACCACCATATTCTGGGGTTGAAGGAACATTTAAACCATTTGGATAAACATACATTTGTGTTGGTGTGTCACCTTCCATAATGAAAGCAGTTTCTGGATAGACCTTACCTAAAGGACCAACTTCTCTAATATGCTTATCTAACCATGGTTTAGAAACTAAATAAGTTTCAGGATCGTTGTAATCAAAGCCACCATAGTACAAATCACCAGAGATACCAATCCAAGTAGAAACACCATAACGGTTAAAACCATGTAGAGAAGCAATATATTTCAATTTTGGGAATTCATGTCTGATCCAAACACCTGTGTCATCTTGATCGGAAATTGCATAAACAAGTAATTTATCAGTGAATTCAGAAATTTGTTCATTAGTTCTGTTTTCTTTTCTGATATGTTGTAGAGCTTCGGCTAAAACAGATGCACCTCCCCAAACCAAGACATACAATGTTTCGTTATTTGGAGTTTCATCAACAGCTTTAACCAAATTTAAAGCACCTTCACTTGGTTCCAATTCTAATGCAGCCATACCATAAACGGGATGACCTCTGCTAACTAAATTTTTCAAAGTTTCAGCTTCTGGATAAGATTCAGAATGTTTTAATAGATTTGAGTGGACTTCACCATAAGCTTCAATGATTGGATAAATATCTTCATCATGAACGGAATTATTTAACCAATAAGAAGTAGTAGCAACAATACCTTTGATATTCAATTCATTGGAATACAACATCAATCTAACAAGAGATTGTGAATCATCAGGTTCATTACTGATATCAGTTAAGATGAAAACATTTGGTTTAAAATCCTTTGGTGGGACTAAACAATTGGCAACTTGTGTAAAACACACAACAAACACTAAGGCACGAATCCAGGAAATCATTTGAGTTTTGGGTTGATTTATTGTTTTTTTTTAAAAAGATATTTGAAGATTTGATTTTCTTTATATAGTTTTTTCTATTTAGTAAATATACCCCATGATTGGTTTAGTCAAATGTAAATATTGGTTAAAGTGATTTGTGGGGATAAAGTCATGGAATAGGGTGATAAATATTAGTTATGGGGGGTTTAACAACCTTCCAATCTTACTTTATGTAAATTACATTTTAAAACACCCAATGAAGACTTTTAAGGTAGTTGTAGATCCTAAATTCAAGAAAATTTAATCATCCATGTATATTTATGCATGTCAAATGCAGGAAACATCGTATGAATTGATCAACCAAAGTTGAATGATCCCCAAAATTTCGATAAATTGAAAGATTTAGGTTGTTTTTTAGACTATTTAAACATAGGCTATTTAGTCTATATGATTTCAGCTTTGGTTCTTGAATTTGATTTGCCAATTAGTGTTGGAGGAAATGGAGAAACTTTAAATGATCGACACGGAGAAATCTTAAAAGAACGATGATGTAATTTTTTAAACCGGAAAAATGTGTTAATTTGTTTTGTATTATTATTACTTTGGAATGTTTTTGGTGTCTTTTATGTTTCCCACAGGATTGAAAGTTTTTATGTGTGCATTTCAATGGCTTTTTTCAGTTAATATTTCATGTTTTAGAATTTACCCCAGATTCTACGGAATATTCTAAATAACTACTGAATTAGATGAAAAATGAATAGCACTTATTTAACAAAAGTTTCTTTTGAGGTGATGCAGAGTCAACTATACAGAATATTACATTTGGTGTTTCATGTTGGGTGTGTTATAAAACCAGGTCCAAAGGGTCCCGTTTTAGATTTCATTACGTCTCTATTGATGACCTTAATCTCTCTACATTTGTTTCTTGAATGAATCAGATATTTTACTTTCAATATAAAATCAACATAACATTTAATGTCAATATAAACAACAAAGTTTTAAATTTTAATATTAATATCCCCTCTTTTGATATGATTATATAAATATCAATAAGTTGAGCTTTTTAACAAAAAATTAATTTAACTAAGTTCAATAAAATGGCTTTTAAAAATTCTGAATTTAATGAATATACTGATTTTAAGGTTGAATACAATCAAGGTATTGTATTACTCCAAATTAATAGACCTAAAGTAGTGAATAGTTTCCAAGAAAAGTATTTCGGTTTATCATAATTTTATTGCGAATTGAAAATCTAACTTGTTTCTTAGAACTTGGATACAATATGGTGATATTATTAAAAAACTAAACAAATTAGATGATATTTATTGCATTGTTTTATTTGGTGTTGGACCTCATTTCAGTTCGGGAATTGATGTTAAGGGATTACAACAAACTAGTGTGATTACAAAAAACTTTATAAAAAATTTCCAAAATAGCATAGGAAGCCCTTTAAATTTTCAAATTCCAGTTATTTCCGTTATTCATGGCTATTCATTTGGATTAGCTCTTGATATCATTTCAGCAACTAGCATTCGAGTAGCAACTAAAGATGCCAAATTATCCATTAAAGAAATTGATGTTGGGATAATTGCTGACATTGGGTCTTTACAAAGATTACCTTTTTTAGTTAATAATATATCTAGATTGAATGAACTGGCATTAACTGCAGAAGTGATATCAGCACACGAGGCTCAACAATTAGGATTGGTTAGTCAAGTGTTTGATAGTAAAAAAGATGCACTAGAATATGCAGTTGCCCTAGGACACAAGATTAAAAAGAAATACCAACCAGCTGTCAGGGGTACCAAAAAGCATTTGGAACTAATGACTACAAACTCTGAAGCAGCCCAAGAAGGATTGAAGTTGATTGCAGATGATAACGCTAGATTGATGAATGCTCCGGAGTATAAAAAGTTTATGTCCCAGATGATGATGCCTAAGAAACAGGCAAAGTTATAAACACCTGGGAAAATGTCTAGATCTTATAGCAATACCAATTAAAACATACTTGTAAACCAATTAAACCTCTTGAACCCCCATTTCACACCCAATTTCGTGTAAATCATCCTCATCTCATCGCATTTTGGACATAGAAACATCCAGACACCGCATGTGTATTTTGATTGACAGAATGAAAAAGATTTAAAGTATCTTTTGGCCCATTAAACTTTGGGTTTAAATAGTTGTTCTTGTCGATGCTCAAGAGGGTTTTAAGATATTCAACCATAAATAAGAAAATCATGACTACAGGAACTAAAAATACAAACCCTCCAGAAAAATTAGAACAGCTGAGATCAGCTAATGGGTTCAAAGCTAAAAAACAGCATACAGATAAAAAAGCAATTGATGATACCAAAGCTGAATATGTAATTGAAGGTCCTCTACGTAAAGTAGTGCCATATTTTTATACATACATGACATACTGTAAGCTTAGATGGAGAGATAGAACTTTGATTGATATTTTTTCAAAAGAATTTAGAGATCGTGAAGAACCATATTATAGAAAAGCTATTGAATCTGGTCAAGTCTTACTTAATGGGAAAACTGCCACTATCGATACTATTGTACGTAATGGTGATTTGATCCAACACACCATACACAGACATGAACCTCCAGTTTCCTCTAGACCAATCAAGATTATTAACGAAATTGATGATATAGTGGTCATTGATAAACCTGCTGGTATGCCAGTTCATCCAACTGGTAGATATAGATTCAACACTATCACCAAAATTTTACAACTAGAAAAAAATATGGAAGTACATCCTTGTAACAGATTGGATAGATTAACTAGTGGATTAATGTTTTTAGCTAAAAGTCCAAAATCTGCTGAAAAATTTACTGATCAAATTAAAGCTCGTGAAGTTCGTAAAGAATATGTTGCTAGAGTTATTGGAAATTTTCCAAGTCAAGAAACTACTGTTGAGAAACCATTATTAACTACAGACCCAAGAATTGGTTTAAATATTGTGCATGAAGATGGTAAAGAGGCCAAAACAGTTTTCACAAAGATTAGTTATGATCCAGAATCAAACACTAGTATTGTGAAAGCTATGCCTTTCACTGGAAGAACGCATCAAATTAGAGTACATTTACAATATATTGGGTATCCAATTGCTAATGATCCAATTTATTCAAATATTTCAGTTTGGGGAGAAAATTTAGGTAAAAATGGCGAATTTGATTTAGATCAAGTTAAGAATAAATTACATGAAGTTGGTAAAACAAGACCAGCATCAAGTTGGTTTTATCCAGATTCAAAAGGTGAGTTGTTATTAGGTAAGGAATGTGAAATTTGTGGTACTGAATTATACTCTGATCCTGGTCCAAATGATTTAGATCTTTGGTTACATGCATATAAATATTATACTACTGGTTCTGAAAATGCTGATGCTTGGAGTTATCAAACAGATTTTCCAGAATGGGCTTTAGAACCACATAAGAAATTTATGAAATTGGCAATTAAAGAAGCACAAAAATGTGGTGAAACCACAACTGCATTTAGCGTTGGTGCAGTTTTAGTTAAGGATGGTGAAGTTTTAGAAACTGGGTATTCAAGAGAGTTACCTGGTAATACACATGCAGAACAATGTGCTTTGCAAAAATATTTTGACAAAAATGGAGGTGTTGAAGATGTTCCTAAAGGTACTGTTATTTATACAACAATGGAACCATGTTCAGAAAGATTAAGTGGAAATTTACCTTGTGTTGATAGAATTTTGAAAACAAGTATCAAGAGTTGTTTTGTTGGTGTTTTAGAACCAGATACTTTTGTTAAGAACAATGTTGGATTAAAAAAGTTGAGTGAAAAAGATGTTAATTATATTCAAGTTCCAGGTTATGAAGATGAATGCTTGAAAGCTGCTTTCAAAGGTCATCCAGGCCATTGATTATATAGAGATCAGAAAAACATTTTTTTTTGATTTTGTGTTTGTGTATAAGGTATTAACAAGGATTAAAACAATGAAACCTAAAATTCGTAGTAACTCGACTTAAGTTTCACAATTTATCACCAAAACCTTTTAAAATAATTTTGGTATACCGATGTGCCCGTATCATTTTTATTGATGGAAAATCGTTGTCGAATTGAACAATTCAACAAATTGAAAATTTCAACTATTTAACAATTAAATCAATTGACAGCAAAAGTGTGGAGTTTTATCACTAGTTTTTTTGATATGTCTAGAAGACGTGGCCAACCAATCATCACCAACAAAGAAGACGGTAATTTCCGTGAAGCTTTGAAATTATATGAAGCTAAACAATATAAAAAAGCATTAAAATTAGTTGATGGTATTTTAAAGAAAAATTCAAATTATGCTGATGCTTATGCTTTGAAAGCTATTTGTTTATTTTTCACTGATAATAAGGAAGAATCTGAAGCTTATGTTAAAAAAGCTTTGGTTAAAAACAAAGATTCACCAATTGTGAATCATATTTTAGGTATCTTGAGAAGAAATCAATGGAGATATGCTGAAGCTGCTGATTTCTTTAGAAATGCTTTGGATAATGGATCTCCAAACAAACAAATTTGGAGAGATTTGGGTACTATGTACTCTCAAACTCGTAATCATAAAGAATTGATCCATGCTAGAGGTCAATATTTAGAAGATTTCTTAGGTTTCAGAGCTAATTGGACTGCTTTAGCTATTGCTCATCATTTAAATGATGATTATCCAGCTGCTGAGAAAGTTTTAGTTAAATTTGAAGAATTGGCAAAAGGTAAATTGGGTGATTCTGAAATGTGTGAACATTCTGAAGTGTTATTATATAAGAATGAATTAATTGGTAAACAAGATCCAGAGCGTGCTTTAAAAGAATTGGACGAATTAGAAGTTTGTTACGATTCTTTAGCTGCTTCTGAATTACGTGCAAAGTATTTGATGTTGTTGAATAGAAAGCAAGAAGCTTCAAAAGTTTATCGTCAATTGTTAAAGAGAAATCCTGATGATGTTAAATATTACACTTTATTGGAAGCATCTTTGGGTACTTTGGATAAATCTCCTAAATATAGAGATCAATTGTATGCTAAATTAGCCAAATTTTATCCAAAATCTGATCCACCAAAATTTTTACCATTAACTTTCTTGAATGGTGATGCATTTAAAGAAAGAGCCAGTATTTATATTATTAATCAATTGAAAAGAGGTGTTCCAGCTACTTTTGTTAATGTTAAAGCATTATATAAAGATTCTTCTAAGGCTAAGATTATTGAAGAAATTGTTTTGAATTTCTATCCAGAAGCTTCAAAAATTTCTCCATTATGTTGGGTTTGGACTACTTATTTCTTAGCTCAACATTATTTACATTTGAAACAATTAAACAAGGCTAAAGAATATATTGAATCTGCTGTTAAACATACTCCAACCTTAGTTGAATTGTACATTTTAAAAGCTAGAGTTTATAAACATTTAAATGAATTAACTAAAGCTAGTGAAATTATGAATGAAGGACGTTTATTAGATTTACAAGATCGTTTTATTAATTCTAAAACTGCTAAATATTATTTAAGAGCTAATAATATTGATGATGCTGTTAAAACTGTTTCTTTATTTACTAGAAATGATAATGCTGCTAATGGTGTTAAAGATTTACACAACATGCAATGTAATTGGTTTATTGTTGAAAATGCAGAAGCTTATTATAGATTATATTTAGAAGCTTTAGAAAAAGGTGAAGAAGAAGATGCTCATAAATATTTGGGTTTATCATTGAAAAGATTTAATGGTGTTGCTAAAGTTTTTGATGAATATTATAATGATCAATTAGATTTCCATTCTTTCTGTATGAGAAAAGGTACAGCTAGAGCATATATGGAGATGATTTCTTGGGAAGATAAAATTTATGGCACACCAATTTATTGTCGTGCTGTTGAAGGTGCTTCAAAGATTTATTTCAAATTACATGATGATAAAGTTAAAGCTGCTGCTACCGGTGATAAATCTGAAGATCCAATTGTTATTAAGAAATTGGATAAGAAAGCCAAGAAGGAAAATGCAGCTAAACATAAAGCTTTAGAGGCTGAAAAGAGTCAAGTTTTAGCATATGTTGATGATGATGATGTTTTTGGTGAAAAATTAGTTGATACTGATTCTCCATTAGAAGAATTTTTCAACATTTATTTTAAGAATTTATTTGAACAAGCTCCAGATAAGATTATTTCAAATGATTTACAATATAATTATCAATTTAGAATATCCAAGATTGCCTTAGCCGTTTCTGCTTTAGCTAAATTGAAAAAATTAACTAATAATCATTATCCATTTATTCCAGCTTATGTTTTAAATTTGAAATATAATACTGAAAAGGGTATTACCAAGATTTTAGCTGATAAAGGTATTGAAAAGAATTTTGATGTTAATTTTGATAAATTAGATGAATTTATTGATTTTTATACTAATAAATTAGATTATGATTCTTTATTAGGATTGATAAAAATTTTGGATTTGAAATTAGATAATGTTGATAATAAATCTATTAAAGACAAAATCATTACTGGTACAAAAGATTTAGAACCATACGAACAAGCTAAAATTGAAAAATTGATTTGAAAAAAAAAAAAAAAAACGAGTGTATAAGTTTATATAAATTTAAGTATTAATCCAACTATCAACTTGATTTGCAGCAACAGCTTGAGCTAATTGTAAACCTTGTTTACCCAATGGGAAGTAACTCACCGTATAACAGAAACAACTAACTAGTTGAAGTATACAAAAGATTAATGCTAACAAAGAACTTTTCATCACTAAACTTGAAAATAATGTAGCTAAGATAGATAAGGTAAAACTAGTTGTGAACCATAATCTTGAAGTTGAAAATAAATGTTTTAAATAAATTCTAAATCCTTGTAAAACACCAAAGCTTAATAAAAACATTATTGAACCAATAGACCATAAAGTTGCAAATTTTTTAGGTTTTGTCATTAACAAAGGTAATAATAAAAAGGAGACAACCCAGCAAGAGATAGCAGCAGCCATTAAAACAACAAAAATTACAATTCTTTCCCATTTAGAGAAATTCAGCATAGTATCCCAAGTAATAACATCCTGAGCTGGATTCACACCATCTTCAGCACCAAAATCAGTAAAATCAGTGGTATTATTTGAAGTTCCAGTTGTACCAATATTAGCTTCATCGTCTTGTGGCAATTGTACAGAATTCTTTCCAAATGGGTTAAATTTTTTGAAAAAAGAAGTATTTTGTTGTTGTTGTTGTGTTACTTCTTCATCTTCATCAGCCAAAGTCAAGTAACGTGTATTTCTTCCACCAAACAGATTTAAAAAGGACATTTTTGTTAATTAATTGTAGTTGGTTTGAAGGAGAGTGTCGTTACCGGTGTTTTCTTCATGGGTGTCAAATTTAACATTAATTGAGAACTGGACAAAACTTTAACAAACTTGAACAAACTACTGGAAAATCGAAAACAAAACAATGGATTATCTGAACTTGAAGAATGTTGGTGACTCAAGTATTGATGAGAATGAATTGTTAGATTTTTCTTCATTGGATAATAACAATTTGAACAGTTTTTTAGTACCTCCACAACAACAAGAACAGCAACAACAACAATCACAAAACATTGATTCTTCTTTAGACCAGGCGTCCACTTCTGCTCAATCAGTCCCATCTGGTAAGAAATTTCCATCTTCTTATGGTTCAAGTTTGAACAACAACAGTTATTTATCTCAATCATTATCTTCATCTATTCCAATTAAACAATCTTTAGCAAAAGCATTACCAACTTTATCAGAATCTTATACAGAGAATAAAATCCATAAAGTTACTTCTAGAAGAAAATCTGTTGTTAAAAGAGAAGTTGAAGAGGATGAAGATGGTGTTGAACGTAAAAGAAGAGATAATATGAATGATAAAATACAAGAACTGTTAACATTAATACCAACTGAATATTTTTGTGAAAATAAAGATAAATCTAGTGGTACTAAAGATGGTAAGCCAAACAAGGGTCAAATTTTAACTAAAGGATTAGAATATATACAAGATTTACAAAATAAAATTGATGAAAATAATAGAAAAGAAGTTGAACTAATTTTAAAATTGAAAAAATTAGCAGTAACGAAAAATCATCCATTGGATATAAATGTTAATAATACTAGTGCTGAAGTTGTTTTAGGTGAGATTGGTGTTGGTCCTTTAGCTGGATTAGTTAATACTTCAAGTACTCCATCAGATGCAAATAAAACACCAAATAACAATTTTGAATATGGTGGGTATGATCAATATGGTAGTTAATGTATTTATGAATATAGGGTTTAATATTATCATCCTTGTAATGTATCTGGGGTATCTACTTGTACAAAATATTTTCCATGATATATAATAAATTATTCCTATTTACAATTTCAATATAAACTTGGCATTCTCATAATTTCCTTTTCTTTATTTTCACTATGTTCTTGTAATAACTTTAAAATCTTTGAATTTTCCCATTTTTTAGGTAATGGTGTAACATCATAATTTTTAGTAGCCCAATAATAAATATCCCAATCTAATTCATCCAATAATTTATCATATTCATCTAATTCTGCTTCATCAAATGATTTTAAATATTTTTTAGAAAATCCAGATAATAATAAATCAGTTTCTAAAATACCTCTTTTTCTTGATTGATATACTAATCTAGCTCTTTTTTTATCCAAAGTTTCACCAGCTCTACTAATAGGTTCAATTTTAACAACTTCTTGACCATCTTCAATAACTGTAATCACATTTGGATTGGTGGCTTGACCAACTTCTTTCTTTAATAATCTAGAAGATGAAGTAAAAGTTCTAGTGGAAATTCTTCTGAACATAACTGATGCTTATATGATATTATATACTGTTTTTATAACAAGTTCTAGTAATATTAAATAAAGAGTATTAAAGATTATTAAAGTATTTTTGCAAATTCGGATCCACCCAATTTTCTCCGGATGAAAATTATGATAAATTGAAAGAAACAATGGGAATTATTATGAATTATTTTAAATATAATAACAGTTTATTTGGTATTATTTTATTCAGATCAAAATTTTCTTTAAAATGATACTAAAATTATTAATATATGTATATATTACCTAATTAGGAAGTCAACATAAAAGTAGTTCCTTTGTTTACATTTTTTTTGTAAATAGTAAACATCAACAGCATCAACAGCATCAACTAAAATTCGAGAAGAAAAACAGATAAACAACAAAACGTATAAACAAAAAATGTCACGGCAAACAATGATACGTAAGAAACAAGGCAATGAAAGAGATAAAGATCATTTTCCTTTGTTAGATTTACCAGACCTTATAACTTGTTTAAAAAGTTGTAATTTAGATGTTTCTGAAGATGATTTATTAAAACCACAACCAATATTTATTCAAGCGTTATTCCAACAAATTTTATACATTTTTTTATCCATATCACCTAATAGAATTAGAAATAGAACTAAAAGTTGTTTGGATGAAGATGAACGTGATATGTTTGAAGAATCTTTAAATATTGTATCATTACATGCTATATTATACAAATTTTTTGTTGGTTGTGGAGTTATTGATTTTCAAATTACAGATTTAACTAGACCAGAATCAAGAAGAATTATAAGGTTATTAAGTGCTGTTGTGAATTTTGCACGTTTTAGAGAAGAACATTTATATGATAATGAAGATATTATTCAAGATAATAATATTAAATTTGATAAATATTCAAATATATCACAAGAACAAACAACATTAATATCAAACATTCAAGTTCTTGAAACTAATAATTCTAAAATTAATGCAAATCTGGATGTTTTAAATGAACGTAATATAAAACTTGAAAAAGAATTGAAAGATTTAAAAAAAATTCAAGAACGTTTACTTGTGGAACGTACAGAATATAAGATGGTTAAAAAGAAAAAAATCAATGCTTTAGAAGATGAAAGTGCAATATTAGCTCAAGATATTGAAGAATTAGAAAATTTGAAAAAATATGTTGTTCTTGAATCACCAGAAATTTTATCAAAAATTCTTTTAGATTTAAAAGATGATTTAGAAAAAAATCAACAACAATTAAAAGATATGGAAATTAGAGCTTCAAAATTAAAAATTACACAAGAAACTTTCAAAATTATTGAAGATGATTTAACTAAATGTTTAAAAACTGTTGAAGATTTAAGAAATGAATGTAATAAAGAATCAACAGCACTTAAAGCTTTACATCAAGTTCAAGAAGCTTATACAGATAAAGATTTACAATTAAAAGATTTGGATAGAAGAATACAATTACAAAACAGACAAATTAAAAACAATGAAGAACGTATTTATAGAGTTGAACAACAAAGAACAAGTAAAAAAAATGATTATGATATTAAGATGAAAGAATTAACCACAAGGTATGATGAATTATTGAAACAGCAAGCAGAAGATGAATTAGAAATAATAAAATATCAACAACATATAGATGAAGTTCAAAAAAATATAACTGAATTAACAAATGGATTTAAAAAGGAATATGATGATACAACTTTGGAAATGCAAAAATTGGCAACTCATTTCAAGTCATACCTTGACCAAATTGAAGAGAAATTACAACTATGATTTTTTTTATTTGTTTGGTTTCTGAAATAACAAGGTTGCTGTTCATTTATTTATGGGGTATAGGATTTATTAAATTGTTTTATATGGGATGAAACAGAATGTAGTAAAAAATTCTCATGATGAAATCTTACATATAAATCTACCTTTGAACCAGAGGATTATATGGATTGAATTGTAGTTTAAAAGTATCTATACAATTATGATTGCAAAACAATTACCACTAAGTCATTTTAATGTTGTTGATGATAAAAAAATTCAAGAATTATTAAAAGAAAGAAACTTGTTAGTTAAATCAATTGAAAAATTAGAATCTAAAGAAATTCCACAACAATTAAAATTATTTCAAAATTGTCAAGGTATTAATAATAAATTTTTAAATGATGAAAAATTATTTGGTCCTTCTTATATTTATATCATGAAGAATAATCATGATTTAAAAATTTCTTTACAAAATAAAAAAATGGAATTGGAAGAAAAACAAAATTTATTAAAACAAATTGATAAAAGATTGTCTAATTTTGGGAAACAATTCAATTAATATCAATTTGAAATTTTTAGTTAATTGAAGTTTAAGTGTATTTTTTATGTAGAAAGTAAACGCATGTAAATAATTCGCTTATGCATAAAACCTTTAAATAAATTTATACAAATATTAAATTCATTATACAAAAGCTGCTTACTAAATTCATTTATTTCATTAAACATTATTCTATTCATTTATCTATTTTCAATTTTCGTGTTTTTCATTAATTTCATTATCATGTTTTAATAATATAATTTCACTTTCTAATTTTGCAGTATTATTACACAACATTTTAAATTTTATACGTAATTTTTTTGATTTTAATTTAATATGTTGTAAAATTTTAACTAAATCATCAGTTTTCTTTTCCATATTTTCAAAATGTAATAAAAAAGGAACATCAAATATTGGATTCCCAGTTTGTTGTTTAATTAATTTTCTTTTAGTTTTAATTAATAATAATTTTGATTGTTTGATATGATATTCAATTGTTTTAATATCATTATTAACTAAACAAATGTTCTTTCGAACTTTTTTTTTCATATCAATATGTTTAAAATATTGAAATTCTAATTCTTTAATATAACTCATGATACTATTTAATTAAAAGAATAGTTTTAATCAATTTTGTCAAATTTTAGTTAATTTTAAAATACCGACCGGATAGAATCATATAAATTTTAGCGCGTTTTGTTTCAAAACTTGTTTGATGTGTGTTTCTGGTTTAATTAATCGTAGTGATAGGAATTCATATGATGTGATTAATGTGATTTACACTGTGTCCTTGTCTTGATTGGACAAATGGGTTGATTTCATGATTGTAGGTTATCGTATTTAAACAGAGTAGTAGCTGAATATAAATTATAATCTTTCAAGTAAACTTCATGGCTAAAATCAACTTTGCACAGTCAAATCATCAGATAATATCACAGTTGACATCACTACAACAAGAAAGTACAATAACAAAGTTATCATTAACTATTTTTGAAAAAAGAATTAAAGATATAGAGCGTAAATATAAAGATGATGATTTATTTCAGAAGGAACTATTGATAAAATTGAAAAGAATATTAGAAGATTATTACAGATATAGTTATGAGATATTAGAACTAATTGAAAATCATGCTAATGTTCTTAGAAAAGAGTTGAATGAGAATGAAAATCTTTTTAAAAGAAATAGTGGATATATTTGATATAACTCACATTACATTATGCATCTAACAAAGCTTAAAAGATGCGTTATGCACCAATACAAATAACAATAAAAACCTAAAAGTAAACCATAGTGTATACAATTATCTGATGTATTTTATATCTTTATATGTTTTTTATTTAATTCAATATAATTTAATTTTACTGTAAAATTTTTAATCATTTTTTTTTAGTTTAAGAACCCTGGTTTCCCTTAATCTGATGATATTTCCTTACATGTAAATAAACTTTACATTATTCAATGAATACAACAATTATTAATGAAGTACGACATACAACTAATGATCATTTATCACAATTCCTTAAACAAAAACTTGAAACACAAAAAAAATTTGAACAACGATTAAAAGAATTGGAATTAATTCAATTAAAACATAAAAAAGAAGCACAAAAAATTGAAAAAGCTTTAAAATTAGTTAAAAAATATGGATTTATAACAACTGGTGAATCATTATTTAAATATAAATTACTTTATCAAAAAACTAAAAAAACTTTAAAAAAAGTTGATGTTTCTATTGATATAATTATGAGATATATAAGGAAGAAACGAAGAGAATATAGATTATTTTATGATTTAACAAATACTTATTGGAGTGTTGAACAGATAATGAAACATAATTTAGAAAACCAAAAAAAAAACAGCAACAGCAACATTGATAAAGAAAATAGATTAGAGATATAAACTTAATAAAGATTGAACTTAACTAAAATTCGTATACCTAATTAGGTGAAAATAAATAACCCTAATGAACCCTAAGATAACCATTTATTATACCCAAAATATGTTAATAAAAATCTTTATAAAAAAATTGTATAAAAAATTCTTTTGTATCTTCATCCCAAAAAATCCAAAATTTTTCATTATTTTCTAAATCTTCATCTCTATAAATTTCTTTTGAAGGAATTTTAAATGCAATATTTTCATAAGGTTCACCAGAAATAATTAAATATTGAAACCCATCATTAGGATTAATTTCAATTTTTTGTTCATAAGCACTCATAAATCGATATTGTGGTTCATTTCCATCAGGTAATTCAGGAAATCTAACTATAATTAATAATCCAATTTCATTACTTGATGGATGTCTTATTTTTGAAATTTTATAACCAGGTTTACCAATTTTAATAAAATCTCTTTTTGGTGTAATATTTGAAATACTTACACCATTAGTATTTATAATTCTTTGTTTCCCAGTAATTGGATCAATATTTGTATGTTTTGCTTCTTGAATAGCTCTTTTTGTTAAATTTAATTGATGTTTTTTACCTTGTGTATGATTTAAAAAAGATTCTGGTGATACATGTGTTGTTAGACATAATCGACATTCAAGCATACCAACATGATTTTTAAATACATATGGATCATTATCAATATCAAATTGTGAAGAAACTAATTTTCTCAATCGTTCTTTTCTATAAGCATTTGCCTCTGAAGTATCAGCTACACCACCACCTAAAAAAGTTAGTAACTAAAGTAAAAAAGCAGAGATGATTGACTTATTATACAACACATACCCCCTTTCTTAGATCCAATTCTGTTTTGGTAATCCATTTTAGTTGTTGTTGTTGTTGTTGTTGTTGATAAATTTTTTACTACAAAATATTTTTAAAAATTTTAATATTTTGGTAAAAAATTTAAAGAGAATTTGAGTTAGAAAAGAGATGATATTAGAGATTTTATGTTTGGTGTATTTACAATAAAAGGATTTATCATATCTTCATACATCAATTTTTTAATTACATTATTTAATACCCAAATGCTAGAAACTCTACAAATCTTGAGACTGAAAAATTTTCACTTCAACGCTGTCAACATGTAAACAAACATTACATTGTTATACTGTTTGTTTACATTGTTATACTCCAACATCACGCAAAATATTAATGGGCATCTCCAAGTAAATTTAACCGTAGGGAGAATTTAAAAGAAAATTCTTTCTAAACAACGTAGACACCCGCTTTAAAAGATGCTGAAAGTCTCATGACAACATAAAGAAACATTAAAGAGCATTTCAATTACCTAATTTGACACAATTCCACCCCCATTTTGTAAGAACTTATTTAATTACCTAATTAATTAATCCCGGTCATGGCCATATTGATATCTTTTATTAAAGATAAGAATTAATACAAAAAAAAAAATTTATCGTATAAATACAACAAAGGAGAAGCAAGTTCAGGGGTATTCTGAAAAAATAGAAAAAATGCATTCTTGTGCTGAGAAACATTCATTTAGACTTAAATCTTTTACAGACACAATGAGTATTAATAATAATACTGATAAGCTTAGTGAAAAATCTGAGCTTTATCAAGATGAAAAAGAAAGATTAGATATTGAAGCTCAAATGGATTCTAAGATGCATAAATTAAGAAAAAGAATTCAATGGTTTCATTCTTTAATCATTTTTTTGGTTTGTGGATTTTTATTATATTCAAATTATGGTTCAAATTTATTCTCTTTAATTACTACTCAAAATATTTATCAAAGAGATGGTGAAGTTCCATTTAGAGAAATTGCTGGTATTTATTTAAACGCATTAAAAGAAACAAACTTGGCTGGTGATTGGTCAAAAAAATATACATCTATTCCTCATTTAGCTGGTCAAGGTTTAGAATTAGTTGATTTTACCGTTGATAAATTTGAAGAATATGGATTTAAAACTAAAGTTGAACCTTTTAACGTTTATTTAAATTATCCAACTGATCATTATTTAAAATTAATTAAGAATGGTCAAGTTATTTATCAACCAACTTTAGTTGAAGATGTTTTAAAAGAAGATCCAACTACTGGTGGTGATGATTTAATTCCAGCTTTTCATGGTTATTCTGCTAATGGTAATGTTACTGGTAAGATTGTTTTTGCAAATTATGGTACAAAGCAAGATTTCCAATTATTAGAAGAAAATGGTGTTGATGTTAATGGTAAAATTGTTTTAGTTCGTTATGGTGAAATCTTTAGAGGTTTAAAAATTAAATTTGCTCAAGAAGCTGGTGCTATTGGTGTTGTTATTTATTCTGATCCTGCAGATGATCATGTTCCAGAAGATTCTTTACCTTATCCAAAAGGTCCTGGTAGAAATCCATCAAGTATTCAAAGAGGTTCAGTTCAATTTTTAAGTTCTTTACCTGGTGATCCAACAAGATTTATTAATCAATCTGATCCTGATGCTATTGCTAATTTAGATACTATCCCTTCAATCCCATCTTTACCAATTTCTTATAAAGAAGTTCAACCAATTTTAGAAGAATTAAATGGGTATGGTAAACATTTAGGTTTCCATGGTGGTGTTCAAGGGTTTAATTATACAACTGGTCCATCTCCAGCTAAATTAAACATTTTTAATAACAATGATTATAAATTTACTGATATTCATAATATTTATGGTTTACTTGAAGGTGAAGATACTAATAAAGTTGTTTTGTTAGGTAATCATAGAGATGCTTGGATTAAAGGTGGTGCTGGTGATCCAAATTCTGGTTCAGCAGTTATTCTTGAAGTTGCAAGAGCTTTAAATGAATTGGTTAAATCTGGTTGGAAACCAAAATATTCAATTTTATTAGCTTCATGGGATGGTGAAGAATATGGTTTATTAGGTTCAACTGCTTATGGTGAAAAATATGCTGAAATCTTGGGTAAAGAAGTTATTGCATATGTTAATTTAGATGGTGCTGTTACTGGTTCTCATTTAAAAATTCAATCATCTCCTTTATTAAATAAATTTTTATTAAAAACTGCTTCTTTAGTTAATCATCCAATTTATTCAAATATTACTTTAAAAGATCATTTTTTAAATGAATCTAAAATTAATATTTTAGGTTCTGGTTCTGATTTTACTGTTTTTTATGAACATTTAGGTATTACTTCTTTTGATACTGGATTTGTTCAAGGTAAAAATGATCCAGTTTATCATTATCATTCAAATTATGATTCTTATCATTGGATGTCAACAATTGCTGATCCAGGTTTTAAATTACATAATACTATGGCTCAATATATTGGTTTATTAACTATTCAATTATCAAATACTAAAGTTCATACAAGTTTTAAAGCTAAAGATTTAGGTTTAGCAATTGAAAATCATTTTGATGAATTAGTTAAAGAATTACCAAAAGAATGGTTAATTAAAGGAAATAATACAAATAGTACAACTCCATTTTTAAAACATGAAATTAAAAAAACTAAAAAAGCTATTCATCATTTTATTGGTAAATCAAAAGGTTATGATGAAAATGTTAAAGGTTTAGAAATTGCTTGGGAAAAAGATGTTTCAAAATCAAGAAATCCATTTAGAAAATTTTGGTTTAATAAAAAAGTTCAAATGTATAACACAGTTTTAAAAGATTTAGAAAAAAATTTCTTATATCAAGGTGGATTAAATGGTAGAAGTTGGTTTAAGAATATTCTTTATGCAAGTGGTAGATATACTGGTTATGCAGGTCAAGCTTTACCTGGGTTGACTGAAGCTATTGAAGATCATGATTTAAAACAAACTGTTCGTTGGATCAAGATTATTAGACATGCTGTTAAAGATGCTCATCATAGTTATAGATACTAATTATTTTTTTTATATACCCTTTTTATTGTTACAAGACCTTTTTTGACTTTAAAGTAGTTATTTATTGAACATATATTATTTTGTTCTGCCATCTCTTTCTAAATCATCATCTTTTAATTCATAAGCTGGTAAATAATCAGAATTTGAACCATCAATTTTTAAATTTGGATTCCTTATTGTAGTATCAACACCACCTAAACTTGTAAAACCTTTATCATATAAAGAACAATATTCTATATTATTTTTTTTCAAAAAACACCAAATTTCATTATAATGCCAATTTATAACTGGATGAATTCTAATAAAAATTGGCCATCCACCATCAGTTTGTTGAAAAAATTTTAAATCAGAACTATATGGATCTGATCGTCTAGCACCTACTATAATTGCTTTTGTATTTGGATATAATTCAAGATATTTTGTAAAACCAATTTTTAAATTAGTTTTAAATTCAGTAATATTTAATTGATAAAAATTTTTTGAATATTTAATAAAATTTGTTAATTCATCAAATTGAAGTTCATAATTGATATATACTGTTGGAATTTGTTTAAATGAATCAATTTCTAAAGGGGTATAAAATGAATTTATAGCAGCAAGATATAATACTAACATTACTAAACAATCTTTACCACCATTATATGAGATTGCAATTTGATTGAAACTAAAAAGTTAATAAACCATTTTAACTGAAACCAAGAACATACCCATAAGTTTTTAAAGCTTCTTTATAAACAACTAAAGTTTCTTTAACTTGAATTTGAGTATTTAATACCTCATCATCAAAAGTATTAATATTTAAAAAATTCTTTACTAATGAATCAGCATTTGAGCAAACTTTTGAAAGGGATGTCATATTAAAGAATAACAATAAAACAAAACAATAAAACAATAAAACAACCTGTGTTTTAAATCTTTTATTTAATTTAATTTAATACTTTATCAGTTGGTTTGTCGAATCTCGAAAACAAATTTTTAATATTAAAAAAAATTGATATTCACAAAATATTAACAAATTTTATATACATTTTTATATACAATTTTTATATACAAATTCTATTAAAAATTAACTAAATTATCTTCATCAACTTCAATTTTTCTATTTTTTAATCTATTAAATTGAATTTTATCATCTTTATTCCATAATGGTGTATAAACAACTTTTTTTGTTTTATTATTAAAAATTGACTGGATTTGTCCAGATGTATTAGATAAGAGTTCATCAACTTGATCAATAATATCAGCTATTATAGCTTTAGTATTATGATTATATTTAATACTATTATCATACATTTCTTGTAATAATGTATTAATTTTTCTTAAATCTTTAAAATATTTCCATGTAATGGTTATAATTAAATTATAAGTTTCTGTAGTACATCCATAAATAAATGTTTTAATTTTATAAATTTTTGCAAATTCAAATAAAGTTATAGCTTCTTGTGGTGAATTAAATTTTTTTGATAATGTATTTATACAAGTTTGTAAAATAATTGATAAAGTTAAATTATTAATAGGTGGAGATTCTGGAGTAGTTTGAAAAATTTCATTAAATGAATTTAATTGTAATTGATATTCATCAATATTTTTTTCATTTTTATTTATTGCATTTGATTGGAAATTTTTTAAACAAATTTGACCAAATTCATAAATTTTTAAATTTGAATTTAAAGATTCAATATAATTTATAGTTGGATTTGAAATTTTTTTTAATTCTTCTTGTTGAGCTAAATTTTTTAAATAATTTGAATTTTTTGTTAATAAATCAGATGAATCATAATTAATATAATCTATTTCAAAATCATCTTTTTTTGTATCAAATTTTTGTAAAAAAACATCTAATTCATTTTCATTAGTTTGTGAAAGTGTTGGAGGTGATAATGTATCAAAATCTATTGCTTTTTTTTGAGTTTTTTTATTATTTATAATTTGATTAAATAAATCATTAAAATCATTATCTGAATTTTTTAAAATAGGTGAAAACTCTGGATCAACATTTCTAATTATTTTAGTTGTAGAAAATGATCTTGTTAAAATTTTGTAACGATTTATATTCCTTAACATGGTTGGTTCTATTTATTAGTTGAAGTTATTAAGATTTTGTTTATGGTATTAATTTATATAAAGATTTTTATTGAAAAAACCATCTGTTCGGGCACTACTATAAACTAATATTTATGAGAAATAATTTATGAGATAAAGTATATTTACTTCTACTATTCTGTTTAAATAATATGTACACGTTTATTCAAACACTTTGTGAATTATAATCATTGTTGAGCGTTTTGTAGACTAAAAAAGTTAGTATTAGGCCCCCAAGAAGATGTAAAATTTAAATACCCTTGAACAACTCTGATATTAGTGTCTAAAAATCTGTTGACACAGTTTTGTAAACATTGTTCTTCTCCAGAAGATAGTTGACCATTACCAATTGAAGAAACACATTTTTTAAAACATAAATCAGTAAATTGATGAATAGAAGTTTGAACTTTAGTTTTTGAATTTTCAGCTTCAATAAACTTTAAGATTTCCTTTTTGGAATTTTCATCCAAATTTGCTAAATCAGCTTGAGTAAATTGAGACATGTTAAATGATGATGATGTTGTTTTAATAATCTATTGAATAAGTTTTATTGGAAGTTTAGAAAAAGATTTATAAAAATTACTATTATGTAATCGATTATGTAAGAAATACTATTATGTAATTACTTATATAAGCATCATTACATAATCAATTACATCATTCTATAATAACCCTACTTAAACCCTTTAGACGTATTTTCATGCAAAACGCGGAATTGTAAATCTTTTATTTAATAGAGAATTTACAATGAGAATGAGGCTTGGAAATGATAGAATTGTATATACAATATAACATGTTCATACATAAATACATTTATAGATACATTAATACAAACTAATTTAATACACAAATTCTTTTATGTCTCTTTACATTGATTACGTAATCACCTCACCGGCCTGTTCTAAAAATAATTCAGGTACGGGAAATAAAAACAAAAAGTTTTCCAATAAAATTAAATTTAAAACATAATAAACTCTTAAAGGGGTCAACACAATCCTTTCACATTTAACTAAATTAAAGATCTGGAGACTTTGCATTCATTCCTTCATCAAAATATCAAATCATTAAAACATTTTAAAAAAATTTTTAAACTTTTTCATAAACCATTATAATCACATTTAATGAAGTTATCATTTCTACAGCAGTTACTAATAGCTTCTATAGCTACTGCTCAATCATCATTTAACGAATCTGATATCAATTCTTTATCACAACTCAACAAGGCTTCAACTTCTTTAACTTCCATCTCATCATTTGCCTCTGTTCCATCTTCAACTTTTTCAAGTTTTGATTCAACCATTCCATCTTCAAGTGGTTTCACATCTTCACAAACTTTTTCTTCTATTAGTTTTGCTTCTTCTTCTATTGATGACAGTTCATCTACAACATCATCTTCTGCAATCACTTCAAGCATAATAACTTCATCTTCAACCACTCAAACCTCTTCTTCCTCTTCCATTGTTCAACCTTCTTCTGCAATCCTAAGTTTAAGTTCAACTTTTTCATCATCATCAACAACATCCTCTTCAACAACAGAATCTTCAACAACATCCTCTTCTAGAACTCCAGTCACTTCATCTTCACTTGTAGTTGTTACTGAAACTGAATCATCTGCATCTCCTTCTCAAACAACTGCATTAACTTCAACTTCCACTTCATCTGAAGAAAATGGCACTAAAACTAGAGTTGCAGTCTCTTCTGCTGTTTTAACAACTTCTTATTCAACTGCAGTCACATCTTATACTACTAATGGTAAATTAACAACTCAAACTTCTGTTGGTGCTGATATTAAAACTGTTACTGTTATGGTTACTGAAACTTCAAAATCTTCTTCAGGTTTATCTAAACATAATAAAGTTGTTGTTGGTTGTGTTGTTGGTATAGTTACTCCATTTTTATTAGGTGCTATTGCAGGTGTTTTATATTGGAGACATAAAAAAAATAAAACTATTGACACTTCTGGTAAAGAATGGAATGATGATGAAGATTATGATGCTCCAAATGATTTAGAATTACCTCCTGATAGTGATGAAGGTCCAACTGTCAATAGAGCTGTTAATTTCTAATACTTTTTATACCTTTTATACCCTGTTTTTTTTTAATTTTTTGCTACAATTGTTTAATAATAATAATATCATTTATAGATTTTATTTTAAATCAGCACTATCTGCAAAGAATTTTGCAAATTTTTCTTGAATTAAATTTTCATATAAATTTTTATCTTCTTCACTAAATACTGGGAATGGACGACCTTTACCACCAATTGGTTTAACACCACCACCAATATCAGTTAATTGTTGTAAAAATTCTAATTTCTTACCAAAATCAATTGTATGATATTTTCTTGTATCACCTTTAGTAATAAATCTTTCAGTTCCCCATCTTAATTGTTCTTTTAATGGTGGTAAATTAATTTTCCCACTAAATAATCTTGCAACTGCAACTGCTTGATATTCAAAAGCTCTAAATGAAATAGCATCAGTTGGAACACCAATGATTGCTAATAATGGATCTTTTGTGAAAAATGTATGTAAATATAAATCTGGAATAATATATCCAGTTGTAAAATTTGGATATAAATTTCTTAAAAATGGATAACTATATCTAAATCCAGTTGCATAAATAATTTTATCTGGATTAATAATTGATGTACCATCACTAAATTGAACAAGTATATCTGTTTCATTATTAATCAATTCATATCTCGTTATAATTGGTTTTAAATGGAAAGTTGATGCTTCAACAGTACGAAGTGGTGAAGGTGTTCTTTGAGATTGATAAACTGCTTTTGCACCTTTTTTAATACTTAAATCTGCAATATCAGCACCTGAAGCTCTTGTACCAATGATTAAAACTGTTTGATCTTTAAATTCATCAGTTGATCTAAAAGTTTTTGAATGTGAAATCTTTGATGGATAACGTGCAAATACTTGTGATAAACCTGGAACATTTGGAATAAATGGAACATGATAATGTCCAGTTGCAATAACAACTGCATCAAATTCTTCAATAAACCATTCATCTAAATAATCTCCATTTGAATCAATTTTATCAGTTTCAGTTCTTAAAAATAATTCAAATTTTGAATTAATATCTGAATAATCTTTTGAAATTGATTCAACTGTTGTATTATAAACAATATGTTCTTGATGTCTATTAATATAACGTTCAATATATTTTTGAATACTAACACCTTCAGTATAATATTTTTCTAAAACTTTTGCATCAGATCCCCATTTCTTATCATCACTATAAGTCATTAAAGGTTCTGGAACATTAGTATGTAAACCTTGATAAGATGGAGTATGAACATATCTTTGTTGACTAATTCTTGGTTTAACAACTCTATGTCTTGATCCATCTTCACTAATTAAATTATCAGGAATATTTAATTTTGGATCTAATCCAACTTCATCAATACCAGGTGGAATATCTAATTTATCAGGTTTTGTATCAAGGACCCAAACACCACCTGGAACATTTCTTCTTTCATAAACAACAATTTTTTCAAATTGACCTTCTTGAATTAATGAATCAAGTGCAATTGCACCACTTGCACCACCACCAATAATAGCAACTGATTTAACTTTTTTTGGAATATGAACTTCTTCTGAACTAGTCATTGTATTGATGAATCATATGTTGAATGTATTATTTTATTGTTGGATCATCTTCTTTTTATACTTTTTCAAAATTCTTCATGTTTAGTCTTGAACTACTGTGGCATCATCTCTTTAGGTAATTTAAGAGATGGTCAATTGTGTGAAGTTCGTATCCTCAATTAAACAAGAATCTGCATCTATTCAATTTGTTAAAAATGTGTAATAATTATTTAAGCTAATTGTGGGCTCATTAATGGTTTGTTTTCCTATTTTAAATATTGTGTATTAATTTTATTTAATTCCACTGTGGTGTTGATTATTAGTACTGATTTAAAATTATGACTGATAGGAACAAATGTTTATACAACATTAATTTATCTGATGTGGCTATATCCTTTGTTTATCTCTATGAATCTCATTCATCTATTTCATTTATTATTTTATTTATTCATTTATTCATTTATTCATTTATTCATTTATTACCATTATTGTTACCAAAATGCAGGTATACATTCAAACATGCATATACATGCAAACCAAAATTAATATTAAAATTTATACAAGTTTTAATCTATAATTATTTTTCGGAAATTTTTCTCTTTTTAAGGGGAGTTTCAGTTTCTTGAGATTCTTCTATTTGTTCAGTAATTTCTTTAGGAGTTTCAATTTGTTTAGCATTTTGTTCATTTTTTTCTTTGTTCTTTCCACTTTTAACTGATTGTATTTTTTCTTCAATCTTAGCAAGTTTTTCAGCTTGTTCAGTTTGTAATCTTTTATATTCTTTTTCAGCAAATTCAAACATCTCATTTAAATCTTTAATTTCATCACCACCTTTTATTAAAACTTCTTGTAAAACACTACCCCAAACAGCAGAATCTCTATCAATAAAATCACTTAATTTGAAAACATTTTTACCAATTTCCCATTCAGCTTGTTGAGTTCTTTCCAATTCAACCATATATGCAGATGAATCAACAGCTTTACCAACATCACTAATAACTGTTCTAATATAAGTACCTGAACCAACTTTAGCACTAAAATGTAATAATGGAGCTTTAAAATCAGGATTTTTTTCTTTATCAGTTGCAGGTTTTGGATGAACTTTAAAAACATCATTTTTTAAACCATGAGATTCAACATATTCTTTTGAATAAAATAATTCATCATCGTTTAATGTTGGATTAGCTTCAAGTTTCTTAGCTAATAAACCATCATCATCTTTTTTTGGTTGAATGAATTTATAATTATGATTAGTTGATAAACTATCATCAAAAAGTTTTAAATCAAAAATTTCAACTTCTCTTGGTTCAATTGGTCTTGGTAATGGAATACCATTTCTAGCATATTCATATAAAGGTTTACCATCCATTTTTAAAGCTGAATAAATTGGTGGAGTTTGTTTAGTATGACCAATAAATTTTTCTGGAACAGATTTAAGTTCTACTTTAGTGATATGATCTGTACCATTATATGTAATAAAATCACCTTCAACATCACCACTTGTAGTAGAAGCACCAAATAAAGCTTTAGTTTCATAAGTTTTTGAACATTGACCTAAATATTTTTGTAATTGTTTAGTACCTGAACCAATACCAACAACCAAAACACCAGAAGCTAAAGGATCTAAAGTCCCACCATGACCCATTTTAACTTTTTGTAAAGAACGTAATTGTCTTTGTTTTGGTGGTTTACCAGTTGATTTAATTGAATTTTGAATTTTTAATTTTTTAGCATAAACTAATTCTTTTGCAAAAATTGGTGAATTAGTGAAAATTGTATTTAATTGGGATAAAAATTGATTGGATGAAACACCACTTGGCTTGTAAACAGCGAGTATACCGTTCATACTGTGTGTTTCTTCAGACATTGATGGCGTCCTGGGATTTTTTTTTTAATATGTTTAATGTTTTATGTCTTAGTGCATCTCTAAAAAGATTAAATTTTTTTTAACGATGAGATGAGAATAAAAAAAAACAAATAGCCCCACGCGGGGCTCGAACCCGCAACCGTACGATTAAGAGTCGTATGCGCTACCGATTGCGCCAGCGAGGCTAATTTGTTGACCAAAAAATCAACTTGATTTTCCTGTCAGTACTGATAAACTAGTGGTAATGACACTCAAATCCGGGTAAGTTTATTCATCTATTTCTACATTATGTAATCAATGTCATTATTATTAATCTATTACTAACCAAGCATATTCATTACATTAATCAATATTAGTATTCATTTAAAGTCATGTTTGTTTTTAATATCATTTCATCTGGTACTTTTGGTTGTGGTAATTCAAAATCAAGCTAAGAAATGTTAGAATATATGTTTAAAGAAAAAGATTAAGTTAATTACCGATAAATAACCACTTCTTCTTGGAGAAATAATTCGTAATTGTTTAGCTTTTAAAGTTTTATTAATTTGATTCACATATTCTTCTAAATCATCTAATCTCTAAAAAATAGTTAGTATTTAAGTGTGAGGATCCGTAAAACATACTTTTTTTGAATTAAATTTGAAAATATCACTTAATAACCAAAAAGTCATCATATCTAGAATAAACTCAATTATATTTAAAATACTCCAAGCAGTCCAACTTCTCTGTAATAATTTATTTATAGTTGTTATTATTTCATTAAATTCCTCCTTTGAGATGAAATTACTTAATGGACTAACTGAAGAATATCCAAACACTTGATCATCATGAATTCCTTTTGGTATAAATTTTCCTGATTTATCATCATCTATAATTGCAGCAGCTTCAGTACCTGGTAACAATGAAGAAAATTGTGGATATAAAATCCCCTTTTCTGTAAATACTCTAGGTACTCTAACTATTCTTGTATTTTTAAATTCATCAGAATTACAATCAACATAAACATTTGGGAAGTGAGTCACTATAAGAGCTTGTTCATGTGTATCTATAATCTCTGAACCTATGAGTTTATAATTCTTGATTATATATTCATGAGAATTGAAGAATAAAAGTGGTTTGGATTCATTATCATTATCATCATCATTTTCTTTAATTTCTTGTTCCGTTCCTTTATTGATAGTGTTTTGATTTACTGATTGAACTGGAGTTTCTTGAGAACAAATCTTATTCAATTTTGTTACTGAAGTTTCCTGAGAAATTGTTTCCATTCCACAAACTTTTTTTTTTTTTTTGAAGTTGAAGTTGAAGTTGATGATTTCTAATTGTTTCTGTTAATTTCTTTAATTTTAAAGAAAAACAAAACTTCATCCTCATTAAACAAGCAATATAAACAATATAAACACAAAATGGCCACTTCAGAAAACCCAGAAAAAGATTTTGCATCTAGTTTTTTAACTTTATTATCAGTTTCTGGTTCAACACAAGTTATTCCAGATGATTTTAGAAAAGAATTGAGTGAGTTATCAAAATTAGGTATTACTCTTCCAAAACTTCCAAATGATAAAAAATCTGATGAATCTTTACAAAATAAATCTAAATTTTTACAATTAACATTTAAATCAATTAAACCACCAAGATTTAATATTACTTTCCCATTATCTTCTCAAGCTGTTATTTTTGAAACAAAAGAAGCTCTTGCTAAATATGATGAATTAAATGGTGCTACTCCAAGTGATATTAAGTTACTAGTAAAAGGGAAAGTAATTTCAGATTCTACTGTTTTAGAATCTTTAATTCAAGATGATTCTGATGAGTTGAAATTTACAGTCATTGTTTCAAAATCTACTTCTGGTACTGGTACACCAAAAGAACAAACCCCATCATCAAGTCAAGTTGATTTAAGTGAATCTCCAGTTGTTGTCCCTTGGGATGCTATTAAACTTGCATTAACTGGTAAAGTTGATGATGTCGATGCTGTATTGAAAAGATTACAAAAAGGTTGGGAGTTGACTTCAAAACAATAGTTATAAATTAATGAATACTTCAAGTTAAGTAATGCTAAACATGTTATTAAAATGTAATTAAATTCTAAAAATCATCATCATTTAAAATTGGGAAAATTTATAACTCTCTTTTCTTTCTCCGTATGTTTTTCATTTTTTTTGTTAAATTTTTATTCCAACGAACACCTGGTAAACCTGTTTTTTTACCATAAAATTCTGGTTCCCATAAACTTTCATTTAATAATTTTCTATTAAAATCAACATTTGCATCATCAGTTGTTGAACCTGGATCATTTCTTTTTGATGAAACAAATTTACGACATCTATTAATTTCATCTTGTGTTAAATTATTAAATCCATATTTTTTTTTAAAAATTATATCAAATAAATTTGAAGGATCAATTAAAGTTTTTGGTTTATTTTGAATTAATTGAAAAATATCCATTTCATCATGTAATTCAGAAATTTGTGGTTCTAATAATTTAAAAATTGATAATGAAATTTTAAATAAAAAATTTGATTCTTCATAAAAAAAACAATCCCAAACTCGAAGTGTTGTTTCAATTGGTAAAATTCCAACAAAAATACTCATAAACCAACTTGATGTACATAATGTTATTGGAGGTAATTTCCTTAAAAATTCATAATTTAAATCTGAAGTTTCATGTGATCCATCAAAATTAATATTTGAAATAGCTTCCCATGAAACTGGTAAATATTCTTTTATTGCAAGCATTAAAACTCCTTGATCAATATTAACACCTTCTAAATTAATTTCATGAACACCTGGTAAAAATTTAGAAGTAATAATAACAAGCATCCAAAATGCTCGTTCTTCATCCATAAAAATTAATAATAACCCAGCAATGAAATTTAAAGATTGACAATATCCAATTGCTGGTTGATAAGTTGCAAATGCCACTAAAACTCTTCTTAATGCTTTAATTAATGGAGTTTCTTGTTGTAAAGAATCATCAAAATTTGGTATATTAAATTCTTGTCTAAAATGAATATTATCAGGAAAAGTTCTATTCAAATCACGTTCTATAATTTCTGTATCTTTATTATTTAAATTCATGGTGGATTCAACCAAACTATCATAAACTCCAACATTATTACTTAATTTTTCTGGACCTCTAGCGAAAAACCACCAAGCATTACCTCTCCATTCTGCTGGAATACCTTTTCGTATATATCTTTTCAATTTTTCAGATCTTGGAGGAAATCTCATTGGATTATCATTATTTAAAGATAAACCATTTTTTTTTAATAATAATTCCCATTTTTTTTTACGTCTAACACAATATGGAGAATATTGAATCCACCAATTATTATAATTTTCTTCACTAATAAAATTTGATTTTTTTTTAAACCCATATCTATCACGATCTGATTTAACTGTAGTTCTTGATTCTTCAATTGATAAACGTATTCTTGATGCAGATTTTCTTGATGATTGTATAGAATCTAAATTTTCTAAATTACCCCCACCAGAAGTTGAACCTAAACCAGATCCATTAACACTACCACCTGGAATAGAACTAATAACTGAATCAGTATTATTTGGGTTTTCTAATGTATTATCACCTTCATTATCAACATCTGCCATAATGGTTTCTTCAGTGATTTCTCCTTCTTGATGTAATTCAACTTGTTCTAATGATTGCTCCTGTGCAACTTGAACATCTTCAGTGGAAGAAATTGATCCATCATCATCATCATCATCACCTCCATACATTTCAATTACACTAATATTTGAGTGCTCCATTGATGATGAGGCGGAAAGTTGTGTAGGATTACTATTTGGAATTGGAACGTTAAGCATATATTTAGAATTCTGTTGTTCCAAGGCTTGATTTTGTAATTCAAAAGAAAAATCTGCTGGATCTTCTTGGGACTGTGTTGTATTACCTTGAATTTGTCCTTCAGTTTGTTGGAATTTTTCAACTTGCTTCTGGTTATCTTGATACTTGTTTTGAAATGCTAGGTTCTTGGAATTCTGCCTCTGTCCATTAATATTGGGCAGCGAAGGGGATTTATGCTGTAGTCTGAATTCAGGACGATTAAACGACATGGTAAAAATTTCCCTCTGGACAATTATTTACCAATTGTTTGTATTCCTGGTATGCTTAATTGAGGTTTATACTATTCTGGTTTCAAGTTTATTTTGTTCTGTTGATCTGTTTTCCTTTTGAAAATTAGCAGGGTTTTGTTGACTTCCTAATCGGGAAGGTCTAAGTAAATTGTATAAAATTTGTTTAAAATTGGATTTTTATGAATATTTGATGATTTTAATTGTTTTTATGTTATTTTCACTTGTTTTATTTCATTATTTTGTTGTAATTATTTCAATAGTTTTATGAGTTTTATTTTCAAAATAAAATAAAATAAAATCTCATATAAGAAGCTATAAAAAAAAACTTATCTTCAAACATCAACAACCAACAAGAAAGCAATAAAATCTCGAGAATTAATCAGTTGAGAAGATGGTGTTTGGGACAAATGTTGTTTGGCGGTACGCTGTCAAGAAAAAAGCATATCCAATGTGTAATGGTATAAACCTTCCCAATGGCTATGTCATTATTAATAAACCAGAAACTAGAATAGAACAGGTGCAAAACACTCCATATCTTCCTTATTGTTACCATGGATCGCCAGCGTTATCATCTTTCAAAAAAGGGGCCCCATCTCTGCCCACTATTGCTGAAGATTGGGTTTATTTTGTTCAAAGTGAATATGGAAGTTTTATCTATAGCATCTATCCAATTATTTATTCAATCATCGTTTCAACCGTCATTGCTATATTCTTAACAATTATTGTATTTACAAATCATACACAGAATCCTTCATGGTTATTACGTGTTGGTTGTTTCTTAGGTTCAGTTCATTTAACAATTTTAGTTGTAAGGTCCATTATTTTCCTTGATAAACAACATTCAAATGGGATTAGTTGTGGTGAAAAATTACTAGACCAAGTTGAAGGTGGTTATGTTTTCAATGTCATTGATTTTATATTTGTTTTATTAATTCAATTTGCTCAAGTTCAAATCATTATTCGTCTATTTTCAAGAGTTAAAGAAAAAAGAGTTAGTTTAATGCTTGGTGGGACTTTTTCCATTTGTGCACAAGTTATTTGGGGTGTTTCAACATTTTCAAATTATGATTTAACACAAGATAGTGATATTACCATTTTACCTGCATTTATTTATTTATTAAGAATTGCATTATCAACAATGTATTCTGGATTAATTGTAATTTATGGAATTAGTAAAAGAAATTTTATATTCCAAAGAAGTATAGTGTTACTCACTATCTTGACATTTTTGGTTATTAATTTACAAGTTGCATTTTTCATTACTGATGTTGCAAATATTTGGGTTTCTGAACTTTCTGAAATATTTAATACAACTATTTATGTTAGTGTCACAGTTATTCCATGGGAATGGATCAATAGAGTACATGTTTTAGAAAGAAATGAACAAAGGGAAGGTGTCCTTGGTAGACAAGTTTATGAAGATGAATATAGAGATATTGCAAGATATGAAGTGATTGGTGATGAAGAAAATATTAACAAGAAGAAGAAGAAAAAACAAAATGATAATGATGATAATGATAATAATAATGACGAATTGAAATATAAAAACAGTTCAGTGACTGATGAAGAAAGTGGTAAAACTGGTGAAACTGAAGAATCAACCAGTAATGAATATGGTATTGGAGCAAAATTAAAAGATACTTTCTCTCATACTACAAATGCATTGTTGTATTTCACTGATCAAATCATTGCTTATGGTTTGGCTGTTCCTAGGTCTGTTAGTGCATCTTCTTCAGCTAGTAAAGAAGAAGAACGTCAAAGAAGAATAAAAAACAACAATGCTAGAAAAGATGTTTATATCTATTCCAAAAAAGAAGTTGTTTGTAATAGTGATAATGAATTAGGGGAATCTTCTTTTATGCTTGACAGGCTGGATAGGGAAGATTCTTGATAATATTAGAACATTTAGTTTATGGATTTATTAGTTAATTTTAATGGGAGAAAGAGGTTTTGTAATTACAGGTTTAATAAGATGATGGGTATTATATGTATAAAGGTTTGAATATAATGTTATTCTGGTGGTTTTCATAGAGTCATTGTTGTAGTCTGTAATTACATTGTGACCTTTGATTTAGAATTATCCTCAAATCATCAGTTGCTGTTCAGATAAATTACTTGTTTTAGTACCCCTTTTGTGATTCTAATTGATTTACTATTATGCGTTAATACTAAGTAGATATGCATGTGAAAAGAAAATAATAAATCTATCTGTAGTCTTTAAAGGAACAATGGCTAATAAGCAATAGTGTATCAACACTAAAACTGAGCTTACTATTTAATAATTATAGCTCAATCAAATCTAACAAGAGGATCAAAAAAATTTGGAAGATATCCCACAAACAACCCAAAGTTCTTATATGATTGTATATTTCTATAACTGTTATATTTCGGCATTTGTGAGTGAAAACTATGCCGTTTTTGAATTCTCAATAACTTTTAGGCTTATAAAAGTGCTGACTTTACGTACCACAAACCTGAATAATATGTTAAGTGAAGCAGCACGTTGTTTTACAACATAAAATGAACTTATATCACTGCATCTTTAAGTAATGTGAGCTTCAAGTCGCCTTGTTGTTAAGCATATTCCGGCATGATTGTAACTGCATAATCAGTATCATCAAATGTAGGGGAGTTATACCGTTCAAATGAATGAAAGCATTCAGCAAGGAACGTGTTTCTAACATTTGAAAGCACATTTAATATAATCGCTAAAGCCACTGATGCGCCATTGATGCTCTGTTTAAATAGTTTTGAACAATTAGGGTCCAATACTCAATGGGATGCTGATTGTGGAACCATCGTTCAATTATGAAACCCTGAAAGAACCTCAAAAGGAAAGTTCAACCAAGAAAAGGTTTAAAATGCAGTATAATCTTGGTATTCCTTATTTTTAATTCCGTGTTTTTGACTAGTTTTTAACCACTAATAGTACGTATTGGATGTTATCAGGTATACCATGTGCCCACATCATTGGGTATCTTTCATGCAGTGTAATGCAAGGGGAGCGGAGCGTTTAACACGATTGTCTTTAAATCGACACTAAACACTTTACAATATAGTGCTAGATTTTCCACGTGTAAGCAATGAATGACATACACAGCAATGAGTTTAACCACTAAAATATCATCATCTATACTCAATGCTGGTCAACTTTACTTAATTTGCACCTCAACACCAAGACAAATTCACGTGGGAATTAAGATCAATTTGAGGCTAGTGACTGAAAAATCATTCATCTGTAGCGACAGGTTAAAAATTATAAATACCACAGTATATCCACTCTTCTAGAAACCTCATAATCCTAAAACTTGCTCATCAACAACTATTGAACAATGAAGTATTCTCTTGTCTTAGCAAGTCTTGCAGCTTCTGCTTCTGCTACTCTTTCTTACTTTTCCCCAGATGTTACACATTACTCTGATATAAAGATCTATGACTGTGAGACTACTGTAGCTTGTGCTCCTCCTGCCTGGGATCATCTAAATAAGAACTTGGTCTTGGGTAAAAATGTCAAGAACTCCAAATGGTTGGCTTACAAGTCTGCTAACAGCTCTCAATTCATTACTGATATCAAGGTTTCTGAAACCCCAATTGATGGTTATACTGGCACTAGCCGCAATGTTTATGTCAAATATGGTACTGATGAATCTGAAGCTGTCACTGCTATTGACGTTTTGTTTGGTGAAGATGCTGTTGAAGTTCGTCCAAACTGGACATTGTTGGATAACCCATTGAACGGTAGTGATTTCACCAATGGTATGGCACCAAGAATCACTTTTAGAAAAGGAGAAAAAATTGACTACAAGGCTGCTTTCCCAGGTCAAGTTAAATTAAACAGTAACGGTACCTTTAAAGCTTTACAAGTTGCTGATTTGCATTATTCTACTGGTTACGGTAAATGTCGTGATCCAGTCCCAGCTTCTTCTGCTGCTGGTTGTAAAGCTGATCCAAGAACTAAAGTCTTTATTGAAAAAGTTTTGGATATTGAACAGCCAGATATGATTATTTTGTCTGGTGACCAAGTTTATGGTCATACTGCTCCAGATGCTGAAACTGCCTTGTTCAAAGCTTTGGCCCCATTCATTGAAAGAAAAATTCCATACACTGTTGTTTTGGGTAACCATGATCAAGAATCTAATTCTATGACAAGAAAAGAAGCTCAAGAAGTCAGTAGTAGCTTACCATATTCTTTGGCTGAAGTTGGTCCTTCAAACTTACATGGTTATGGTAACTACATTGTTACTGTTAAGAATGGTGAAAAAGATGCCATTGGTATGTACTTCTTAGATTCTGGTGATTACAAGAGCAGCGGTGGTTATGATTTCATTCATGATAATCAACTAAACTGGTTAACTGGTGAAGTTAAGAAGATTGACAGGGCTGACAATTACATGTCTTTAGGTGTTTTCCATATCCCATTACCAGAATTTGATTTGTCCGGTGAAAAATATGTTGGTAAACAATTAGAAAAGATTTGTACTGGTGGTAGTCAAAACACTAGAAAAGTCCTACGTGAGCTAGGTACTAATGCTGTTGCTGTCGGTCATGATCATTTGAACGATGATTGTGATTATGATAAACAAGGTGACAATTACATGTGGTTGTGTTATGCTGGTGGTGTTGGTAACGGTGGTTATGGTAGTCAAGCTGATAATTTCCACAGAAGACTAAGAGTCTGGAATTTTAACGTTAATACTGGTGTCATTTCTTCATGGAAGAGAAGAGAAGATACTCCAAACAGTATCTTTGACCACACTTACTTCACTAAAAACGGTAAGACTGTCTATTAAACTTTAAAAAGAAAAATAAAGTAAACGTCTTCTAAATTGCAGCTTCGCTTTTAGAATATATAGCTGGACTATATTGGTTAGTTTTTAAAAAAAATGTTTGAATGTAAAGTGTTTTTGTACTTTTTTGTAGTTTTTCAAATGTTGGTATGCGTATATATGCAGTTATATGCGAATATATTTGCCTTATTTCGCATAAGATGAATTTCCAAGTTCCGGGCCTCGGAACTCAAGGGGGATTTGTTGATGTTTGAACAGCCTGGTAAACAACAACAACAACTAGTTAACAATAAAACTTGAAATTTTGGTCAGTAAATATGTCTACTGTGACTCAAATATCTACAGATTTGACTAATCTGATTTCAGAATCAAGAAGGAGAAATCCTGAAATCAAACACGTATGGAAACATAATTGAGCTTATATCATCATTAATATTATTAACATTTTTTTAATTTAGTCTGCTGAAAGAGCATTGAATATATTGAAAAACTGTAAAGATCCAAAAGCTGAAGTTGAATTTTTGAAGGAACTTTCACAGAATTCTGACTTTATTACTCCATTCTTATTAGCATGCTCTTCCAGAAATGTGAAATTTAGCTCAATCGCTATTCAATCTTTAAATAAGCTTATAATGACCAAATCAGTGCCCATCTCAAAGCTTGATATACTTCTTGATGCATTTGTTGAAGCTACACATCTAGCTGTTGATATTCAATTGAAAGTTTTACAAACATTGCCGGCATTATTTCAAAATTATGGTGAATTCATTAATGATGAATTAGTGGCCAAATCTCTTTTAATTTGTTCAATGTTACAAGCCCCAAGTAAAATTCCAATGGTTATAAATACTTCTGCTGCTACTCAACAGCAAATTATTTTGGCATTATTTGATAAAGTTGTTGCAGAAGATAAATCTGGGGTCGAAAAAGATATAAAACTAAATTTAGATGGGGAAGAAGTTATGGTTGGTCCTGCAGCTTATGATGCTTATAGAGTATTTTTGGATATGTGCTCTTTAACTGAGCATCACAAAGCTAGTTTTTTGAAATCAAATTTGTTACAAGATCAATTTGGGTTTGAACTGATTGAAAATATTTTTACAAACTATTCTGGTTTATTTTTATCTCATCCAGAACTTGCACATTTAGTTAGAGTTAAAGTCACCCCAATGCTATTAAGAACCTTTTCTACAAGTAAGGAGTTTCCAAATACTGTCAGAGTTGCTAGAATTATTTTACTGTTGATACGAAGTCAATTATCAATTTTAGAAATTGAAGCTGAGGTGATTTTATCATTGTTAACACATATCATTACAAAAGAATCAAATTCTGTTTATTGGAAAAAAATATTATCCTTGGAAATTTTCAAAGGCATATTTGCTGATTTCAGTCTAGTTAAAAGAATTTTTGTTGCTTATGATAATGACAACACAACCGATAAGAAAAAGATTGTCATGGATTTCCTATCAGTTTGTTCTGATACACTGAACGAAGGTTGGGCTAAGAAGCTACTAAACATTGATGATATTGTCAGTGTTCCTAAATCTGAATTGGCTTTAACTACTCAAAACTCATCTCCAAAAATTCAATATATTGATCTATTAGATAAGAATGAACCACCTCCTGTCCCAAGAACTTATATGTTATACTTAATTCTAACTTGTGTTAACCAGTTCTCTGAAGGTATCGGTAACTATGTTGTGGAGTTATCCACAAGCGTAGAATCCAAAAACTCGACTTTATTCAATGATGCTAATAATGATGATGAAAATGTTCAACAAGTCAAATCAATGATTGTCAAGAATGCTAAAAGTTTGATTTTGATTGGATCGACGTTCTTATATTCTTGTTTGGGTAATGATCTGTTCCATACATTAATTAGATCTTTACAAAAACTTTGTCATTCATCAGGTGTTTTAGGGTTAAGTGCACAAAGAGATTCATTGTTGGTCTTATTATCAATCGCTACAATCAGTAATGATGGCAAGAAAGATGATCAAAAATCATTATCGATTAGCGAAACTATAGTGGAAACATTTAATTCTACAATGAATTCTACAAATAATGCACAAACGTCTAGAGTTTCAACTTCAAGAGCTATAAATTCAAGGCATATTATGTGCTTCAGGGCTTTAGTTAGTTTAAGTATATCATTAGGCCCTACTTTGGGTCATAGTTGGAAACCAATCCTTTTGACTCTACAGTGGTTTGATTATTATGTCAATGGGCCTTCTGAATATTTGACTTTTAAAGAATTTCCACAGAAACCTGAATTAACTTCAAATGACTTGAAATCCATTGAAAGTTCCTTGACTAAGTTTTATCAGAGTACTAGTGAGTACAATAACTCTTCCTATCGTGACTTGTTAAATGAATTGATTGATTTATCCCATTTTACCTTGACTGAAAAATGGGAAGTTGACGATAAAATCACAAATGATTCTATTGTTGCTTGTCCTTATAACAAAGATTATTTTTTGAATCTCTTGTGTAAGATTTCACAAGATAATACTGAAAGATATATCAGACAAGACAATGCTGATTGGGATACCGTTTCAAAATTTTTGGCTGCTGCTTGCACATCCCAAGATGTTATCCCAGATTTGAGAAGTAAAGCTTCAACTATTTTTAATTCATGTATCAAAGATTTGGCTACAACTGCTTTTTCATCTAATTCCACTCAAAATGATATTCAAATTGAAAATAAATTATTGTTTTCTCTTGCAGATACTATTGAAAAAATGTCATTATCATTCGCCAAAGATCAATTCACCTCGGCTGAATCTCAAATGCTTCAAGTCACTTTGGATACATTATATGAACTATTGGACAGATTTGGTTCTTCATTAACACATTCATGGGAAGCTGTGTTACAGATTGTTAACAGTCCTTTCAAATTTGCTGATGTTACCAAAGATGTGGGTACTAGAAAACATTTATTGAAATCTTCTTTTGAAATTTTTCAGTTGCTTTTGAATGATTTTTTGCAATCAATTCCCTTGAAGTTGGTTATGAAAATTATTGATGTTTTACAAAACTTTTGTTTGCAAACAGATGATTTAAATATTTCCTTCTCAGCTGTTAGTTATTATTGGTTAATTAGTGACTATATTCGTGATAGCCTTTCTAAAACTATTGAAACGCCATTTGAAGTGAATAGTATTGAAGAAGTTGTCCAGCTGGTTAACGAGAGTGATTCTCCTTATGCTCAATTACATGGTTTATGGTTATACTTATTGTACAGTTTGGTTGTTGTTTCTAGTAGTACTGACACGGAGGTTAGAAATGGTACCCTTCAAACTTTCTTTAGAATTGTGGAATCACATGGTTCTTATATGCTTTGGGATACTACGTATAATATTGTCATTATTAAATTGCTTCAAATACCTCTTGATCCACCAAAGGCTTCTGATTCAGATGCTACCAAGAGTTTCTGTCAAACTTGTTCAATTCTTATCAAAGGTTTTGTTGATTTATACTGCCGCTATTTCGTTAAAAGTTCAGAAACAAAATACTGGAAAGGTTTGTTGGATTTCTTTAGCAGATTAATTGGCTTTGAAAATGCCACTATAATATCAACTGTTTATGAATCTTTTAATACTTGTGTTAAAAGCGTTGATCCTTCATTGAAAGACGTTCACAGATTGTTTTTCGAATTTTGGTCATCTCAACAAATTAATTATATCACTAATGATCCAGATTTGTATCAAACATGTTTGGTTCAGCTACTGGATGGATTTAAGTCATTATATTCTGCTTCATCTTTCACAAAGAATGATGTTGAAAAGTCTATTTCGATATTCAATAACTGTGCTCGTTATCCGTTCTTACCTCGTTATACAAATGACATCAAATCACCAACTAAATTACAGTTGGCAGTTTTGAATGCTGTTGATATGATTGACATAGACAAAGATACAGAAGTTTGTTCATTAGTTCTCCTTCAATTGTCAGCAATTATATCATTACCATTTCAAGTTAGACCAAGGATATTGAAGAAATTACAAGGTTTACGCAAAGTTGAAATTCCAAGTTTCATTTCTATAAGTATACAAACTATTGGTGTTTTGAATAAAAAAATCACACGAATTCAGGATTTGAAACCTCAAGTTTGTGATAAGTGTGTTTCAAAACTATTAAAGGGATTATTAGATGTTTTGAAAAGCAATGTTGAAGATGAGCATCATCAAGGTCATGTTTTGGCTTCTGTGTTGTATGAAAAAAGTTTAAGACTATTATTATTCATTTCACAAAGAGTTTCAAGTTTGTTGATTATTGATAAAGAAAATGAAGAATCTAATGAAGCTAATATTTGGAGCATGATCTTTGATGCAGCTACTTCTTGTTTACCAGTTTCTAATGCTGGCCTCGATGAAAAATTATGCATTGAAGTTTTTGGAGAGTTCAAAGAACTTATATCTCATAATGTTTATCAAAACTCAATAACTAAAGAAGATTTGAAGAAGTTAACTGCTGCTGTTTGGAACTCTTCTTTTCTTTATGAGCATGACGAATTAGAACAATACTTGTTAGATACATATTCTTCACCTTCAGAATTAGAAAAGACTTTGATTTCATCATCTTTTGAAAATTTATCAACAAAACCAATTATTGCATTATCTCAACAGGATTTGAGAGTTTATTGTTTCAAGAGCTTGTTTGAATTCACTTCTTTAAAGACTACTTCTAGTGATAAATCTACTGAAAAATTGGCAACTTTTGTCTCCCCATTTTTGACTTGTCGTTTAGTTATCATGTTAAAGAAGCTAATTTGGAGTGAGAATTTGTTATTTAGGGGTCCAATACCGTGCGTTCAACACAAAGAATTATTAACTGGTCTAAATGGTCTTCATGAGCTTCTTCAATCTGTTAAGAAGGAAGATAAAGATAAATACAGTGGATTCTTAGTAATCTATACACTGATTGTTGAAAATTATACTTCATTGAGCAAAGTTAAGGATATTAGTGCTTATCTTGTTTTGGTCACTTCAGATTTTCATAAACTACTTGAAAACTAATTTCTACTTTTGGTTATAAAATATAAATAACAACCTTTAATTATTTAATTATGACTATGTAATAGTATTACTATGTAATAGAAAAAAACCTCCCTAAAAAATGCATGTTTCTTGTGTTTTATATATAACTTCAGTCAAAAACAGTAAATAAATATTAATGATAATAAAAGATGTACGATTACTTACTTTCCTTCTTTTACTTATAATTCTTGAATTGATATTTGTGCATCATCTTTGTTAGTTGCTGAAGGATCCCAAATGTTTTGTGGGATTTTCAAATCATGATCTGCATTTTTACGTTCTCTTTCAAAATCTCTCCATCTTCTCATCTTAATCTTGGAATGATCAAATTCACCTTCTTCATCTTCATGACCTTTATCACCACCAGCAATTGTTCTAGTATCACCCCAACTGAAATCATCAAATTTCCAATAGGCATATGCTGGTAAAACAAAATTCCAAATTGGAAGAGCAAGAAGATAGATAAACATCCAAACCAAGTAAGACCAACGAGAAGCAGTGACAACAATCAATAACCCTGGAAGACCCAAGATAAGAGCTAATAAGATCAAAGACATGACTGGAGTTGGCTTTTTAACAATGGCAATGATAACAACGTAAAGTGTAAAAGTAATAGCAGCTGGCAAGATAAGAGTACCAATAAGTTCAATACCAATAACAAATTGCATAGAAAAACAGAAAACACCACATAAATCTTTAACAAGAACCAATTCCATCAAGTTATGGACAGTAGAATTAATCCAACGTCTTCTTTGAGACAATAGAACTTTAAATTTGTCTGGGGCAATAGTTTTACAAACAGCTTTTGGAACAAACACTTGTTTTCTCTTTGGGAAAGTTTTCAACATTAAAGTAGACAAAAATCTATCTTCACCCAATAATAACAAGTTCTTCTTATGTAAAGTATCAATAACATTATCAGAATATCTTTCAACAATATCAGGGTTAGCTAAAATTGGAACCCAGTAACCATCATTACCTTTTGGAGTTTTAATTCTATACATACAGAAACAACCAGGTAAACAAGTAACACCACCAAAAACAGATTCAAACGCTTTTGATTGATGATGAGAAATATAATATTCAAAGACTTGGATGGCTGTAACCCAAGATTGACGTTTATTTGCAATTTTAGTTTCACCACACAATCCCATAATTTCTGGATCTTTAACCATTTGACCAATCATATGAGTCAAAGAATCTGGATAAACTTTAGTATCTGCATCAACCATTAAAACAATTTCATAAAAATCAGCTAATAAACCAGTAACTCTCCAGAAATTTAATAAGATATCATATTCCAATTCAGTCATTCTTTCATCAAAAGAAATTTTTTGTAAGAAAGACATTAAAATAATTTGAGAATCACGCTTACCTCTATTACCAGGTTTAGCAGATGAAGCTTCACTTGGAGTACCACATTTAACAATGTTAATAATTGGGACTCTTTGTTGTTTTTCAGGTGGAATGGTAGAATCATCATATTTATAAAATCCAGAATAAACTTTAGCCATGTTATGTCTTTTTGTACCTTGAGCAACAGCGACATAAGAATAAGGTTGAACGTTTTCTGGTTCAATAGCAAAATCTGTCATCATTTCAAGCGCAATTTCTGGAGTAGTTTTATCATTACCTGAACCTTTAATTAAACCATCACAAAGAATTAAAATCAGTTTATGAGAATTTGGGAAATCAGTAGTTGCAATGGAATCCAAAGTAGTTCTTAAACCTTCTTCATCTTCAGAATAACATGTAACCAAACAAATGGTATGAGCCAATGGGTAACCAAAAGGTTGATAATCAAGAGGAGGTTGTGGAACAACATTTGGATGGATTAAATCAGGATCCAATGTTTCAACATCATTCATAACCAATGTAGGATATGAAGCATTTCTGGTATCAAATGGGTTCAGATTCAGAGCGCTTGAAGATGAGAACATTCTTGATGAATGATTGTTTTGCTGTTGTTTTTGTTGCTTAGTTGAATCATTTGAAGCATTCATTGAGGCTTGAATAGCCATTGTGGTCATTACTTGACCTTTATTGTTTATGTTCAATTCAGAATCATCTCTTGTGTATGTAGTTAAATCAAGTTCAGTATTTGGGTCTGTTCTTCTTGAAGGTTTCAAGAAATCTAATCTTGAAGCACGCTTATTATTACCAGCATTTTTATTAACGGTTTTAATTGGACCTGGGGAATCTATATCATCTGCCCAATCATCAATTTTGTTTGCTCTTTTGTTCATTTCTTTATTATCCATAACATCTGCACCTTGTTTTGAAGAGATAAACCAATTAAAATATAAGGCAAGAACAAATTTTGCGACAACAACTGATAAAATAAAGACTAAAGAGACATATAAAACAACTTGAGATGCAAGACAACCAATAGAATCAGCATCGATAACACCTACTTTAATGATTTCAGATAAACATCTTCCAGCTTTTCTATCAGAGGAAGTTGCCAATAATAATGACAGATCATAACCTCTCATATCAGCTTGTCTAATATCATCAAATAAGTGAGGATATTCTAAATCTGAAGTTTGTAACCAATTTAATAGATTCAAATCTAAAACATTACCAGAATGAACAATTAAATTTCTTGAAGTATTTTTAATTTCATCCCAAGTGAAATAAACATCACCATTACTTTTCAAACTGTAATAAGCTTGTCTTGCAGTAGATGAAGTATGACAAGCCCATCCATCATAATATTCACTTTTTGTAAAATTTGGTTGTGAGGATCCATCTTGATTCATTAATTTACAAGGCATATACCATGCCAAGTTATCATTATCATCATAAGGAATTGAGCAGTTATCTCTTGGTTTAATTAAACCTTTACAATTCCCATTAACGTTTTGAAATAAGAAAGAAGCATCTTTAGCACCAGCATTAATTGGAGGGTATAAAATATTGGCACCTGAAGTAATACCTGCTGCTGCAGGATGAATAGAACTTGTTAAATCATAAGCTTTACCATTAATTATTAGGAAACCTTCATTAATTTCATTGTTTTTCATTCTTAAAGTACCAGTACTACAAACGGTTTGAGTAAAACCAAAAGTCAAATAAGCAACAAAAGCACCAATATAGAAAATGATGGAAATTAAAGCAACTTTTTCTCTCCAAGCCATTTGACGTTCTTTTTTAGGCATACCAAATAATTTTAAAACAGAACCAGGAGCCCAAAAAGTAATAATATAACAATAAACTTTCCAGAAAGAAATGGAATCAGGATCATCTTTTTTTTTATCATTATTTGTTGGTGGTAAACCAGAACCACCACCTCCTCCTCCTCCACTAGCACCATTTGGTTTTCTTAAAGAAGCGTTTCTTTTAAATGGACTTGATTCTTCATCATTTAAACCATAAACAGCTCTACCACCATTATTTTTAGGAGTTGAAGCGGCTAAATCAGAATCACTTGGAGAACCATTTGGAGCACCGCCTGAGCCGCCATTCACATTATCCATCGGTGGAGTTTGTTCAACGAAATCATCCATTTCATAGCCATTAACACCATCGTTATAACCAGGGATATCACTATAAGGATCAAAGTGTTGGTCTAACCTAGTTGGATCAACACCTGTTGTTGAAGGATTAACTTTCAAATGGTCTTGTTCTTGGGAAGCCACTTGAGCATAATAATGATGTGGGTTTTCAGGATCATTCAAATTATTTCTTTCAGGTCTCACCAAAGATCTTTTTCTTTCGACAGCAGGGATATGAGGAGCACCACTACCTAGCAAAGCTTCATCATCATAATCCAGATGGTTAGAAGCGTTGTTGCTGTTATTACTTCTTCTCAGGGATGAGTTCCTCTGAAACATGATTTATTAATTGTTGTTTCTATATGAAATGTAGTGGAAGAAGAAATAACAAACACTAATGTAAACAACAACTAAAGCTTGTGTATCTTTCAAGAGTATATGTTTGTGTATGGATGGAAATGAAAAAGCTTTAGCGTTTTGTTGATGATGTGGTGTTAATATGCCTCTTGCTTGTTTTGTTTCATTAAATTGGTTTCGTTTTTTTCGTTTACATTTTGTGTTTACAAAAAAAAAAAAGTTTCATGCGTCAGCCGTCACTAATGAGATTCGAGATCCTTCCAAAATTTCGCGTTTTTCGTGTTGATTTCTTTTTTTGGAATTAAAAGTTGCTCCAAAACGGGAATGTGAGGTAAACAATCTACAAATAGGTTTATTTTATTATATTTTATTATATTTATATTTAATTTCTCATGTCCTAATATTCTATAGATAATACATTTACAAGTAAAAAGGCCGATCCCTATTCAACTCTTTTTCTCCATTTTTCTTACTCAGCCTGCTGAATAAATATCCCTAAAACATTTCTTTTTTTTCCTGATCTGTAAAGTAAATAAATAAACAAACATTGGCTGAATTAACCATGTCTAACTTCTGATCAGTACTAAAAAGCGTCTTTAGATTTGAAATAAGAGCCAATCTTATTGAATCCACAGAATACATTTCAAGTTGAAATATTCTGTTATTATTCTTTTTTTTCTTGTCCTTTTAATGTACATTATAATTATTTACCATACAACCAAAACCATTAAATCAAGCCCATTATTTTCTCTTATTCTTTCCCAATCCGTTAATTCTATATCTTTTATTGTGTATTTCTCTTTAATATTTAGTCACCTCTAATCCTATACTCTTCAAAGACTCAATTATTTGATCAAATGTAAGGAGGTACGCGAAAAACAAAAACAAAAAACAAACGAATAAAGATCATCGTATATCCACCAGACTGATGTTTCAATGCTTTGGAACTAATGGACTCGGTATTAAAGTCTTACCATCAGCAGCAGTGGTTGAAGAAAACAATTTAATACCAGATCTAACTGAAACTGGAGATGGGCTAGTAGCAGCACTGCTCATGGATGGAATTGATGATACAGAGCGCTCGTAATTGGCTTCTGTGCTGCTTGATGTGCTTGTGCTGGTGTTTGTTCTACTTGTAGAAGTTCTGTAGTATGGAACACTGGTGATGTTATGATGGAAGTTGGGATTGCTCGCGTCAAATTGATGTTGTGTTTGAAGTTTTGGTGTGCTGATCTCAATATCATTAGTCTCAAGTGACCCCATTGTAGTGTTTGCAGAGCTTTGTAAAGATGAAAAAATCAATTCCTTTCTAAATTCAATTTCTTCTTGAGAATAATCAGAACTATTTTCTTCAAGAGACATCCTTAAATATCTTTCTCGTAATGTTTGTAATCTCCATGTATTTTTCGGGTATTTTCTGAATTGTGTAGCCATGATTACCAACTAACCATAGGAATGCAATAATTATAATGAATATATATATACTAACAGCAACACCAATATTATTGGTAATAAATGGCGCACACCTTTATATATAAACTGGTTTACAAACTGCTGCTCTACTTATTTCTATCAGAATTTTTTTGAAAACTTTTTTTCACAGATATTTTGCAGCGGAATGCATACTTAATTGCTTAACTTCTTCTATTACATCTATATTATATGTATATATCTGTGCTTGGATCTTGTTCTTGCCCGCAATATGTTTAAACCTGCATACATTAATGTACTTATGGTTTTTACATTATGCATATATGCGCCGATTGTTACATGATTGTGCACTTTTTTCAGGAACTTATTTTTCAAATTGGCGCACTGAATCTGTGTCTGTCAGTGTCAGTGTCACTTCTCTTATGTTAAGCAAAGTCATATTTATGATTAACTTTTAGTTTCAACTTAATTAATTACAATTTGTGTAAAAAACCGTTGGATAACTCTTTTTAACAGATATTTATTCAAATCCTTAAAGTGCATTTGACAAGCCAGGCATCAAGATTTGTAATTAGACACTATGTATGATCGATCAAACAGTAAATATAAAGTTGAAAAATTGAACAAATGTAGTATAAACCGTTAATAAATCAGAATAATATCTTACAATAATTACATATGGTTGATTGATTAGCTTGATTTATTTCTCAATCTCAGATTCTTATAATTGGTTAAAACAATTAATTGGTACTAGCACTTTACTAATATAGCAAACAAGTGTATAAGTGTTTTTTTTACCTGCCATTATTTACATTCTATTCTCCAGATAAATATACATAATTTTTACTAAAAAAGCTTTCAATAACTATGTACATTCCCATATTTTTATCATTCCTTTAGAAATACTAGCCTAGATCAACTGTTTTTGTCTATCAGCGCTTTTAACTAATTGAAGACAAAGTTTAATAGTACAAAACTAATCAAGTAAAATCTGATGCTGCAGACTGTAGAAAATGCACCAACTTGCGTTTTACGGTTAGATTATAACCAATCATGAACTCTTTAAATACATATTTGTACAAAGCTCAGGTGTTTGAATTTAGACCCTCACTATATTTTTAAGAACCAATGTTCATGTTCATGCATTGAAATTGATTTGAAAACAAATAACTCTTAACATCTGACGTACCTACTGTTGCAGCTTTCTCTTTTGGCGTAAATTGTCTACTGTACGGACATCATGTTGGTATTAAGTAAGCTCGTACATTTTTCCGCTTTTTAAAAGCAAAAATTATGAAATTTGAAAGCTTATTGGATCTAAAAAGATGACAATCTTAGAAGTTGACATATGTATAGTCTTTGTATTCCAACTTAGGTCTTGTAAATAATCAACTCATATTAGATCATGACATCTTTTCTTCGAAGTTAAGTAGTGCTCTGTGATGTAAATGTACGATGCTTTGTTTCTACATTTTGATCATCAATTAATTAGTTTCAAAAAATCTAACCCAAAATGGTAATTAATTTATTGAAACCCCCAGTCTAAACTTTGCGGAGTATTAAAACTTATTACCTATTCTAATGTCTGCAATAAAAACATCGTAAGCGGTTGACTTAAATATGAGTCTTGAAATCTTGATGGATTTGTACGTCTGTATGAAATTTACTTCGTTAATGAAGATTAGATTTTTTTTTTTGCATAGACCAATTGCAGAAACCAAGTGAAAGCATCGCGCCAACTACTCAAACGAGAAAGGTACGAGTCTTTAACAGGTTGAATGTCAACGGTTTTTTTAGAAAATCTTCGAGCATCCCTATATTGCGTACATCAAAAATTCAAATCTTACTATTTTGTATTGTGAAATTGCCTTAAAATTGCTTAAAATTGCGCATCATATAATTTATGTCTGGTTGATTGGTTTAATTCATCAACGATTTACATAAGATTTCCGTTAACCAAATGCACTGTAATAGCGATCAAACAACTTAGGTAACACCTTGTATTTTGATTCTTTTAATCTTGATTCTTGTTAAATCACAATCTTCAAAATACTAAGATTAACTGCAACCAACTGCTGTCAGAAGTTGTGCCTTTTAACCTGATTTACATGATTTACTGTTTTCTTATATTTTCCCCTGTCAGAGTGTCATCTGTACTTAAAAAAAAAAAACTAGTGATTATTACAATTTAGAGGTGTAGAATTCAGAAACTAGTTAAAAGTCTTTTGTTTTAGTAGCTTTGATAATAAATCTTTATTTCTTTAACGTCTGAGATATAAATTGAATCTAACATGGCTGAACATTAGTCTACAATGCATCATCTCTGATGGCTTCAATGGCTACAATGGCTACAATGGTATATCATAGACCCGGTAGTCTAAAAATTATCAGCCGAGCCTGTCGTAATACAACCTCCAATTACGTACCTACCTCATCATACAAATGGTTAATCTGGAAAATCTATTTCTACATACAGCATTTATTGCTTTACAAGTGATACGGCATTCCCACAGAAGACAACAGTGATTTCATTATTATTAGGCCAAATGTTTTTAGACTCTCATCATGTGATCCTCTCAAATCTAGTCATCAATTGTTTTTGATTTATATACTATCTATGTTTGATTAAAGAAGTATATCTACATGTAGTAAATTTCTGAATGATATTTATTAAAGTACAATTAATGATTCTAATTTTATGTTAGTAAATAAACTCTCTAAATTTTAACATAAAATCATTTAAATGTTCAATTTCAGAGCTGTATAGCGACTAATACTTCAGGCCTGGGAGTACATAAGTCCAGGTTTCAGACTGGTGCCAGTACTAAATTCATCATCTGAACTATAATGATTTATATGACTATTATTACTCACTTATCATGACTTTTAATAAAATAACATTGTTGTTAACTTTTTTGTGAAGAAAAAACAACTTTTTTGCAGAATTTTTTTTTTTTATCGTCGTCGACCTAAAAAAAAATCACACCTAATCGTTATGTTTTCATTACCCGTTTACCTAGGGTTCTTAAGAAATATAAAAACTTTGCAATTTAGGGCAGATAGATTAAATGGGCTGTTTCATGAGTATTTAGTGTAACACATAGAATACTAGTGGCTCACAATATATGTCTATCGCATTATGTTTGTAATTTATCTTGTTGTAACTTCTGTAGATTAACTTCGATGTAAGTACTAATACCCACCTCGGTAATTTCTTTAAAGGGTAAGTTGATTAAAACCAAAGATTCAGATTCGAGATTCGAGATCATCAAAACTATTAATGTTTGAGTTACAAGTTATTTAGTAGTATGTTGTTAATTTTTCAAGTTAATCTTCTATTAGTGTTGATCATAGTTTCAAGTTCTATAACTAGCAAAAATTTAGGAAGTTCAATAACCATTAACTACTCACACATAGTCTGTCAATCAATTCTGGCCTCAAATTTTTTGCCTGTATAGTAGTGATTCTAATTTTACAGATTTTTTGAACTCCATATAGTAATCGATAGTAAATTACCGTTCATCCCCAACTCCATTTATAATTTAATTACAAAAATAGTAATCAGTACATTCTTCTTAGTCCCTATTGGGTATAGTAAATAAGTTTAACCTCATTTTTAGAAAGTCAATATGATGTGATGTATTAGTTTTTTTTCTATCACGATATTATTCAAAAAGACGCGTTGTTTTTAACTTTTTTTTTTTAAATATTCACTGCATGACGCGTCAACATCTCGATTCCCATCATCATTCATGCCTTTGATTTAATGTAAAACACTTGCCAAAGGAGGCAATATAATTAAAATTAATGAATAAGTCCAGAATCAATATAACCTATGAATAGGTAATAAAGCCGACACCTTAATAGTATCATTACTTGCTTAACATACTCTGTTGACAGTAATGTGACAGTATTTTAGGGATGAAAAGGGAAATGATGCGTCTAGTTTATGCCTTGTGTCATTAGACTGAAGGCTCTAAAATAACTGCGCAGTGGGTTCGATGGCCATGTATATTAGATAATGAAAACTTTAAAGAGCTTCATGTGAAAAATTTTAACGTCTTTTGTGTCGTACCAGAATGTTGGCTAGACTTTGTAGTGTATAATGGGTGGGACCTTAAACAACTTAGATGAAATTCTTGTAGGGTGAGAGAACCTTTGATCTGTGAGAACCTTTGATCTGTTGTAAACAAATAAACAAGTGCTTACAGGTGCTTATAATTACTTAGCCCTGTTCAGGTACTAAAGATACAAATGTTTTCATCACAGATCATTATCACCAGTTTGATGCTGATAATTTTAAAATTACTATACTCCGATTTACACATTCCGCATTCTTCAACTCAGTGTTAGAATGTCCTCTAGTGAACTTTATACTTAAGTGTTGATGCTTAAAGAATACACTAAACACTATCACTATTTAATGTCTATATTCAACAGAAACGCGACTTTTCTTCTCCAGGTACAAAATACTTAGTTTAATATCAACCCTTTAAGCTGTATAACTTGCATGAAATTTGCAGGAAGACGCGTTAAAAACAAGTTTATATATCAAAAAGTTTTGACGTGGAGTGAACATCGAACCTTTCAACAGACATCTATAATGCTATTCATTTAATATAAAGTCTTGAGGTTTTCTTCATAAATAATTCATTATTACTTCAAAGATTCTTTAATAAATAGTTCAACTTATTACTCCATCACTGGTTTTGCTAAACACTCTCCCTTATATATATACACTTCATTCCCTTTGCTATCTTTTAACTTATTATTCAATCCTTTTCAATATGTCTGATCAACAAGCTTTAAGTGTTTTAATGAAATCACCAGTCACACAAGATATGTTATCTCATATCGTCAATGTTACTTTGAAAGTTATTCAATGTAAAAAATCAAAGTTTGTTTATCCATCTCCTCCATCAAGTCCACAACAAAAGGCTAAACCACTACCTTCTTTGATGACCTTCATCTCCAAATTAGTTAGATACACTAACGTCTACACTGGTACTTTATTAACTACATTGGTTTACTTGGATAGATTAAGATCTAAATTACCAAAAAATGCTGAAGGTTTACCATGTACTTTACATAGAATCTTTTTGGCAGCTTTGATCTTAGCTGCTAAATATCATAATGATAGTTCTCCAAAAAATTGTCACTGGTCAAAGTATACTGATGGTTTATTCAAAAATGAAGATGTCAATTTGATGGAACGTCAATTATTAATGCTACTGAACTGGGATCTAAGAGTTTCTAATGAAGATTTGATTCATTCTTTAAGAAGATTCATTAATCCAATCAAACAAGATTTGAGAAACGCTGCAAAAATTCGTCGTGTTTCTAGACAAAGACATCAACAATTACAAATGAAACAACAATACCAATCATATCCATCAACCACTGTGATCCCACAACAACAATCACAACAACCACAATCACAACAAAAACTACAATTACAAAATAATTACGCTAGTACAATCCATTACAGAAGTGAATCTACTTCTTCAATCTCCTCTGCATCATCTTCATCTTCACTTGATTCATTCATGGATGAAAAAATCCACCCAATCAATCCAACTCCAACTTATTTATACCCAATTTCATCTCAAAAAGAGAATATCTGGTCTAACAACAATAATACTAGCAGCATGGACTTTAACATTGCCTCTCATGATTACCTAGATTACAATTACTCATCTTCCCAACTACCACTAGGCTGGTCTTAGATTACATGGTTTCAAATTTTTTCAATTCTTTTCCACTATGTTATATAGTTATTTTTGGGTTTTATTTTAAAAGCAATTAGGGTTTAGGAACGGCTTTAAATGAACATTAATATAATATAAATTAAAATTTGTAAGTGTTTTGTAAACCTTTTGGTTGGTTACTGCCATTTAAAAGTCATTTGATAAAGGTGATCAACCTGTACGATCTAACTCATCGAATGCATAAAAAAATTAATCAACAGAGTAGGTCGTACCCGGATTCGAACCGGGGTTATCCGGATCAAAACCGAAGGTGATAACCACTACACTATACAACCCTGTTGTTGCACATAAAATGAGGCTGTTAAACCCGTCGAGCTTTTAATGCTGCTGCTGAATAAGCGATTATAAATTCTTATAGAATGTCAATAAATAAGTTCTATAAAACTAAATGAAACAATTTATAGTGTAATATATTTTATTAAAATATTATATATATTGAATTAAATGAACTCAAATCAAAGTTCACCAAAATAAAAACTAACCAAAGTATTAATCACAGTTTATAAACAAATATTAGCAAAGTATACAAAATCTATTCCAATTTGTCCCCTTCAGATTTTTCACCAATTTCACCATCCCAACCATTATCAATTAAATATTTACGGAACTTAATATCATTTTCCATTAAATCATCTTCTTTCAAATGTGGAATAAAAATCCAGGCAACAATAATACCACTAATACCACAAATAGCAGCAATAATGAAAGTCCATTTCTTACCTAAATGATCTCTAATTGGTGTGAAACATTCAGTACCGACAACAGCACCAACTTTACCAATGGCAGCAGAAATACCATAACAAGTACCACGAATTGGGGTTGGGAATGATTCAGAACTTGTGACACCTAACATATCACCAGGACCCAAATTGGACATTGAGTTCATTAAACCATAAAACACAATAAATAGTGGAATAATTTTGGTGATTTTATCATAAGCACAACCAATAATTAAACCAAAAATTAAGTAACCACTGAAACCAATCATCAAAGTGTATTTTCTACCAATTTTATCACAAATCAAAGCACCAACAATAACACCTGGGATGGCAATGATACCTAATAATAAGGTCCATTCTGCAATTTTCTTCAAATCTTTAGCATCGTTACCTTTCAAGACAGAAGAAATAATTTGAGCACTGAAAATACCATTTGGGAATGTGACAAAATCATATAAAAACCAACACCCACAAGTACCAATCAATCTTGGCCAGCAGTATTTCAATGCTAACCAATATGGAACCTTCTTCTTGATAGCACCTTTTTTGTATAGTTCACCAGTAGACATTTTCATTCTAAAGTAGAAAACAGATAATGGCCAAAAAGCACCAATAGCATACATAGTTCTCCAAAGTGCAGTTAAATGATTTGAACCACAAATAGAGTAAACGATTAAGAAAATAATCAAGGCAAATGGACCACCTAAAGATAATGGCAAATTGGTAACCATAACCATGACACCACCTCTTCTCTTACAAGATTCATTAGCAGCTTCATTAGCGGAAACGGAAGAAGCTGGATATTCAGAACCAATACCAATACCAACCATACCTCTCATAACAGTCATCATCCAGAACATACCTTGAACAGTTTTACCATGAGAAGCAGCACATAAAATTGTACCAACGATTAAAAACAAAGTAGCTGTAATAATAGCCCATTTTCTACCCATATAATCACAACAGAAACCCATACCAACTTGACCAAAAATTGTACCAACTAAAGAAGCATTGGAAATTCTGGTTGATAATTCAGATTTATAAATAGTTGGATAAAGGATTGGGAAAACTTTATTTAACATGGTCATAACGTTATTTTGATAACCATCAGAAATTAATGCAAAACCAGCACAAATAATGGTAATGATATCAGACCAGGATCTGTGTTTTAGTCTATACGCTCTTTCATTTTTTCTTTCCTCTAATTGTTGATGAATTCCTTCATTGTTGTATGATGAGGAGGACGTTCCAACGATATCAAAGTTATCATCAGTATCTTCACGAACAATTTCTTGTTCTTTTTCACTAACGTCCAAATCAGGTTTGGTTGTGATATCAGCCATTATTTTCAAAGATTAATGATAGAGTTTTAAAACATACTCTTTATTTTATCAAGGATATTGAGATGAATTTATATATCTTACTGATCATCTTAGGTGTAGATTTTTTACTAGTGCATATTTGAGGAATGAAATACTGCATAATCTTAGATCCAAGTGTTCAAGAAACCCATGTGTTTTATCATTTTCAGTATTTGATTGGCAGTATTATTTCCACCTGTCTGTAAAACAGTTAAAATTTCCTAAAGATGCATAAATATGCGGATGAAGCTTACGACTCAAAGTTATAGAACGTGTAACAGTTACTGTTACATAAGCTTATACTATATGAAACAAATTACTTTCACTATAAATGTTACTTCCACCAGAAGTACTTTATAATATTAATATACTTTAAATAATATCCACTGAGTAAATATACATTACACTGACGTCTGACGTTTATAGGTGAATCCTAACGTAGACATACTCTCTTGTGACGGGAAGAGGTATAATGCGCAGCTAAGGACCTAAAAGTTACTAAAAATTCCACGTGGTGAACAATGACCATTGATCAGCGAGATTCACTTTCTGATGGAGTTCTCTCTGAATCCTGGACTGAAGAGTTTCTATAACTCAAACTACACTCCCGATTCAACTGTTACCTGATTGTTATTAAAAATGATTGAACAGTTTTCAATGCAAACAATATATCACGATTTCTCGGTACCTGATAAAAAGCTTGTTTTTACACGAGGCTGAACAAACTGTTGTCTTAAAAAGTCTTGGATTTTTAGTCTAATATGTAAGTTACCGATCCTTACAAATTTCTCGGTGATATTGCTGGTTAGGCACTATGTAAGTAATAAATACCCATATGTGCCATATAGTATAAGCCGCTTACAGTGGTCCTAATCTCTAACCATTTTGAGTTTTTAATTGAGCTCGTGCGCACCAGATTCTCTTAATGCGCATATCTTTGTTAATAGGTTTTAAGGTCTTTATTTAAATTAAATGACAGTGAAGAGTCTAAAAAGCTCTTAGTTCTCATGTCTTAAAAAAACAAGAGCAAACATAAAAATTTATCAACATTAGAATGCTGATTCCAAGCTTACTTCTCAAAATAAAAAATTATTCAACACAGTAGGTCGTACCCGGATTCGAACCGGGGTTATCCGGATCAAAACCGAAGGTGATAACCACTACACTATACAACCATGTTGCGATCTCGTCTCGCTGTACTCTTTGTTGCTGAATAAGCAATGCTGGACGTACTATATATTTCTCATTATAAAAAAACATAAATTGAAACTATAAGTTACATGGTAAATTTGCACTTTGAATTAAAATTATTGATCTTAAATCATGAGAAAAACTCAGAAGAACCGATCCACAAGCTGAGAATATTCCCACAAATCGAGCAGTGTTAAACATATAGTTATATCAAAGTTTATGATTAACGTTTTACATCCATACAACAAAATTAGCTATCTGCATGCTCACAAGACGATTAAGCTTGAAACAGTATGTACTATGTATAATGCTGCAGGAAAGAGATAATAAAGTAGAAAAAAAATTTGGGAGTGTGAGTATATTTTCATTAAATATAGTGAAATCACAATAAATCAACAAAAGGGAATCTAATCAGCAGAGGCATGCCTTTTGTTTCATTCTTTAAATTAATAAACCTTCCATAAAAAAAAAAAAAGATAGTTGTCTTATTGAAAAAAATAAAAAAAGTTTGGTGGTTAATTATAGAAAGCTTAAATACTAAGATTTATCATAAACACTGTTAGTCATTTGTCGACCTTTTTTTGTGTCACGGAGATTCATATAGAGGTTTAGGGAATTTCCTACGAAAGCATTTATTTGTTCAAACAATTGGATCCAAAAAAAAGCCTAGAGTTGTATTGCCACATTCAATTCAACATTTAGGATCAATCAATTAGACAGAGTATTAGGAGGAATATTTCAGAAACAAATTAAAGAGAAAATATTCAAGAGATCATGAATGTCCTATAAACTATGTTTTTTCTCCAAGTTCAATATATAGTTTGGAAGAAAATGAATAATACAAGGGAGTAATATCGATGAAAGTATCTAAAACAGAAGTTGGTTCAAGTTTTAATTATCATTCTAACTTATGTACCATAACACTTTCACTAATCCAAACAAAGCACCCCAATTTAGGTTTTTTATTTCAATTATGATTGTTTGGTAACATCAGTGAATCTTTCTTTCAATCTTGTTAATTAAGTCACCTGAATTTATTCTGTTGTTTTCACATTGGAACAGAATATATGTATATCACATTCGTAGGTTACAATGTACGCTTGTTTCGATGTATTTTGGGTTCATGAAGGTCTATTGTATCATTCCTTCTCATAATGGTATTTTTATATGGGTTCTTCTAACTCAATTTTTAGTCTAGTGAGAAGTTAATCTTGTTTTAAATGAAGATTATGTCTACAAATCCAATTTAGTTATAAGCTGATTCTTCTTAATGTTTCTATGATTTGTTTGGAACTCATGTGTTTTCAGTAAGAACGAGAAACTAATTTCAGTTCTGAATTTCAATAATCGTTGTGGTCTAACATTTTTTGAGTGATGGTTGTGGAATTGATTCTATTTCATTCTTGTGGAATGCCTCGCTTATTATTTCAGGTATTATAGAGTATTTTATGTTTGGTAACTTTCAAGATAACTTAAAAAATTCACAAACTAAAACACCAGTTTCATAATGGAAAAAATTTATCATAAAATATTCTATTCTTAATGTTGAAAGAAGCAGTATGTTTTCAAACATCAAAGGTCTGGATTTACACCATATGATACACACATCTTTACTGTAATAAATATATGATCAATTAAAAATCAAAATAAGATATCTGTAACACAGACCAAGAAAAAAACTACAACATATAAATAAATACTGTATAAATTCAAGTAAAGACTTCTCTATCTTTAAACTCAGACTAAATTTCAGTAACACTAACTAACTACACCAACAAACATAGATAGCTTTGATTGAAGGAGAATATCATCAATGAATAAAATATATAATAATAATAGTGAATGGAACAAGTACATCAAAAAGCTCTTTATCATATTTACCAACTCTACAACCTTCACCAGTCAACTCTTCATTATCCTCAAATAAAAGAAGTTCTAAAAGAATCAAGCTAATACAAGATACTCAACTTTATAAAACAACCAAAATCTGTCCAGAAGAGTATGTACTTAATATGGGTGATGGTTGTTTTAATTTTACAGGTAAAGATGAGTATATGGTTATTAGGGATTTAACTTTGGCTAAAGAATTGGTTAATTCTATTATTGGGAAATTAGAAAGATGGAGTTAGTGGATGTATCAAATAACAAATTTATTTATTGTGTAGTTTGTTTTTTCATATTACGAGAAATTGAGTTTATTATGTCTTTAAATTATGCATATCGGAAAATTGTAGTTTTTCCTGTGGAGTTTATGGAAATAAATAATTTCTTTGGAGCTTATGTCTCCGTAAACTAAATCAAGATTTGAGATTATTTTATATATAAAGATGTATTAATTAATTCATTTTAATTCATTTCAACAAATAACAACAATTAATACTAACAACAACAACAACAACAACAACAAAATGTCAGTCAAAGAGCAATTAAAATCAGTCAAATATGGTCTTGGTTTAATGAACTTCACTTGGAGAAAAGATCCAGTATCTAAAGATATTGCATTTGATGCAATGGAACAAGCTATTAAATTGAATTTACCAGGTCCTTCATTTTTCAATGGTGGTGTATTTTATGGTCCTGATAACATTAATTTGAAATATATTCAAGAATTTTTTGAAAAATATCCAAAATATCGTGAACATGTTATTATTTCAATTAAAGGTTGTGTTAATCTTGAAACTCTTGCTCCAACAAATGATGCAAATTCGATTAATAAATCAATTGATACAACATTGAAATATATCCAACAACCAAATATTTTTCAACCTGCTAGAATTGATAGAAATGTTCCTTTAGAAATTACAATTTCAACTTTGGATAAAGCTGTTGATCAAGGTAAAATTAAAAGTATTGGTTTATCAGAAGTTGGTGTTGAAACTATTAAAAAAGCTAATGAATTATCTAAACATGGTATTAGTGCAATTGAAGTTGAATTTTCTTTATTTTCTAGAGATATTTTAACTAATGGAGTTGCAAAAATTTGTGGTGAATTAGATATTCCAATTATTGCTTATAGTCCATTATCAAGAGGTTTATTAACTGGTAATATTAAAAGTAAAAAAGATGTTCCAACTAATGATATACGTCATAATTTTGATAGATTTTCTGATGAAAACTTGAAAAAAAATGAATTTTTAGTTAATAAAGTTATTGAATGGGCTAATAAAAAAAATATTACACCAGCTCAATTTGCTTTAGCTTGGATTAAATATTTTAGTGGTAAAACTATTAATGGTATTAAATATCCAATTATTTTACCAATTCCAAGTTCTTCAAGTGTTGAAAGAGTTAATGAAAATTTTAAAGATATTGAATTAACAAAAAAAGAATTTGATGAATTTGAAGATTCAATTAAATCTTTTCAAGTTAATGGTTTTAGATATAATGAACATGCTGAAAAATATTTATATGTTTAGTATGTTTAATTAAGATTAAGATATGTTAATTGGTTTGAATAAGAATTATCCAATGTTATACGCTTTTGCATTATATGAATGTATTTCTAATCTTTTCATTAATGTTGAAACTATTGTTGGTGCTGTTTCTAAGTCAGATGAAGAAATTGAAGAAATTATAAATGATGATGTAGTTGATATTGAAGTTACAACTAAAATATAAATGAATATGAAGATTATAAGTAGACTACTAAATCAATGCAAATACAATAACTTTCAGTAATGGCACATATTTGATATATATCGAATCATCTGAAACTAACGCAACAACTTCTGTAAAAGTGTACTAATAAAACAACTAATAATCAATCCTATTTGAATCACCAAAAAACTAAAAATCCTAAATGTTGCGGTTTGATTTTTCTACTGACAGAGAAAAAAAGTAACGAAAAAAAAAAAGATCAGGTAAGAGAAAAAAAAATTGTAGAAAGCGGAACAAAGATAATAAGAATGAAAGAGAGCAGAATCTATGAACCCTCTGTACTGAAGGTTGTAAATAAAAAATAACATGTTTAAAACACTAAATATAAATATATCCAAATAACGAAATACTTCAAAATGTTGGTTTCTAATATTGTTAAATATCAAATTATACATCAAAACTAAGGATATTGTGGTAATAATAAATCCTATGTTATAACCATTTTTAGTTAATAGATTTATTTCGCTTTACAAATTTTCATTTTTGTGGCTTTCGTTTTCTTGAATTTTTTCGGGGCTAATAAAGAACCGTATTGCCCACTATTATAATCCCGAGTTCTTAATTTTTTAAATCTATTGTATCTGTGCAGAAAATAAGCTCGTTGAATTTCTAACATATGAAATTTATTTTAAAGTTAATTTTAATAAATATTAAGAATAAAATTATGTTTATTGGTCTATATACTTAAAATGCAAAAAGATTAAATATTTGTTCAACTTTTGTGGTTTTGTCTTCTTTTTCCCTTTTTTTTTCTTTTTTTTTTTCTTTTTTGTCTCTGTTTTGTTTTCTTTAATTAATAACTAAGTTTTTTTATCTAACCATAACTTTCTTTGTATGTTGGTGAATCTTTATTATGCAGGGAACTAACGTTATCTCAGTATTTTTTTATTTCTTTCTAATTGGTCAAAAATGTTGAGAGATCATTCACTCTTCTTCTAGTGATTGGTTTTGAGTACGATGTAACTACTCTTTGTCTTGAAAAACTCTTAGTCTTAGTTAGGGTTTTGTTACTGAATTTTTATGTTGTTTTTTTTTTCGCTTTGGGTCCTTAAACCAGTAAACTAAATGTTATTATAAATGAAGTATAAAACAGATATAATCCAATTATAGATATTGAAAAGTACCAGTAAAGGTAAAATTAACTAATATTAATTATTATTGATTATTTTTTTTTTTTTTTTTTTTCAATATTTCACAGGCATATATTGGTGGAAACGCGCAGACTGTAAATATCATATAAATTAGAAATAATCCGATGAGAAAACCATATTTCACTCATATTTCACTCATATTTCACTCATATTTCACTTATACGGAATACTAAACCCACCAGTAGAAGTATAAAAATTAGATTTTTTTTTTCTAATAATGATAATATTTAAAATATGTAAAAATACTATAAAATATAACTAGACAACACTTTCGAAGATCAACTATCTTTAGATTATCTAATTAATGCTTTAGATTGTTAAAATATTCTTGTATCAATGAATCCTAAGTAGAAAATTTCCTCACTATAATATTTAACCTAGCTGCTTATATCTTTTAGAAATTTTAGACAAAGGTAGATTCAATTATTGAAAAGTTGATATTAAAAAAAAAAAGTTAATACAAAATATATAATAATAATATTGATAATCTTAAGACTATTTGGACTTAGTTTTGCATTATTGTCTATTATTTCACTTGTAAGTAATTAATAGTCCTATCATCTGATTATTTCCAATTTATATGATATTAACAGTAATTAGTCTGCCGATTAACGCTTGCGTTTCCGATAACATATGCCTATTACATATTGAAAAAAAAAGGAACTTACTAAGAATCCAGTTTTAGTTTATTGTTTGCTTATTTATTATCAATTTAATAATTAAGTAAAAGGTTATTCAAATACATTTTTTGACTAATTCAATGTTTTTTTTTAGGCCCAAGCGATTGTCTACTTTTCACATCATTATTGAAAAATTACATAAAATCAGATTAAGGCTAAGTTCTAAAATTTTGTTTTTTTGTATGATTATAGTTAGTACTGCATTGACCTTGAAAAGAATAAAATAAATTTGAAAAAGAATAGCAGAAATCGGATTCAATCAAATATTTATAAAAACAGCATACTTAATTCATTAGTTCATTCTATGTATTGATTTATTATTATTTTGAGATTTACTTTGAGAACGAAGCCGCGTTCACATTTAAAAAATCGTTATTTGGTCAGCTGCTGAGTCAATAGAAACATCTTGTTTGTTGATTCATCTGATGTGAATAACATATCAGAAAACTTATCATATGTAATTAATTTTAGCTAGTATGAATGTAATTTTAAATGAAGCCCAATATCCATTCTAACATATATTAGTACAAAACAATCGAATTAGAACTACAATAACTTTGAACTTTGAACCATTCCTAAATTCTAATATACAATTACCTAACCGATATAAAAACCCTAAAACACATTTATACTTCATATAATTTAAGCAGAGGTAGAGGAGGAGTATTTGGTAACAGCTCTAGTACCTTCAGAAACAGCGTGCTTGGCCAATTCACCTGGTAAGATCAATCTAACAGCAGTTTGAATTTCTCTAGCAGAAATAGTAGACTTCTTGTTGTAAGCAGCCAATTTGGAAGCTTCAGAAGCGATTCTTTCAAAGATATCGTTAACAAAAGAGTTCATAATAGACATAGCTCTTTGGGAAATACCAGTATCTGGGTGAGTTTGTTTCAAAACCTTGTAGATATAAGAAGCGTAAGTTTCTTTTCTAGCTTTGGTTCTCTTCTTTGGAGCATCAGTAGAAGAGGAAGTCTTCTTAGCAGCTGGTTTCTTTTCAGCTGGAGCTTTAGAGGCAGGTTTCTTTTCAGCTTTTGGGGCCATTGTTAACTAATAATAATAATATAAGACAAATAAATGTACTTGAGTAAAAAGCAAAAGAGAAAAAATTCTGTTGTTTGCTGATGGGTTGTGGGAATATTCTTGTTTAAATAGTAAATGCTTGACACGGTTGGATGTTTAGATTATCAACACATCAACCAACTGCACTAACGCGTTATTTTGACATTTCCACTCAAGTGTAAACAAAGTGCTAGTTTTTACACCAGTGTGGAGTAAATCAGAAACCGGCATAAAAGACAAAATTGACGAGTTTATAAGAATTGGGATGTACCGAGAGTTACACAAACAAATGCGTAAATCGTAGTACTAAGTAAAACACGCCAAAAGCAAGTTTATGCAGGACAATATTTACTCATCTAAATGTGTAAAACATGGAACTGACAATTCGTACTGTTTACATCAATAAATGCATGGGTACATGGTGAAAGGAGGAAAGATTAATAAGTTTAAGGTACTAACAGATTTTATATAAATATCATTTGATTGCCCACAGATAACTAAGAACAAAACTTTTTTTCTTTTCTTTCTTGCTCTGTATCTATATTAAACAGATTTATTATTATTATTATACACAATGTCCGGTGGTAAAGGTGGTAAAGCAGGTTCTGCTGAAAAAGTTTCTCAATCCAGATCAGCTAAAGCTGGTTTGACTTTCCCAGTTGGTAGAGTTCACCGTTTGTTGAGAAAAGGTAACTACGCTCAACGTATTGGTTCTGGTGCTCCAGTTTACTTAACTGCTGTTTTGGAATATTTGGCTGCTGAAATTTTAGAATTGGCTGGTAACGCTGCTAGAGACAACAAGAAGACCAGAATTATTCCAAGACATTTGCAATTGGCCATCAGAAATGATGAAGAATTGAACAAGTTATTGGGTCACGTCACCATTGCTCAAGGTGGTGTCTTGCCAAACATTCACCAAAACTTGTTACCAAAGAAAACAAGTACCAAAGGTGCAAAGGCTTCTCAAGAATTGTAAGAAATATGTATCATTTTACTGGGTTACATTTGTATATTATGGGTTTTATAGTCTAGGTGGAAACTAATTTATGATTTTGGAAGTTTTAGATTAATTGTAGTACATAGCTAAATAATAGATGCATAAATCATTCATTTTTTTAGTTAACATTAGCAAGAATATCAACCACGATATTAATAACAGAAACAAGAACTTCAACACCAACTAATATAATAACAATAAATTCAAGATACTCTTCATTTGAATGACCCAATTGTTCTTTCAACATTTGTAACAAATCAGAAATAACTTCTAATCTTTGGTTTAGAAGAGCAACCCTTTGATTTATTTCCAAATAACCTCTAGTTGCTTGGTAAATAGGTTCAAGATGCGGTTCTGACCACATAATTTCTGGGGAATCCAAAACTGAACCATGCAAATTAATATTTATTCTTAAAATAAACAATTCACCAATACTTTTCATAATATCATCTTTGTCCATACCAACCTTACCAGTCAATGCAATCTGTTGAGGGATATCTTGTGTATCTTCAATAGTATTATCAACCAATTCTTCAAATAATGAAATCTTAACAGATTGTGCAATGGCATGAGAAATTGAAAGTTTCAACATATAGTTGGACCCATCTCTTAAAGTAATAAAATCATTGTAAATTCTAGGTTGATAACTTTGTGTGATGTAATAATTAAATTCTTCAACTTGGATATCTTCTGGTGCCAATTTTTCATTCTCAAAATTCTCCAAATCATTTAAAAAGGCCTGTTCTTCTCTTAAAGTAAAACCCCAAAGCACAACAACACCATACTCAAAAATGAAAACATCAGTATGCTTATCATCAATGGTAATTTCACCACCTTCGTCGTCTAATCTAATCAAATCTTTATCCATTCTCTTGTCACCTCTCCAGTCCTTATATGTAAATGGAGTATAAAGACACTCATCAAACAACTTTGGATGTGTATCAAAATTTCTCTTATTCTCTTTTAACCATCTAATGATATCTTTCATCTTGTATGAACTTGCAGTACAATATGCTGTAACTCTAGGTAATAATGACCGCTGATTCTTACCTAGTCTCTCTGCATCACGTCTAGCTGATGTGTCTTTAATCCTACTAACTTGTGAATAAACATCCCTGTTAACACTCTCACTACTATCTGCAATTGGTTCTTCAGGCAATAACTTTAGTTTCTGTGTCGTACGAGATGATCTTTGAGGTCCAAGTTTGTTCTCAGCGACTGTTGCTCTAGCTGAAGGGGTCTTTGACTTTACATGCTTTTCAGGCTTTGCTGGTTTTGTGGTCCTCACAGTGGCCAAAGTATCATTGTTTGCTGTGGGAAGCAACCCTGTTCTCTCATTAGTGGACATTGTTCTTCTTCTAACAACTCTCAATTCTTCTTCTCCTGAAGTTAGTGTCAAGTACTAAATTTTTAAAGATCATTAGCACCTTTCTTTTTTTACCCGGAATCATCTCATCGCCAAAATTTTTTTGGCTTCAATATTAAAATTTATTTGACACTTTGCGAAATAATAAGAAGAACAACAAGGGAAGAAAGAAGGAATCTTTTTGGTTAGGTTTGTGAAAATAATGGCGGTGAAACAGAAGACAACTTTGTCTTCAAAAAGATACACATTTTCTTCTTTCAAGCAGAGGGTCGATGCCATCAAGATCGAACCTTACAAGAAATTAAATCGAAGAGCTTTTGATGATGCTGATGATTCTCATTTCATCGCTTCTTTTGAACGTTGGAGAGAAATCAATAGATCTGCAAACTTCACAGAATTTGTTGAAAGTGTCGAAACTATCACTCAAAGTCTTCCTCAAATCATTCACTATAAGGCAAAGATTTTTGAACAATTGAAGATTTTTTTAATGCGTCATGATTCTTTATCTTTAGAACCATTGTTAGAATTATTGACCCAATTTTGCCATGATTTGGGTCCAGATTTCTTAGAATTTTATGATGATTCATTAAATATTATTGTGCAATTGTCAACAAAGGGTGAAAACACTTCTGATGCATTTGAATGGGAATTTAATTGCTTGGCTTATATCTTTAAATATTTATCTAGATATATCTCTAAAGACTTGAAAAAAACATACGAAATCCTTACTCCAGTGTTAAAGGATAGAACTGCTGTTTCAAGATTTGCTGCAGAAGCATTATCTTTTCTATTGAGAAAAACTAGTGAAGACCAACTAAACATTGTCATTGATTTTGTCTTTGAAAATTTAGATGATGAAAATTTCAATAAATCTGCAATCATTTTGTTTTCTGAATCCATGAAATCAACTTCTGAGGCTATTCATTCTAGATCCAAACTTATCATCACTTGTCTTGCTATGAAATTAGATTCTGATGCTTCTTATACTGCTTTTGCTGATATATTAATTAGTGTCATCAATTATGGTTCTCCAGAAGCTGTTGTTGATTTATATGCATTAGTTTTGGATAATTTACCTAAAAATAATGATGAAGGTATTGCTAAGATTTTGTTAGCTTTAACTTTTGTTGATTCTGGTAGAAAAGTTCCAAACTGGGATCATTTTTTAAAACAAATTTTATCATTGATTAATTCATTCTCTGAACCATATACTGAAAAATTATCCAAATTGATCACATATCTATTCTTGATTATCTTTAGAAATTTGAGTACAGATTATTTGATTAAATATCATTCTCAAATATTAAAAATGTGTTCTTCAATGAAAAATTACTTTTTACCATTTGTTACTGCATTATTAAATATTTCACAACAAAAAGCACTTTCATATACACCACAACATGTCCAAACATTTATAAATAAAGAATGGAAGTCACAATCTGAACAAATCGCATTTTTTTTACAGAAACTTGAAGAAAAAGAATTATTAGGTCCTGAAAAATTTAATATTAAATTACCATCTACATTAGAACAACATATTTTCAACAGTTTAAAATTAAATAAAAATGAAAAGGATTTATATGACATTTATTGGGAACTAGTTTTATTAGATTATTCTAAAACACAAGATAACAAGAAATTGTTAAAATTATTCAATACTATAAAATCTCAAAAATTAGATAATCAAAACAAAACCGTTATTTTATCCAAGATTATTGAAAATCTTTCCAGATCTAAAGATATTGATTTATCCACTATTATTTCAGAAAATTTCAATGATTTATATCAAGATGTTGATTTTATTAAAGGTGCTACCACATTTTTGCAAAATAAAAACTTTGAAAAGGTTCTTTCTGAAGAACAAAGAATTCAAATGATTGAAATTTCCTCTTTAAATTTATTATGTTCAGATCATAAAATCCGTGTTGTTACTTGGGATCTTTTGGTAACTTTAGTTAAAGATGATGATGCATTCTCAGAATTTGCAAATCAATGTCGTATTATCGAACAAATCCCATTAAATTTGGAGAATGCTCGTGATATTCCAATTAGAATGAGAACAATCACTAAACTATACAAGACTTCATCTAGTGATTTATACAATCAAATTTATGTTAGATTTGTTTTTGGGTTTTTGAGTGTCAAATTTGCTCCATGTTGGGATGCTGTTTATGAATCTTTAGGTGAAACATACAGAAAAGCTCAAGATTTGATCTGGGAGTATTCTTTCAAATTCTTAATGAAATCTTATAATCATGTTGATGAAGATGAAGAAGGCGAATTCAATTTTAAAGAGGAATCCACATATTTCCCAGATTTAGAATTCCAAGAAACAAGATTGACAAATACCTTAAATCATTTATCTCAAAATGTTGATGAGATGGTGTTGTACAAGAATGCTTTGGTTAAATCAATGACTCAAAAATTTGCAGAAGATGAATCAAATGAATTGCTTAGAGGTCGTATTGTTAAAATTTTGAAAAAATTCCCGTCAGTTGCTGAAAAACATTCAGATGAATTAGTTGCTCTAGTTTTACAAGATGAAAATGAAGAGGTTGACACTATTGAGGAAGAAGAAGAAAACTCATTTGTCTTTAGAAAAGAACAAGTTGGTATTTTGGAAATTTTTGCACAATTTAAGAACCTCAAATCAATTAATAGATCTGATGAGTTATACAATAAATTTTTGACACTATTGGGTTCTAAAAGTCCAAACACCAGAAAAGCGGCTCTTGATTGTTTGATGAACTATAAGAACCAAAAAGTTATTAAGTACAAAGATAGTTTGAAGAATTTGCTTGATGATTCATTTTTCCGTGATGAATTATCCAAGTTGATTACTGTTAACGATTCTTGTATCCTTGAAGATGCTGATAAAGAAGATGTTATGCCAATTATTTTAAGAATTGTTTTTATTCGTGCTCAATCAACCACAAGTACTGCATCTAAAAGAGGTTTGAAATTTGCTGCTACCTCTTCGCTTGCAAGTTTGAATGATGAATATTTAATCAAATTTTTACAAATTGCTTCTGAAAAAGTCACTGAAACTGAAATCACTCCAAAGATTACCGTAAATTATTTAAAGATTGTCAATGGTTACTTCAATTTCATGCTTGATATTGTTGATAAACTTGGTGAAAGTTTTGCTAATGTTTTACAAACTATTCTTCCAAAAACCATAACATCTTTGGTTATCACTCAAGATATTATTTCTAATAGTGAAGATTCTCAATTGGTATCTTCAGCAAGAATATCAAGACAATCAGGTACTAAATTATTGTCCTTATTGTTTAGTCAACTTCATAGTTGTGATTGGAATAATTACATTGAAAATATTTATGAAAAGATTATTCAACCACGTTTCGAAAACTTTGAGAACGAAAATTTGCAAAATCCATCTGCTTTGTTATCTTTGATTAGTATTTGGGCAACATATCCATCCTACCATGAGTTGTTATTAATTAATGATTTTGAACCTGTTAGGGCGGTTTTGACTCTTTTACCAAATACAAACGCCAAAGAATCTGTTGATATTAAAGTTGTTGAATTCATTGATGAAATGGTTTCAAATCTACCTGCAAAGAACATTTATTCTTCTTTATTGGAGTATGTGACAAAGATTGTCATGGAGTCTCTTGGTGGTGTTCTAAAGCGTTCTGTTTCTAAAGATTGTTTGGACAATTCTGTGAATTTATTGTTGAAAATGGTTGAAAGACATTTAGTTAAAGAACCAGAACATAAAAAGACTTTGATTGTTCTGTTGACTAGCTTGCTAGATAAACCAGCTGGTACTATTTCCAAAGCTTCTAGAATTCAAGTTTTGAAAACATTAAGAGGTTTGATTGTTGAATTTAATGAAAGCTACGAAGATGTTCAACAATTATACGAAGTTTGTTCTAAATTCTTAAAGGTAATGACTGAAAGAGATCAAAGAGATTTGTTGGTTTCTCTATTTGGTGATTTTGGTAGACAATTTAAGGAATTCACTAGAGTTGGTGATTTGATTGAAGATTTGAACTCTTATTCAGAAAAGAGAATGGCTGAATTTGATTATGACAGAAGAATGGCTGCTTTTAAACAAATTAATGAAGAACAGTATTTAGACTTTGAAGCTTATGAATGGGTTCCATTATTAAATACTGCTTTATTTTTTGTCAACACTATGGAAGATTTGGCTATAAGAACCAATTCTGGTTACCTATTAAGAAGATTTGTTGATGCGTTCTCTAGTAAGGATGAACCAGATGAAAAGTTGATGGCTATTTTCAAGAATTTGCTTTTACCAAACATGACATATGGTTTAAGAAATAAGGATGAAGATGTTCGTGCAGAATATGTTGCTCTTCTAGCTCATATTGTTTCTGATGGTAAACATGTTGATGAATTCAAGGATATGAAGGTTTTGTTATTTGATGGTGACGAAGAAGAAAACTTTTTCTTAAATATTACTCATATTCAAGTTTACCGCCGTCAACAAGCTGTTAGAAAATTAGCTGAAATGACAAGTCAATTGACAAGTTTTAACATTGCTCATTATTTGTTACCATTAATTGAAGTTTTTGTATATTGCGATGATGAAAAATTAAGAAATTTGTCTAATGATGCTATTGTTACAATTCAATCTTTAATTTCTGGTGTTACGTTCAAACAATGTCAAGCAATTTTCAAGAGATACACTTCAGGATTAAAAGAAGATAACAAATATCTGCGTGAAGCTATTGGTTTAGTTAATACAATTTCTAAAGCTATCATGAATATTTCAAAGAGTCAATCTATGGATGGTTTCCCACGTAACCCAGAAACAGTTGATAATTTGGTTGAAAAACAAATGATTGGTCCTTTGAATAAATTCCTGAACAAGAGAAATGAAGACACTATGGTTTACAAGACGGCTTTGATTGAAGGTATTGCTTCTCTATCTATGTGTTTGACTCATGAACGTTTGGTTCTTGTTTTGCCAGGTATCTTGACTGGTATGTGTCAAATTTTACGTACTAGATTTGATGATCTTCGTGAAGCTACAAGAAAACATCTTGCAAGAGCTGCTAATACCTTAGGTGCTACTTATGTTAAATTCATTATTGCTGAAATGAAGACAGCATTACAAAGAGGGTCACAAGTTCATATTTTGGGGTTCACTGTTCATTATATTTTGACTTCAATGGAATTGGCCCATGGTGATTTAGATGATTCAGCCCATTTAATTGTTGATATCATTATGGAAAACATTTTTGGGTCCACTGGTGAAGAAAAAGATAATGAAGGTTACAGAACTACTATGAAGGAAATCAAAAGTAATAAAGGTTATGATACAGCAGAAATTTTGGCAAGAGTTATCAATCTTTCTCATTTCAATGAAATTGTCAAACCAATCAAGTCATTATTAAAGGAACGTATCACTTTGAAGATTCAAAACAAATTGGAAGGATTACTGAAGAGATATACTCTTGGTGTCAACAGAAATAGTGAGGTTACATCTCAAGCAATGTTGGTTATGTGTTATCAATTGTTTAATGAATCAACCGAAAATCATTCTAATGATTATGTCAGAAAGCAAAAAGTTATCACTGATCAAGATAAACACTTTTTGGTTCAATTAGATGCAAAACCACAAAAAGTTGAAACAGAAAATTCTTTGTATGTCGAAACATTACAAAAATTTGCTTTAGAGTTGTTAAGAATTGCATTAACACGTAATGAAGCATTTATAACTAAACAAAACTTGTCTGGATTCTTTGATATTTTATATAACAATTTGTCGTCAGAGAGTGAACAAATTTTGATTAGTACTTTACGTATCATGTCTATGATCATTCATGTTGATTTTGATGGTGAAACAGATATTTTTAGAGCTTGTTCTAGAAGATGTTTGAAGATTATCAAGAGTTTCCCATCTACTGAATCTGAACTATGTCAAGCTGCATATAAATTCCTTGCTGTTGTTTTACGTCAAAGAGATGATTTAACTTTGAAGGAAAGTTCACTTGGTTATTTGTTGGTTAGAATCATTCCAGATATTCAAGAACAAAATAAACAAGGTTTAGCTTTCAATTTCATTAAAGCCATAGTTGCTAAGCATGTCATGATTCCAGAAGTTTATGATGTTATGGATAACGTTCGTGATGTTATGGTTACAAGTCCAGCCAAAGAAAGAAGAGATATGTCTAGAAGTATTTATTTCCAATTTTTGATGGAATATGATCAAAGTAGAGGTAGATTAGAGAAACAATTCAAGTTTTTGGTTAATAACTTAAGTTATCCAGCAGAATCTGGTAAACAATCTGTTATGGAATTGTTACATTTAATTGTTAATAAATCTGGACCAGAATTGTTAAAGACTGTTGGTGCTTCATTTTTTGTTGGGTTAGCTAAAGTTTTAATTTCTGATACTACTTCTAAGAGTAGAGAAATGGCTGTTGCATTAATTGGTTCTTTATTTAGGAAATTAGGTACTGGTGATTTTGAAAAATACATTATTGGTTGGTTGAATTCTAAGAATTCTTCATTAGTTGGTTGTTCATTACAATTATATAGAATCAAATTAAAAGAAGATGCTGATTCAGTTAATGAAGAATTAGATGATGATGTTCTTGAAATAATAAGAGAAGTTTTACAAAACTCTAAAGCTAGCTCATATGAAACTGTTAAATGGGAAATTATTTACAGTTCTATTCAAACATTGGCTACTATTTCAGAGACAAATCTTGGTGCTTTTGATGAAGATTTGAAAGATGATATTATTTCATGTTTATTATTCCCACATTCTTGGATTAGAATGACAACTGGTAGATTATGTACTTATTTAATGTCCAAAGAAGGATTTTTCTCAGATGCTCAAACCCAAATTATTGCTTATAGATTATTACATCAATTACGTGCACCAACTTTAGATGAAACACATGCTTCTCAAGTGATTAAAGGTTTAATTTATGCAGTTATGAAATTAGAAAAAAATAGTGAAATTACTATGAATTCTAAAGATGATGAAGAAGATGAAGAAGAAGAAGAAGAAGACGAAGAATCTAAAGACATGAAGATTGGTACTTGGGTTATTCAAAAAACTAGTTCTATTATGAGAACGCATAAGAGTACTAATGTTGCCAAAAAAGCTTGTATTCAACTATATGGTATTTTGATTCAAACTTTTGATGTTGAAAGAATTGAAGAAGAAATTGAAGGTTTGTTATTACCATTGATTTATTTAAGTGAAGAAGATTCAGATGATGAAGTTAAAAAAGATTTAACTAATTTATCTTTGGAATGTTTGAAAATGATTGAAGATAAAGTTGGTGTTACTAAATATACTGAAGGTTATAGTAAAGTTCAACAATTCATTAATAAAAGACGTCAAGAAAGAAGAGTTCAAAGAAAAAGATTGGCTATTAGTGCACCAGATGTTGCAGCTAGAAGAAAGAATAAAAAACATGCAAGAACTAGAGAAAAGAGAAAACTTGATAAAGATGAAAACGGGTTTTATCATACTAAAAAAAGAAAATCTCATAGATAAAGACAATCATATACTGATTGTTTTTTGTACATTAATGTCTTATATTTATAATAATTTTAATAGAAGGATAAAAAAAGTTTATAGTTTATACATTTGTAGTAAACAATATCAATAATATACAATGAAATGAAAATTACTTCAAGAATTAGTTGTTTCTTCTTCTGCAACCGGTTGTTGTTCTTCATTTGTAGTAGCATCGCCATCAATAGTAGTATCAGCAGTAGCAGGGATAGTGGTATCCGCATCCATTGAAGCAGCTAAAGGAGCTTCAGTAGTTTCTGGTTCTAAAGGTTGTTCCAAAGGTTGTTCTTTCAGAGGTACACTTTCTTCATTTTCAAGAGCAGTTGTTTGGATGGGTTCAATAGGTTCAGTAGTTCCAGATTCATTTGGTTGAATAGTATCAGTTGGAACAGGAGTTGAAATTTCATTATCAGTTTCAACAGATTCTTTTTCAGTGGTTGAAGTATTACGACGAACAATTGGTACATGACCACGATGTGAATTTGAAGAATTAGAAGTGTTAATTACATGGCCATTGTTTTTATTTTTTGGTTTACTTTCATAGATAGCCATTTCTCTAGCATATCTTTCTTTATCTTCAGCATATATGTCATAGTATGGTTTTCTAGCATCATCATCCAATTGTTTCCAAGCTTCACCTAAAGTTCTTGATAAATCAATTTGTTTACCTTCAGCTTCAGCTTCTTTTCTAAATTTTTCTTTTTCTAATTCACAAAACCTATAAAAGTATTAATAAAAGAATTCATTCAATGTTTAGGAATTAAATCTTACACCAAATATGGGTTTAATGGTCTTTTTGGCATATCAGGATCTCTTGTAATTGTTGCTGAACCACCTTTCTTTTTTTTACCGTTATTCTTTTTAATTTCAGTCAATTCATAATCCTATTAAATATCGTTAGTTTCTTATTTCATTAAAGATTTAGAATAAACATACACTAAAAGAATCATCATCAGACCCATAACGAGGATCAGAATTCTTTTCCAATCTTTCTAATAACACTGCATATTCCAAACGCAATCTTTTAACAGCGATATTTGTTCTGTTTATAGCCAAAGAGGCAATCTTGTTGTTTTCTTCAACTTCTTGGATCTTTCTTTTTAATTCTTTACATTTTTGTTTGTACTCCTTACATTTGAGTTTATATGCCTCATCATCTAGAAAACACTGTTAATATCAATAATTCTATACTTTTATTTTCTCTAAAGACTCACCATTTGAACAATCCGTCTGCATCTTTTACCAAATGTTTATATGTGTTATATACAACTATTTTGTTGCTTTGATGATAAAATTTTGTTGATGTTTTTCGAGTTTTTAATGTTGGAATTGACACCAGTGAATTTTTCCCGTTTTGTTTCGCTTCAACTTTTCATCAACAAAAATTTGGTAAAAAATTTGAACCATCAAAAAAATTTTGAACCACCAAAAAAATAAAATTAAAATTCAGTGAAAATTGTACGAATTATTCTTTACATAGAAACATAAAATAACATAAATTAAATACTAAATAAATTTCCAAACCAAATATCATAAAAAAGCAAACCATCACACAATTTCTTGAAAAAAGAACCTAAATAAAACCATCATTGTTTACTCAAAATCACTCATGTCACTAGTGGACAAAACTTCATATTCAGTAAACCCATCATCATCATCTCCATCACGAACCAAATCATACTCTTCTTCAGTAACGTCAGTACTAACAATACCATCACTTTCTTTTCTCACCTCACTAAAATATTTAGATCCTGAAAGAGTAGAAGTAGATGAGCTTTTTGAAGATGATACATCAGTTGTAGATTGTGTTGTTAAAATCATCGACCCCATTGGAGTAACAAAAGAATCCGGGGAACTGGCTTCAGTATTCTTTGGCTCAGTGATGATAGCATCAGAGGCTGAATTTTCACAGTTACTCAATTTGACAACACCAAAAGCATCTTTACAAGATCCAGAAACATAAATTTGACCATTTTCATCAATTAAATCAATAGTACACCTGTCCGGGTTTTGCATCTGTTCAATACCATTAATATTGTAAAACAAAACTTTATGTCCATTTGGAAGGATTTGATGAGGACCAACAGATAAAGTATATTTAGTAGATAAATTACTAACAGTATTCAATTGAGTATAAATCAAAGTCAAATTCTTTGGTGTCTTTACAGAACTTTTATTTGTAATAACAAACTTCAAATTATGTTCTTGTTTCAAAATCTTAACTTCTAAATTTGGTTCAACAGATAATGTTTCCTTTTCTGGTTCTTTAGTTTCATTATTAAATGAGGTTTTTACAGTTTCAAATAATAAATCTTCATCACCATTAGCCAATTCTAATAATTTGTCAAATTTACCCAATTTTGCATTAGCTTGTTTAACAAGATTTAAATTTGTTAATCCAACCAATAATTTAGAAATTTCTTGTTTAAATTCAGGAATTTCTTCATTTGAAATATTCTTATCAATAACCAAAACGTCATCATGAGAATTAATTTCCTCATCGTTTTGTTTCTTAAATTGATTTTCAGCAATAGATCTAGGTGGTTTAATCAAATACATCTTATGATTAACGTTATGTGAATGAGAATAAGCCCCATTTTTAAAACAAATAGAGCATAAATCATAATCATGACAAACAGCACATTTGTAACGATCACCAATAATTGGAGAATGATCATCATGTTCACAAACATCACAATAAACTCTTGCATGGACATTTGTAGGATGGACAAACAATGAAGTGTTATCAAAAGTAGTAGTAGTATCATCATCATTCTTTATACCCGAAACCTTATTAATTTTTGCATCCAATTTCATAATCTTTTCCTTCAACTCTTTAAATTCATTATGATTCAATAATTGATCAACTGTTTCTTTAGCAACTACAGTCTTATCAACAAATTCATAAGCATCGAAATTTTCATCTTCTTCTTCTTTCTTATCAGGAGTTTCAATCTCCACATCACCAATTTTATCAACTAGCAACTTCAAATGGTTTTTAACTTCTAAACTTCTTATCATTGATCTATAATCTCTCACTCTTCTCAATCTAACATAATTGCCAGCTTTTGTAGATTTTCTGAATAATGTAAATTCCTTTAAATGTTTAAACCCAAAGTGGTTTTTAATCAAATAATTGATATAACCTTTGCTGATTTTTTCTAATGGTTCTTGAAAAACGCAAACTTGATCACCACAAGTCACTCTAATATCGATGATTCTCTCGCTCATATTTTCTTATAAACTTGAAACCTTCTGTATATTGAACTATCAATCTCTGAGTTAAAAAGGAGTGGCGACTATTTATATTTATATATGAAACTTCTTATCAGTTCCGACTAAGATACTTTGACCGGAATTAACCAAAAGTATAAACTTTAACTTTATTATTGTTCTAGACTTTTAAACTACATTAAAAAATAAAATTATATAGATAAAGCAACAAGATTATATATATTCTAATCAACTCAAGAATAAAATAAAAAATAGTAAAAACATGAAAGCGTAGAAAAAACAAAAAAAAAATTATTAAATAGTACAATTAAACCATAAATGTTTCCCCCCAAATGCAAAATTAAAACGCTCTAAAAGCAAGGACTTCAAGTTCTGATAGCTTCTTCATAAGATGGTGGGTTTTCAGTAACAACATACTTACCCTTGTCATCATACAAAGTACCTTCATCAACGACATCAACTTTACCTTGAGCTTTTTCAATTTCATAAGTAGACAAACCAATTGGATCTCTTGGAATCCAGATGTGTGGAACATCAGCAGAAACAGCTTGATCAACATAGGCAGTCTTTAGGAATTCAGTATCATAGATTGGAATAATGTTCAAAATAGATGGTAGGTTTTGACGTATTAAATTAAAGTCATAACCTTTTCTTGGGTTAAAGAATCTAGCCAAAGCAGCTTTTGGATTAGATTTAGCTTCTCTCTTCAATTCATTAACATCATTTTCTGTAGCAATTCTATTCTTAGCAGTTTCTTGATCCAATGCATAAGAGTTATCCTGTCTGTCAATAAAAGTTTCATTTTTAGAAGAAGCAGTTTCTTCTTTTTGACCGATATAACCTTCTTGTTTTTCAGAATCTACTGGTGCATTATCACCATTAGCAAAAGCTTCACCAGTAGCTTTGATTTCACTCAAACCTTGATCATTAATGTTATAATGAGCTTCTTCACCAGCAGCTTCACGAAGAGCAGAAATTGGGACAGCATCATATAATGGGAAGAATAATCTTTGATACCATAAATGAACAGCAACAGTAACAAAAATCATAACAGCTTCTAAAACTAATGGACCCCAAGATTTACCCATAATGAATAAACCTAATAAACAAATTTCAGCCAAATATAAACCAACAAAAGTATGCATTAAAGCTTTTGGATAATTTCTACCTCTTAAATCATAATCATAACCACTAACATAAACCAAGTTGTATAAGAAAGCAATGTAAAACAAAGCAAACCCAATAGTAGAGAAAATTAAAATAATTGGAGAAATAATAGCATAAATAATAAAAATAGAAGCCAACATTTCATATAATGGATAAGAAACACCCCAACTATAAGAAGATAATTTGTATTTAAAATCCCACTTCTTTCTTGGAGTATTTTTCAAGAAAGCTAAAGCTTTAGATAAAGCTAATGGAACAATTCTTAAAAATGTACCACCAGAGAAACTTAAACCAGCTAAAATGAAATAACAAATATAAAAATTTGAAGCTTTTGGTAAATTTTCAGCCAATAAAGTCATAGCACTTGATGGATCCTTAATAATAGCAGTAACAACAGCAGAAGCAGAAGAAGATAAAGTAACAACTAAAAATGTTTCAACAATTTGGAAAGCATAGTACCAAGTTTGACAATACAATTCAATTTCTTGAACAGTAAAAGCACCAGATAATTTAGCAGCTTTTTTGATAAAAACAGGAACTAAAGACATTAAAATAGATAAGGCAACAGTTGGTAAGATACCAGTAATTAAACCAAGAATTGGTTTTGGACAATTATTAATAAATCTTAAAAATTTTAATTTATCAGTTAAAAAGGTAATATTTGAAATAAAACCAACTAAAGAAACAGGAATAGCCCAGAAAATAATTAAAACAGTTAAAAAAGTATTAGCACCAATACGTTTAACTTTTTTAGTTTTATGATTTTCACCCAAATTATCCCAAATAACATCATTTGGAGAAACGTTAATGGCACCTTCACGGAAAGTTTTAGAATATTTAATTGATTGGAAAGCTCTTTGAGCTTCTAATTGAGATTGAAATTCAATGAAAACAGTACCAATTTGTTTATCAGATTCAGCATCAGCTTGTTTTTTAGCAATTTCTTCATCTAATTCAGGAAGCTTTTCAAGAGAGTAATCAATAGTTTCAACTTTTTTACCAACTAATGGAATCTTACCTAATCTATGAGTTGGATTTTTTTTAATATAACCTTCTGGAGTTTCAGGTAATGGTTTACCCTTTTTAACCAATTTTTTTTGTAATTTAACACCATTGTTAATAACTTTATTTAAAGCACCTTCATATTTTTGAGATAATTTATCACGTTCTTCAACCAATTTATCTAAAGCTTTATGATCTCTTGCATACCAAATACGTGAATGGGCAGGAAATTGAGCAGCTAAGGCGGATTCTTCAAAATATTCTTCTGGAATATCAGTCAACATTAAAACTCTTGAAGATAATAACCCATCATAAAATGGTGTAGTTTGAGAGGCATGTCTTAAAGAGGTGTAAAAAACCAATTCTTTGTAAATAACAAACAAAACAAAGCCAAAAAAGACCCAAGATAACAAAGCATGAGCAAAGAATCTCCATTTATGTTTAACATTAGCAAAAGCTAAAATTTCAAACCCTTTTAAATGATAACCATTAGCAGCATTAACAGGTAATAAGATTGGAAATAATAAGAAACAACCAGCAAGGGAGATTGTACAGAAAATAGACAAGTAACGTAAAAATAAATAACCATCTAATCCACAATAATGAATCAAAAATTCTTTAGGTCTTGACATCAAAAACTTGATCCAAGCAAATCGACCTTCTGGTACTTCTGGTGGTCTAATTTCAGGAGCATTGGTTGGATTATCTAAAACTTTTGGTTGATAAACACCAGGAATTTTAGGTCTTAAAACCAAAAAAACAGAAATGAAAACAACAAAGATGATCCCGTTCAAAATCAAGGAACTGACAAAAGCAGAGGTGGATGAAGAACCAGCCGAACTCGACATTTTGTATAAATAATAATAGTGATAAAAACTGTTGTAAAATTTAGAGTATTACCTTGTATGTAAAATATAAAATTAGAGCAGTTGTTGTTGTTTTTATAGCAAGAGAATTTCATGTCATTGAAATTTGATTTGTCTGCCATTTCAGATTTGTTGCTGCGGTTTTTCTTTTTCCAGGCGAATGAAATGATGTAATAATATGCGGTGATATGCGACGTTTTATGCAAATTGGAAAACGTTATTTTTGGAATTTTTTTTAATTTTTAATTTTTTTTGTTAGAACAATTGAACCAAAACAAAAGATATTTAATCATTTTAATTTTTAATAAGACATTGAAGAGTTAAAACGGGTTATTAGTTGTAATTTGTTTAAAAATATGTGTTAGTTTGTTGTCTTATGGTTGTCTTAGTTTGTCAAAGTTTGTCGTAGTTTCAAGGCATTGTGGATCGTGATGTACCTACATCGAGAGACATGCAGTGTCATAACTAGAGTTAAAGCAAATCAAAAAAAAGTTTAGAAGGCAAAGATGCCTAGGAAATGTAGTGAAAGAATGTATATTGTTTCCATGTAGGGCTGAATAAGATATTGAATGATGAGGAAAGAAGATATTTTAACATTTTATTACACATTTCTTGAACATTCTTAACATATACTCTATATTATATGTATACATATACTGTACGTGATTCTATTTCCTTCAATTTTAAAGAATACCGCTCTATTTTCAAACTCCAGGCAAGTGGGCTTGAACCAGCACCTCGTCAATTTTCACTAGTTTTTGTCAAGTTGCTGTAGAAATACTTGCAGCATATCCACTAAAGAAAATGGCAGTGTCATAACAACAGAAAAAGAAATGCAATGTGATGTAAAAATGTAATTAAATAGATTATATAATCATATTGTTACCCTGACCCATAGGGTAATAATACAGATTACTATGGTATCCCGGAAACAACAGCAACAATTTTATTATCATATTCGAGAACCCAGTCCACGATGGCCCATGAGCTTTCTTATCTAACGCGTTAATTAAAAAACAACACTAAACTTGTATCAATATTTAATTAACTTTCTTGACACAAGTCTTGATAAGATTTAACAGAATTTAATTTATAAATACAATTATATTTGAAATACTTCAAAATGAAGGTATGATGATAATACATATTCATTATTTAATCCCAGGAGTATTAACATATTTTTAGTTCATTGATGAAACTGATATTGAAGAAATAAATCAACATTTAACATTTGATACTGCTGATTGTCATGTCACTGGTAGTTGTGATTTATTTACAACAAAACCAGTTGGTGCTGATCGTAAATTATTTAAAACAATTGAAAAACAATTTGATGCTTTAATTGAAACCAATAATGAATTACAAACAAATCAACCTATTAGTCCTAATGATAATTTTTTAGAAACTAAAAGAAGATTTTCTTCTTCAGAAGTTTATTATACTCATTCAAATCAATCAAAATCTCGTTCTTCTTCATTTGTTGGTGTAACAAATAATAATGGTGGATTAATTGAAGGTTCATTACCAAGATCTTTAGAATCAACTCCTTTTGGTCCATTAAATCAAACAACTTCAAGAAAAACTTATTCATATTTAATTGGGATTTTAAATTCAACTTATCCTGATAATGATTTTACTTCTTTAGAACCAAGTGATTTTGCAAAAATAACGGAAACAAATTTACAATCAAAATTTGATAACACTTTAATATCTTTAGGAAAACCTGCTGAAACAACTTGGATATGGGATATAATAAATCATCATATGGAATTATCAGAATGTCAATTTTATGAATTAGCATTAGATGAAAATAGTGCTTTTTTAGATGATGAACCTGGTTTACTTTGGACAATGAAATGGTTTATATTTAATAAAAAAAAGAAAAGAGTTGCTTATCTTTATTTAGATGGATTTAGAATAAATTCTCCAAAATTATATCCTCATGGTATGGGTGATGGTTCTTTATCAAAAAGAAGATTAACAATTGATAATGATTTGGATAATGAAGAATATGATTTAACTTATTCTGATGATGAAGTGATGTATGATGATGAAGATGAAGCTTCAAATGGCCAAGTATTTGGAAAAATTGAATTGGAAATAAATAATTAACATATCATATACTTTTAATACCTTTTTTCGTTATTTTGAATGGAACTTGTTGACCAATTTTACCACCATGAAGAGAAAATACCAATTTTAAACTTCTATTAGTTTCCCAAAATTCTTCATCTATGTTATTATTAATATTATTATTATTATTTGTGTGTTGCTCTATAGCAGGTTTATAGTACTTCTTTAATAAGATTCTTGTGCTCACAATATTTGTCCATTGTAAACCTAATGTTGCAACATGATTATTTTTAATAAATTCATCATTATCTTGTCTTGCAATAATTCTTTCATCTGACCAACCATGTAACCAACCTAATTGATAATCTAAAGTGATTTTTTTATAATCTGTATTTAATAAAATTTTATTTGGTTTATCAGAAATTTGATTTGTAACAACAATTGCTAAATTATAATCAATACTAATATTTAATAATTGTAAACTTAATTGATCCAAATAATGATTATTCATAATAAATTTGTTATAATCTCCATTATTTTCAAGTTCTACTCTAAGATGATGTGCAATTGAATCAATTATAACCAATTTAATATTATTTAATTCTAATAATCTTGGTAATTGAACTTGTAAAATATGTTGTTGAGTTTCAAGATCAGTACAATTAAAACAATAAACATTATTTAAACCTAATTCATTAATTTCCACTAATCTTTTAGTTTCTAATAATCCTTCAGTAGAAATATAAACACATTCACCAATTGATTGAACAGTTTTTGATAATTGCATACAAATTTGTGATTTAGCTGTTGCACTTTCTCCAAAAATTTCAGTTATACATTGAGTTCTTATTCCACCATTTAATAATTCATCAAATTTATCATCTCCAGTACTAATTATTTGAATTTCTTTATTTTTAATTTCTTTAATTTCTAATTCTGATTGTAATAATTTTATAAATGATTCAATTTGTAAAACTGGTATACTTGTCTTGTGTGAAATATCCACCGATGATGAAGTTAATAATTCCACCGTTGTTATTTCATATTTTGATAATTGTTGTAACAAAAATTGATATTCATCATCAAAATTTAATGATGAATCTTTAAATTGTTTATAAAAATCCATCACTTTGTTCTTTTAAAAGTTTTTAAATTTAAAGTAAATTTTTATTGATCTGTTGAAAGTAAATAATTAGGGCTTTTAGGGTTTTAAGCTACTATGGCTTTTAGGGTTAAAATTAAATAAATTATTTTATAAACGAATTAAAATATAGACTTATAATTGTAAAGTTTTAATGTTACCAATGTTAACAGTCTTAATAACAGTATAATCTTCAATACCATATAAAGAACCTTCTCTACCAAACCCAGATTCTTTAACACCACCAAATGGAATTGAACAATCAGTGAAAATACCAGTATTACAAGAAACCATACCAGTTTCTAAAGCTTCAGAAACTGAATAAATAGTTTCAACATCTTTAGAGAAGACATAAGCAGCTAAACCAACATCAACTGAATTAGCCCAAGAAACAACTTCTTCAGTAGTTTCAAATGGAATAATAGCACCTAATGGACCAAAAGTTTCTTCAGTTGCAACTTTCATATCTTGAGTAACATTAGTTAAAACAGTTGGAGCATAAAAATTAGCACCAACATCAGGACGACGACCACCTTTAATTAAAACTTTTGCACCTTTAGAAACAGCATCTTGAACATGATCTTCAACTTTATTTAAAGCACGTTCATTAATTAAAGAACCATGAGTATTTTTTTCATTTAAACCATGACCAATTTGAAAAGTTTTAACTTGTTCAGCAAATTTATTTGAAAATTCTTCTTCAATATCTTTATGAACATAAATTCTATTTGCACAAACACAAGTTTGACCTAAACCTCTAAATTTTGAAGCTAAAGCTTCAGTAACTGCATTATTAATATCAGCATCTTTAAAAACAATAACTGGAGCATTACCACCTAATTCAAAAGATAATTTTTTTAAAGTTGAAGCAGATTGTTCCATTAAAATTTTACCAACATTTGTTGAACCAGTAAATGAGATTTTTTTAACTTTTGGATTTTTACATAAAATTAAACCAAATTTTGGAGTTTGAGTATCTGATAAAATAACATTAAAAACACCTTTTGGGAAACCAGCTTTTTCAGCTAAATAAGCTAAAGCTAAAGCAGATAATGGGGTTTGAGAATCTGGTTTAATAACAACAGTACAACCAGCTGCTAAAGCAGCACCGGCTTTTCTAGTGATCATAGCACTTGGGAAATTCCATGGAGTAATAATACCACAAACACCAACTGGTTGTCTTAAAGTGAAAACTCTATTTGTTGGATTAGCTGGTTGAATAGTATGACCATAAATTCTTGGAGCTTCTTCAGCATACCATTCAAAATAAGAAGCACCATATTTAACTTCACCTCTTGATTCAGCAATGGCTTTACCATTTTCCCATGTACATAATTTAGCTAAATCTTCATTATATTCAGTCATTAAATCATACAATTTTCTTAACCATTGAGCTCTTTGTCTTGGGGTAGTGTTTTTATAAGTCTTAAAAGCTTCAGCAGCAGCATCAATAGCAGTATCAACAATAGATGTATCTTGATCTGGTAATGTAGCAATTAAATTACCATTAGCTGGATCAGTAACTTTAAAAGTAGCATTTGCTGTAGTTATCCATTCACCATTAACAAAAGCACCTTTTCTAACAATTTCTGGATCTTTAAACACTGGAGTAGTCATTGTAGTAATATTTCTTGATAATATTCTTAAATTGATGAATTTTGAAGTAATTATTAAATTATTTGTTAACTTGGTCATTTACAAGTGTTTAAATAGTTTTGAATAAGTTTTATGGCACCCCAGTTCCAACTTCCCGCGCGCACTTTCAAAATGTCCTATCAAAAAGAAGCGAAATATGCCTAAAAAGAGTTTAAAGGAAAAGAGAAGAAAAGGGCTACAATTGATATTATTATCACATTAGATTCCCTATAAAGTTCTTTTCCCAAATTTGTATTACAAGTCACTTCTCTTTGTATGCACTGGTGGTGGTCCCAATGGTGGCGAGTATAATGAAGTACTATCATTATTATTACTACTCGACCCATCTGGGAACGCTCCTGGTAGATGTTGTGTTGAAGGTTCTGGATTTGATGTTGATGTTGATGTTGATGCTCCTGGTGGTACTGTACTAGTATTACCATAATATCTAGCAAAATCTCTATGGAAATCTACATTCTCATTAACACCAGTACTATTCATGTTCAAATGAGCAGCTTCTAATGGTGTAACTCCACTATTATCTGGTACAAGTGTAGTAAATGGTGGTGGTTGATTCATCTGTGCAGCTTTACTATTAACATGGAACAGTCCTCGTTCATCATAATACCCAGCATCATTTTCATTAGCTTCTTCACTATAAGGAGGAACAAATGGTTGTTGAGTAGTAGTCCCATTATCTCTTTGCGACTGTCGATAACTAGGAGGTGTGATCCATGCTGTTCCTCTAATTGGTTCCAGACCTTGTTGACTTCTTTTTCTATTAGCTCTAATTGCCCCTAATACAACAACTAGTAATCCAACAATGATCAAAACAAATAGAATCCAACGACCCCAAGCCCACCCATTACCACACCAACCCCAACATTCATCATAATCTGTATCTCTTTTTATTAATCCCATATTTCTTTGGTTTTGATGGTTTTTTCAATTAGTTCAATTTGTTAATTAATATATATTTTTGATAATTATTTGATCTAGAACTTTTACCGTACACCTGATTACCAATAAAAGAGGCAATGTTTAAAAGACATTTATTCATAATATCAATATTCTTTATCATTTTAAAATGTTTACAATTCATCATATTATCATTAATACCTTGTCAATTTGATAAATCAACAAATATTGAATTTATTTCTTATCCATTATTAAATTCATTTTTTAATAATATTATTGTATGGGATAATGTTTATTTTAATAATTTATTTAAATTTGGTCCAAAATTTGAACATGAATGGGTTTTTGGTCCATTATGGTGGAGAATAATTTATTTTTGTCAATTTAAACAACCTTTTATTATTGCTACTATAATTTCAAATTTTTTACAATATTTATCATCATTAATACTTTATAAAATTACATCAAATCAATTCATTAAATCATATCCATCTCAATATAAAACAATAGCATTATTATCATCTATATTATTTTTATGTCCACCTGGTTCTACTTTCTTAATTTCTCCATATTCTGAAAATATTACAACTTTTTTCACATTTATTGGATATTTTTTAAAACAATATAATAATACATATATTTTATCATCAATTCCATTTACTTTAGCATTATTATCAAGATCAAATACTATTATATTAGGTGTTCTGTATATTGTTGATTTACCAAAATATCCAATAAAAGCATTATTATCAGGTTTAATTTTATTTCTTGGTTTAATTTTTTTAAATTATCAACCATATCAAAATTTTTGTTTTAATGATCCATTAAGACCTTGGTGTAATAAAATTATTCCATCATTATATTCATATGCTCAATCATATTATTGGAAAGTTGGATTTTTAAAATATTGGAAATTTTCAAATTTATTTAATTTTATTATTAGTTCACCAATGTTATTTTTATTATTTAAATCTTTAATGATTTTTAAAAAAAAATTCTTAGGATTAAGTATTATGACTGGATTACATTTAATAATATCAATTTTTTTTATTCATGTTCAAATTGTTAATAGAATAAGTACATTTATTCCATTAACTTGTTGGTATTTATCTTTACAAATTTTAGAAAATAAAAAAGAAGCTGAATATTGGTTATTATATTTAATTATTTATATTCCTTTACAAACTGTTTTATTTGGTTCTTTTTTACCACCAGCTTAAAAAACTAATTATATATATTTTGACACCATAATGCATGATTCTGCATCACAACTATACTTTAAAAATCACATACATAAAACTAAAATGGATAACTTGGTTCATTTAAATTTTGTAACATTCCACTTTCTTGTTGTTCTTTACTTGTTTTTTCTAAATATGGCATTAATACATCTTTAAAAACATCATAACCTCTATAATCTTTAACATCATCATCCCAACTTTTAATTCCATCTAATAATCTTTGTGGAACAAAAGGTTCTTTACACATTTCAGTAACAGGTAAAAAATAAGTTCTAATAGTGAAAAAAATTGCACCACTAATTGGTAATCTTCTAACTGATTGACGTTCAGATCTATAATAAACTTGTGAAATATCAGTTGCAGGTTTTGCAGTATACCAACCAACACCACTAATATCTTCAGAACCAATACTTGGAGACCAAGCTAATTTATCATCAATTTGAAAAAAATAATTATTACGAACAACTGGTTTTTCTGGAGTTAATCTAATAAAAAATTTTTCCATACCTTTTTTTAAATGTGAATTATATTTTGGAACATCACCAGTTGTATGAATTGCACTTAATGGTAAATTAATTTTATCACTTAATCTCCAAAATCCAGCAAGCATAACAGCACCACCTTTTAATACATATTCACCTTGATCATTTTCAATCATAATTGCAATATCATCTTGTAATAATTTTGCTAAAATTTCAGAAGGATCACAATTTAAATTAAATATATTAAAATTTTCACCAGTAAATAAATTATTAATTCCAACATTAGTTTTTTGAAATAATGTTGGATATCTTGCTGGTAAATAATCTCTTAATTCCCTTAAAGCTTCTAATGCACCATCCCAAGCTTCAGGTAATGTTCCATAAACTAATTTACCTCTTTCTTTCATTCTTTGTAATTTTAATTCATGATATTCAGGCCATTCATTATCTAATTCAATCCAATCTTCAAAATCCATATTTCTAATACCCATAGTAACATTATATTTATGTTTAAAAGCACGATATGGAATAGGTTTTGTTGTATTAATATTCCATTCTGGATAAGGTTTTGGAATTGGAGTTTTAAAATCTTCTGGAGTCCAAGTACCAAATTTACGATCTTTATTATTTGCTAATTTTGAAGGTAATGGTTTTTGTTTTTTTAAATTTTTATTTAAAGCATAATAAATAAATGGACCTAATGCAGATAACAAAACTGCAAAATAAAATAATATTGGGAATTTTTCTTTTATAGTTGTAATTACACCCATATTGTATGAGTTATATGAAGAACTAATAACAACATCATAATGAACAGGTAAATTTTGTTTCTTATATGCTTTCTTGATACTGTCCGCTTAAACTATGGTTTATATATTGATTTATAAAGTATAGATTTAAACGCATAGAATATCTGTTTTCGGGTAAAAAATGAAGTTTCAAGATATTTTGCTACGGAAATCATAATGGTTGTATTAAATATATTATTACTAAAAAGGAATGCACTGGTATTATCTAATTATTGTTGGAGTTTCCTTAAAAGTAATGTTTACACTACTCAATCTTCGGATCACTTGAGAATAAAAGTACAACTTGACAAAAGATACATGAAAGAAGAAAAGAAAACAATACCTACAATTTTTAATTTAATACATTTCCATTACCTAATATACACCTATCCCTAACCTTATAACCAAGCAGAAAACAAGTAAAATAATTATCACTTAAAATCAAAAGAATAAGAACCATTAAACTTAGGATCTTTCACCTCTTAATCTTCTAGCCAATTGGATATCTTTCTTTTGGATAGTAACACGCTTAGCATGAATAGCAGCCAAGTTAGTGTCTTCAAATAAGGAAACCAAATAAGCTTCAACAGATTCTTGTAAAGCACCAATAGCAGAAGATTGGAATCTTAAATCAGTCTTGAAATCTTGAGCAATTTCTCTAACCAATCTTTGGAAAGGTAATTTTCTAATCAATAATTCAGTAGATTTTTGAAATCTTCTAATTTCTCTTAAAGCAACAGTACCTGGTTTATATCTATGTGGTTTCTTAACACCACCAGTAGATGGGGCAGATTTTCTAGCAGCTTTAGAAGCTAATTGTTTTCTTGGGGCTTTACCACCAGTAGACTTTCTTGCAGTTTGTTTTGTTCTGGCCATTGTATGGTTTGATAAAGATTAAAATAAAATATATGAAAAACAGGATATTGCCCCTTATTTATAATTGCCACCGATTTTTTTTAAAAATACTTAAAAATTAATGACAATTTTCGCACTTTGTAAAAACCACTGAAATATGTGCGCCATGTTGTCACACTTTTTTTTAGTAAACAAAAAATTATTGACAGTATAGATTACAGTGCCATAATTTACACACTACCGAGTAAAACCTGGACCATATCTGCCTAGTTTACTGTGCTGCAAAGTGTAAATTCTATACTATCCTGTCATTCCCACATTTACACACTGTTTACATGTAACTTTCAGCACGGTACAAAAACAAAAACAAAAACCAAAAAAACCAACATGCTCATAGTAAATTAGTCGCGCATATGCCGTAATTTTCAAACAACAATTCCAACCCGTGATGAAGTTTGCACCCAAGTGACAGTAAATCTCAGCACACTTCTCATATGTTACTATTTACTACTAAGAGAATTGGTAATAACATAATTTTCGCCGTAAGCGACATTTAAAACTAATCTTTGAAACACAGTGGCAAATTCCTTTATAAACACATCATTCCCAACTTTTTCTTCATACTATTTTTATATTATACATAACAACAAGTTATTATTATTATTATTATTAAACAATGTCCGGTAGAGGTAAAGGTGGTAAAGGTCTAGGTAAAGGTGGTGCTAAGCGTCACAGAAAGATTCTAAGAGATAACATTCAAGGTATTACAAAGCCAGCTATTCGTCGTTTAGCTAGAAGAGGTGGTGTTAAACGTATCTCTGCTTTAATTTATGAAGAAGTTCGTGGTGTCTTAAAATCATTTTTAGAAAACGTTATCAGAGATGCTGTTACTTACACTGAACATGCTAAAAGAAAAACCGTCACTTCTTTGGATGTCGTTTATGCTTTGAAGAGACAAGGTAGAACTTTGTATGGTTTCGGTAACTAAGGTGGTTTTTTACTTCAAAAAACAACAACAGATATTTTTGCTATATTAGGTTGGTTTACGGAAATGGGTATGGAGTGTATATTATTAATGTTATGATACCAAATTAGATTAATTGTAGGATTTTTAATAGATTTAAATTTAAAGTTTGAATTGTTATTTCGGTGTGTAAATAAACTTTTACAATGTATTTAAAAGAACCATAATGATTTTAAAACATTAACTCACAACACTGTACAATCAATTCTATTAAATTTTGTTAGGAAATCAATAAAACTTTTAATAAAAGTACATTAAATTGTTTTTTACAGTTATTTAAATTTTTTTTTATTTTCTCAAGTTTATATAATGCAATAATTGGAATTCTTTTGTTTAACTTGATCATATAGATATTAAAATATTTAAAAATTTAAAAATTTGTATAAAATTCGTATAATTTAATTATACAATTAAAACTATTCTCATATGAATAATCAAATATATATATATTCCATATTAATTGTTTTATTGTTGAAATAATTTATTATGTGAATGTTGTCAGGACAACAATCAAATCAATTTTGACACGGGGCAACAAAATTAATACTCTTTAAGTTAACATTATGAAAATATTGTGTATTAGTAAAATGGTTCAGTGAATTTATAAAGATGAAATAATCGATTCACCAGTTAGTTTTGTCAATTTACAAAAACAGTAATATTGTATTGTAAAATTTCTTAATTCTCTTGTCATTTTAATATGACTTATGAAGCACGAGTTGACACTAAAAAATAAAACAAACAAATAAGAAACAATTTAGAAACAATACAAAAACCTCATAAATAATGGGGATTGAAATTAAAATAAATTTATTTGATAAACCAGATTATTATACAGAAGGTGATACAGTTATTGGTAAAGTTTTAATTAATTATTTTTCTCAAGTTGAAGTTGAATATATAAATATTGAATTTTTTGGAATAGTTTCAACAAAAGCAATATCAAAATTTACATTTCAAAATCCTGATGGTATTTTAATTTCATCAAAACAAATTAGATATGAAAAACATGAATTATTTAAAGAAATTGAATGTATTTTTCCTCCAAAAAATTTAAAAAATATTAATGCAAAATATTTTGCAATTTTACCTGGTGAATATGAATATTCATTTAAATTTAAATTTCCTAGAGTGGTTAAACCTAAATTATTAAGTAAAAAATCACATCCAAATTGTTATAATATTCCAAATAAAGAAATTCATTTACCACCAAGTTTTAAATCTAATGAATTATCAAGTTTTATTGAATATTGTATTAAAGTTATTATTGTTAAAAAATCAAAATTAAGTTTAAATACAAGTGAAAAAAAAAATTTTAATATTTAATCCAAAAGATAGATTAAATAATAATGAATTTATTTATGAATTTAAAGTATTTACATTATCAAAAATTCCAAAAACAAAAAAAAAAACAATTTTAAATAATTTTTTAAAACCAATTAAACCAATAAATATTGATTTTTTATGGGGAGTTTCAAGTTATTCCAAGATTCAATATTTTGGATCACCAATTAATATTGATATTTCTTTATTATCAGATATTAATCCAATTTTTTTTTTAAAAAATGGAGAATCTTCAGGATTAGGTTGTATTAATTTAAAAAAATTAATAATTTCATTAAAAATTTTAGATAAATCTAAAGCAGAAAATTTTATTGAATTAAATGAAGAATCAATTTTAATATTAAATAAAGAATTTAAAAATGATGAAATGATACTTGATTTATCAAAAGGTAAAAAAGTTATTAAATTTGAATCAAAAAGAAAAATGGTTGAAATAAATTTATTAAAAGAAATTTATAAAGATGCAATAATTCCAATTGAAATTACACCAAGTTTTAAATATCCTATTATTAGTCGAGATTATTTTATTAAAGTGATGTTTGAAGTTTATGAAGCAAAAATTCAAATGGGTATTTTATTACCAGTAATTTTAGCATCACCATTATATAAATTAGGATTAGATACAGGTGGTGAACAATTACCAACTTATCAACAAGCAGTTTCTTAATAATGTCTGTTAATGCATAGATTGACACATTCGTAAGTTTAAAAAGTTTAAGTGACATGGAAAGTTTATCATTTATGAGTCATGTGGATTGTACTGAAATTTCAGTTGCTGCATGACACAAATATATGAAATATATTAAATATATGAAATAAATTAAATAAAAATTAGGGAATAATAAAAGATAATACGTAACAAGAATAAGGATTTAACGCTTTTAATCTTCCTAAAATATTAATCTTTTCCATTTTTTTATAGTAAAAATTCTAGAAATTTCTAAAATTGAGCATTTTTTCAAGGCTGATTAATACACTCTGCATAGGCTGTGTCATAATAAAAATAACTAAAACTCCTTTAACTCCTTACTCAGATAAACTAAAATATATTTCTTATATTTATAGTTATAGTCATATAGTTATATCCTTTGTTCTTTTGCTAGTTCTTATTACTTAATTCTAGAACATCAATTTTATTCTGTTATCGCCAAAGAGAAAAAGAAAAACAAAAAAAAACCAATTCAACATTCTCTTTAACCAACAACTTTTATATCAAATTAAATTAAAACAACAGTTAAAATATAATAAACTGTTGTAATTTTATAAAACAAAAACAACTTTAAACAAAACAACTACAAAACATCAATTTTTATTCCAATCAACTGGTTTTTTTCCCCTTTTGCATCATCCACAACTTTTTGTTACAAATCAAATCAAATCCCCTAAAAACAAGGATAAAAAACCATCCACAATTTCATTAAACAACAGTAATAAAAACAATTTAAATCAATCTAATCAAAAAAATATGGCTTCCCTTGCAACTTTTCCTGAACTGCGTCGTACTCTGACTGATGTTATGGAAGATGAATTATATCATGTTCCTCAAAACCAAGATACCGCCCAACTAAATAACAACAATTTTAACGCTGTTCAAAATCAACAAAATATTGCTATCAACTCTACAAATTCTACTACTACTACTTCTACTGCTCATTCTGCTGCTACTATGATTCTTCAAAACAATAATTCAAGTAATCCTAATTTAGGCCCTGATGGTAGTGGATTTACATCTTTGGCTAATTCAACTGCTAATTCTTTTATTCATAATTCAAACTCTGGTAACTCTATTTGGATGAACAATAATAATAATCCACATTCTTCAACTACAAATAGTAGTTATTACACTCAAAATCGTTCCCCTACATTAGCTCATACAAAATTATATCGTAATACAAGTGCTTTAAATTCTGAAGAAATGCTGACGATACCGGATCATGATGTCCCATCTTTTTCAAGAGCTCCAACTTCAAACAATAACAATCATACACATACAAATACAAACAATAATAATGAAACTCATTCAATGTATTTTGATATTCCAGAACAACTACCCCCAACTTCAAATGTTTTTAATGAATATGCTGATCCAACTTTAACTACAACTGCAAGACCTTTTGGTAATGATAATTATTATAATTATAATAATAATAATAATAATAATAATAATACCCCAAATAATTATAGTTATCAACGTCCTGAAGAATCTGCTCCAACTAAATTGTTGAAATTTAATGATGATTTATCTTTGGATTATTTTAATAATGAAGAAGATTCTTCTAAATTTGTCATTTGGCCAACTGTTTTATCTCCAAATTTAATTCCTGAACAATTAGAAGAAGATGATATTAGTGATGAAGAAGAGGATGATGATTTCGTTTTTGATGATAGTACTTATTTGGATTCTTATTCAAATAATAATAATAATAATAATGATAAAACAAATAACACTACAGCTATGACTTCTCCATCAAATAAAAACAATTCAGTTTTACATATGAATCATAATAATAATAGTGATGTTGAAATGAAAACAACTGATGATGAAGCTGAAGATTTGGATTCTGAAATGGATCATATGAGTTTAACTTCATCTGATGATGAATATTCTTCAAATTCTTCTGTTATTGAAGATTCTTATGTTCCATCTTTTAATACCCGTGCTCAAACTATTACTCCACCATCATCTTCTCCATACCCACTGAAAAATGTCACTAATAAGAACAATAATCATAAAAACATTATGAATAATAATAATAATGAAACAATAAAAAGTAATGCATTTACTTTTAATAACAATGATATTATCACTCCAAATGTCAAGAAAGTTCATAAAAGAAATACATCTACTTCTACTACAACATCTACTCCATCATCTACTCCATCATCTACAACTCCATCATCTTTATCAACACCAGGTTCATCAAATAACAACAATTTACATCAATGTACTTTAATCAACCCAGTTACTAAACAACAATGTATGAAACAATTTTCAAGACCTTATGATTTAATAAGACATCAAGAAACAATTCATGCAAGTCGTAAAAAAATTTTCAGATGTGTTGTTTGTAATAAATTGGAGGGTGGTTTATCAAATAAAACATTTAGTAGAGGTGATGCTCTTTCAAGACATATTAGAGTTAAGCATGGATTGACTGGTAATGAAGCTACTGAAGCATTACAATATGCAAAAGATCACGTTGAATATATTTGATTTAATTACTAATTTTTTTAATCTTTTTATTTTTTTTTTGCTAGGGTTTGGGTTTGAGGTTTCAATATCACAATTTATTATTTTGTTTATAGTTTTACACCAATTTTAGAGGTTTTCAATACAAGTTTATAATTTTATTAATAAATTTAAATAAATAAATAAATGTAATCTATACTCTTATTTTATAAAACCTTCTTTTGCAACTTGTTCAGCTCTTTTTTTTGCAGTTTCAGGATCTAAATAATATTCAGGTTCAACTAAATTTAAATTATCATCAATTTTTAAAACTAAAGGTACACCATTTGGAATATTAACATTTTTAATATCATCATCACTAATTTTTTTAATAATTTTTAATAATGAACGAATAGAACTTCCATGAGCAATAACTAAAACACATTCATCATTACGTAAATCATTTAATATAACATTTCTTAAATATGGTTCTAATCTTTTAACAACCATATGTAATGATTCAGCAGTTGGAATTTCATTTAAAACAAATTTATATCTATCATCAATTGCTGCAAATTTATTCTTAGGATCTATATGTGGAGGACATCCATCATAAGCTCTTCTCCAATACATATATTTTTCTTCACCAACTTCATTTAATATTTGATTTTTATTACGTCCTTGTAATGAACCATAATGACGTTCATTTAATCTCCAAGAACGATTAACATCAATCCATATTCTATCAATTGTTTCGGTGATTATTACTCCAGTTTGACAAGTTCTTGTTAATTTTGATGTATATAATTTTGTTGGTTTTAATCCAGCATTTAAAATCATTTCTCCTGCTGATTTTGCTTGTTGTTTACCCTTTGATGTTAATTTAACATCAACCCAACCACAAAATAAATTTTGATCATTAAATTCTGATTGACCATGACGCATAACAATCAATGTATGTGATTTGGACATTTTGAGTATTAATTATGGATTTTTTTTATGAATATGATATGGTTTAATTAAATCTGATGATGGTACCTTTCGTGGAGTTAAACAAAAATTGTTCGGGAAGATTCAATGTTAAATCCGTGATAAAGCCGACAAATGTTATTGTTAAAACCGAAGAAGAATATTAAAATTTAAAAGAAAAGGTTTAATGGGTGATCATATTGAGTATGTGGTAATGTTTATACAAACTATGGACTTGATTCTTATAGCATCTTATTCCATGTTTCCCATTCCATCTCATTTATTATCTTTTATTATCTTCATCGAAACATCGAAGCATCGCATCAAAGCATCGTATCGAAGCATTACAACTTTTTGGAACAAAAAGAGAACATCTGCTCTCCAGCAACACACAAAGCTCACAAGAGGTCACCCACCAACACTAATAACAGTTAACAAAGGCCAAAAATAGATTCAACTTCGTTTATATCTTTTTTGTTTACTTTTTACCAAATCGGGGTTTAATTAGATTTAAAATCATAAATTCTTTAATTATCAAGTTTCAAATGACAAAGAAATAATTAAAAACTAATTAGAACAAGTCCAATAATCAATTTTCACTATTTAACCAATTCAAAGAAAAGATTATTATATCTAACTGTTATAATACTGATTATATGTCAAAAGATTACAAATTAGAAGTCATTCCAGGTAAAACCACAAGTCGTGGTTACCATTCTTCAACTAGCTCAATCTCATCATCTACAGCTAGTTTGTTGAAAACAATGTCTCATGGGGATGATAATTCATCCTTAAGAAACATTCAAAAAGATGCTGATAAAGATAAAAATAGATTATCTTCAATGTTAAATTCAATGAGATCTTCAAATTCAAGTGATTTTACAGATGCTGATGATTTTATTTGTAACCCAACTCACACCCATACTTCAGATGAAACTCAAAATTATTATGAAAATGATCATGAAAATTCTCAAATCACTGTTGATAATCGTACTTCTTTTATTGAACATGCAGGTGAAACTTATTATGAATATCAAAACGAAAATGAAACTCAAATTAAAGCTCCTCAACCACAAGTTCCAATTCAACAAGGTTATCAAGGTTTCCAAACTCCACCAAATATTTCTGGATTTGTCTCATCATCAACAAATCTTGTTCCAACACCTGAAGATGAAGAAACTTTTGAATTTGAAAGTCCAGTTTATCAAACTCCAGAATCTGGTAGTCCAATTCCATCTTCTTATTCAAATCTACAATTAGGTCAAACTCATTCAAATGGATCTTATTTAAGTCATACACGTCAATCTCCAAACCATACACATAGAATGTCTGGTATTTCAGATTATAATGCAAGTATTCATTCTGTTCAAAACATGGCTTATGCTATTGATTCTCCAGAAGGTGAAATTGGTAATTCAACTATTGTACCTGGTTCTGGTGATGGTGTTGAAAGAAAACCATCATTAATTTTATTAAGTAGAAAAGGTTCAAAAAGAGTTACTAGTGCTTCAACTACAGGGACTGATCTTGAAGCTCATGAACCATTGTTAAAACAAGAAGCTCCACCATCATTACAAACCATTGATTCATTTGTTTCTGCTAATAATTCTTCAGTTTCTTCTTTAGCACAAGTTGTTCAAGAAATTGAACAAGAAGAACAAAAATCATCAAATTCTCCACAAAGTTATAATGATGAAATTTCACCAGAATTACATGATGAAACTTCATTTGAACAACCACCACAATTCCAACAATCTTCAGAATCTTCAGATCCATCAGTTGAGATTCAAAATAGAACTCCAACTCATCAAGCTTATCCATCTCATGATTCAACTCCATCATTAACACAAAGTTCTGTTGAATCTTTAGCTATTAATACTAATCCATTAAAAACAACAAGAGTTGATAAACAACAAGAACCTGATAGAGAACAAGTTGTTGATTTGGATCCTTCAATTCCATCAAGATCAAGAAATAGACCTGTTGCTCCTGGGTTTGTTAAACCAAATGATAATTCTATTAATGAATTAAATGATGCAACTAGATCTAAAACATTAAAATCAGATGTTTCAATGAATAATTTAATGGATGAATTAGATAAAGAAATTGAAAGTCAAGGTGGTGCTACTCCATTAGGTTTTAGAGATATGACTTCTGCTCATCATGATATAGTTGATGAAAATGATGAAGATTATGAAGATATTGATGAAGAAGAAGAAGAAGAAGAAGGAGCCCAAGAACAATATTCTCATACAAGAGATGTTTCTCAAGCATCTACTCAATCAACTCCAAGACCATTGCCTCCACCACCTTTACCAAGACATGATAAGAGAGCAGGTAGTATTAGTTTCAAAGAAGAACAAATACAACCAGAAGAAGAATCATATGATGAAGGTTATGATAACCAACAATTTGATCCACATCAAGCACAAAAAGAATTATTAGATCAACAAATCAATCAAGATGCATCAGCTCAATTGGAACAACAACAAGACCAACAATTACAAGATCAACAAGAACAATTACAACCACAATCTCAATCAAAGAGAAATTCACAAGGTTCTACAAGAAGAAAATCAGTTAAAAGAAAAAGTGTTTCAAAATCTTTCAAAAAAGGTCATTTCAATCATGAAACTTTGGCCCAATTGTTACAAGTTACTGAAGGTACTATAATAGGACAAGAGTTTCAAAACATTGGTTTAGAAGCTACAGAAAAACAATTATTGGAAAGACTTGTTGATTCTTTAAGTAGATTGACTGCTGATATGGTTATTGATTCTGATAGACATGAAGAAAGTGTCAAAAGATTAAGTAAAGCTATTAAGGCTCTTGAAGGGTTTTAAATGGCTATAATAATATTTTTTTTACATAATTTATTGAATTTATTTTATTGTGTTGAAGAAAGAGATGTTTATTTTATTTTTAATGTTTTTAGTAATTTTGAATGAACTTTTTTATCAATTAATACCTTTGAATTAAAAATCCCGAAAACTTCTTTGGTGTAATACGGACGGAAAACTATAAAATTGAATTTTATAAAGAATTAAATGAATAAACGTATAATGCAATATAATAAACTACAAGACTAAAAAAATACACAGTTTCAACTAGTCCACATGAATGATTCAATCAATCTTGTGATTGAAAGACATCAAAATTCTCCCTTTATGTTCTCCCTAATTAGTATCATAACATTCTAATTGTTGCTGAATTTTCATTTTTACGAATGAATTTTTGAGTAGAATTATCTTCATTATTTGAAGTATCAGCAGTTTGTTGTTTTTTTTCAAGTTGATCAGCTTCAATACCAGCTTTAATTTCATAAATACCTAATTCATCATCAACTTGACAAACACTTAAACCTGAATTTAAAATTTTTTCATAATCTTTATGATTTAATTTCCAACCTAATTTATTAGTTAAATATGTAGCAACTTGATCACAATAACCTAAGAAAGTAACATCAAATTCTGCATGTTCAATTAAATCTTTATTAATTAAGATTTGTGGAACAGTTTCTGGAATTAAATTAACAATTTCACTAACTGGAGCAACTTTTAAAGATGTTCCTATACAAAGTAAAAGATCACAATCTTGGGTATCTTGTCTAATATTATTATGATATTCAGTTGGTAAATTTTCACCAAAAAATGTAATATTTGGTTTCATAACACCAAAAGATTTTGGATAAAAATCTTCATTTTTATTTTGTTTTCTAGTTCTTTCTTTATAACAACATCTGCATAATGGTAATTCTTGTTCTCTAATATATTTAAAAATTTTTGAACCATCAATTTCCCAACCACAACTTTGACAAGTTGCTTTTGCAAAAGATCCATGACATTGAATAACTTTATTTTCAGAAATTCCAACATTTGCTTCTAAATTATCAATATTTTGAGTATAATTTCTTAATAATTTCCCTTTATCATCTAAAAGTTTTATAAAAGAATGTAAAGGTGTAAAAGAACCAACAGGAGGTAAAATCATATGAGCAACTGTATAAAAAATTGTTGGATCTTCTCTAAAAGTTTCTAAATCAAAAACTTCTTGAGGATCATTTAAACCTAAATGTTTAACTTGAGAATAAATACCTTTTGAAGATCTAAAATCAGGAATACCTAAACTTGTTGATATACCAGCCCCAGTTAAAACAATGATTTTTTTAGCTTTTTTAATTTGTTCAAGAGCATCTTCAACAGTTGAAACATCACCTAATCTTGAACGACTAAATATAACTTTATTCATAGCTTTTTGAACCATTTTAATAATTTTAACAAAATTACGTTCATCATCAACATCATCATTAAAATTAACAGAAAAAAAACCTAAAATAACAACAGCATACATGATATCAGAACCTTTTGGGAAAGGTGGTAAATATCTATCTAAAAATTTAACAACACCTTCTTTTTTTAAATATTTTCTAGCAGCAAGACATTCTTCTTTAGTAACATCGGGTAAAATCCATTCTCCATTAACTTTTCTAATACGATGTTTTTTTGGTTTTATTGAAGGTGATTGTAATTGAATATTATTTTCATCATCATTTTGTTTCATATCAGCTTGAGAAATGATATTACGACCAATTGTAGCAATTGTACTTGAGTCCGATGAAGAAACTGATGAAGTGGCCGATACTGTACTTTCCACAGAGGCGGCCCTTTGAAGAACATTTACGGGCTCGGGGGCAGCACTAGACAGGGCGATAGACGGAGTAGCAGTAGCAGTAGAAGCAGCATTTGTAGTACTCAAGCTGTTGAAACCAGTAGAAGAATGATGTTCTAACTTTGGCACCTTGTGACTGTTTCCATCTCCATTTCTATTTCCATTATTATTATTATTATTATTATTATTATTATTGTTGTTGTTGTTGTTGTTGTTGTTGTTGTTGTTGTTAGCACCGGCAGTGGGTTGGTCAGGGAAAGGTCTTTTAGAAGCTATAGTCTTGTCAGCCATGTTTTTTTGAGTTGAACGCAGAGAATAGAGCACTCGTGGCGTTATAAATATCACTCTAATCCTTGGAACAGTTATGAGCTGCTTAGTAGGATTATATATTTTGTTAGAAAAATCGGAGCAATTTTTTTTTTCCCATTGGACAACGTGAAAATTTATTCAGCGATTGCCAGGGAACTGAATTTTGGTGGCTAAAAAAAAGTGAAGAAATTACAAGATTTTGTTAGTGAAAAGTGTTTATAGAGTTGATATTTCGAATCTAAGCAGCTCAAATATACATATTGGCTCTTTTCCGCGTACTAGTAGCTACATGTATTCTCGAGTTATATACAGTTTAGTCATTACGGCCTCCCCGAACAGAACATCTCTGCCTGCAGCCTAATCCAGGCAGAAACCCATTCGTGGTGATAGGAAGCCAATTGGCAGCCAATTGTCCATGTAGACGGAGAACACCAACAGGTCTACACCACCGTAAAGATTTCATATTCAGTGGGCCAATTGGGGCCAATTGGCTCCAAACAAACTATAAACAACAAACACCACAAAAATTATGAATCAAATCTTTGAAACTCTCAACTCACTGTTCAAAGAAATTGGTTTGTATGATGATCTATTCATTACATAATCACTTACTAACACAAACATTACCCTACTAGGATTTTTTTGTAATTGAAAATTTTCCAACATCGATTAGACATATATAACAATAAAGAACTCAATTTAAAACCAATCACCAAATATTCACACCCATAGATGTCAGGAAAGAACGTTAGACTACCACCACTACAAAGACTACGTGTTAAGAATACAGAGGCTAAGCAAGCTAGTCCTTGTGTTGTCCTAATGTCCACATTGTTGAATTGCTGGTCTTCAAATGGTGAAGGTGCTCAAGCTTGTAAAGAAATTGAGATAAATTTAAAAGAATGCATGGAAACAAAAGTATGTTTTTATTTGAAAAACTATAACTATATAACGATTTACTAACTGCTTCTAGACCCGTGTTCAAACTGGTGCTAAATCTTCAATCAACTACCATGCTAACCGTTTATATCCAAAAATTAGTGGTAAATCCCATGATTAAACAATTGTAAACTATCCTGTACATAAGACATGACACATCAATATCAATCATGTACACATTTAATGACTACTTTTTATTTGCTTGAATCAAGATCAATTGTAGATTTATTCGATATTGTGATACATATTACGTAAGTAATCACATAACACATCAACACAGCGATTTGCATTAGATTACATTGTATTACATTGTATTGCATTTAGAGCTATTATACGACCTTCGTACCTCGGATTCTGTGTAGGAAAAAAACCCGAACACCCGACCATCCATCTCTCGTTTAAATAAAATCGACGCGTCGTATAAAAACAAATCTCGTTTAGTTAAAAAAATTTGTTGTTGTTTACGCATTGTATAAAAAACGCCCATTTCCCATTCTTTAAAAGAATTTAACTAATAAGAGTGTTCTCCATTCAACAGCAACAATTAAATCCTTTTTGAAATAATTGATTATCAAAAAGAAGAATTATTCAACTATTCTTCTATTTATAAAATTAATTTATCATTACATTCTTTTCATTTTTAACATCACGTCTATTCCTGGTGAATCTTTCAGCTGTTAAATCATTTAATTCATATTAAAGCATCAATTCATAATGTCTGCTCCAACTACTGCTCCAACATCTGCTTCAACCTCAGATTCTTCTGCCCCAAAATCTACAAGTACTGAAGAAGTTAGAAAAACTCAAAAAGAATTTTCCGAAGTCTTACATGGTAAAGATACTAGCAAAAGTGGTATGTTTGCCATCATTTCTAAAGATAAAAAAGCTCAAGAAGTTGCTGTTGGTGATTACTTGAAACATTGGGATGGTAAAACTGATAAAGATGCCGAACAAAGAAGATTAGAAGATTATAACCAAAGTACTCATTCTTATTACAACGTTGCTACTGATTTCTACGAATACGGTTGGGGTACTTCTTTCCATTTCTCAAGATTTTACAAAGGTGAACCATTTAGACAAGCTACTGCTAGACATGAACACTATTTAGCTAAAGAAATTGGTATTAAGAAAGGTTGGAAAGTTTTAGATGTCGGTTGTGGTGTTGGTGGTCCAGCTAGAGAAATTGCTAGATTCACTGATTCTAATGTCATTGGTTTAAATAACAATGATTATCAAATTAGCAGAGCTAAATATTATACTGAAAATTCTGATCTAAAAGGTCAAGTTGATTTCGTTAAAGGTGATTTCATGAATATGGATTTTGAACCAGAAAGTTTCGATGCTGTTTACGCTATTGAAGCTACTGTTCATGCTCCAACTTTAGATGGTGTTTATGGTGAAATTTATAAAGTTTTAAAGCCAGGTGGTGTTTTTGGTGTTTATGAATGGGTTATGACTGATAAATATGATGAAACTAACTCAGAACATAGAAGAATTGCCTATGAAATCGAATTAGGTGATGGTATTCCAAAAATGTACACTGTTGATGTTGCTAGAGATGCTTTAAAAAAAGTTGGTTTCGTTATTGAAAAAGATCAAGATTTAGCTGATTTAGATGATGAAATCCCATGGTATTACCCATTGACTGGTGAATGGAAATACATCCAATCCTTGTTTGATTTATCAACTTTCTTTAGAACTTCCACATTAGGTAGAAAATTTACAACTTTCTTTGTTGGTACTATGGAATCTTTAGGTATTGCTCCAAAAGGTTCTAAAGAAGTTACTTTAGCTTTAGAAAATGCTGCTGTTGGTTTAGTTGCTGGTGGTAAACAACAAATTTTCACTCCAATGCAATTGTTCGTTGCTAGAAAACCACTAAACGAAAAGACTCAATCAACTAAGAAATAAATTGTTTGATTCTTCTTTATAAATAAAAAAAAAGTTTCACCTTTTAGATGTTCTATTAATTCCCGGTTTTTAATACTTATGTTTGTAATACTAATGTTTTATTTATGTGTGTAGTTATATTATTATAAATTCATTCCATACTTAAATCACCATCCTTATCAACAGCAACACTCGAGTTTGCAGCTGAATAAAATTCACTATCACCATTAGTTTTATTATCATCATCATCGTCATTATCACCATTAGCATTTAAATCAGAGATTTCTTCATCTTCATCCTCTTTTATTATTTGACTTCGTTCTTTTTCAAAATCCTCATCAACATCCTCTTTAGCTATTTCATCCTCTTCTGGAGCTTCTAAAATAACTGAAAATTCTTGATCTTGTGGATCTAAACTATCTTTTTCTTTTTCTTTAGCATCTTCAATTAATTTATCTAAATTAGAAACAAACCTATTAAATGCATTCTTCGATAACGTATCTTGATTTAAAATAAGATCTTCTCTTAATTCTTCACATAATTCGGATAATGGTAACAATTTAGATAATGAAATCTTATTACCTAAATATAATTTAGATAAATTAGTTAAAACTAATTTCCTATATTTCTTACTTTCAACTTCTTCGAATGAACTTAATAAATCAATAGCTAATATGACATGTGTTGTGGATGATTTAACATCATCAGATTCTTGATTAACAACATTATTTGGATCAGTCCAATGAATCAATTGTTGTAAGATCAATGTTGGTGAAATCATTTCTTGCTCATCAGCAGTAGTTTCTTCTGCATGTGCAGTATATAATCTTTTGAATGCATCAGCTGCAATTCTAGACATTCTTTCTTGATGTTGTGGATGTGAAAAACAATAAACTGGTAAACAAAATGCAAAAGCCTGTAATAAACTTTGATTACCTGAATTTGCAGGGTTATAGTATGTTAATATTAAAGTTTCAAATAATTCATCATCATTTAAAACATCAGCCAAATATAATTTACATAAACCTTCTGCAGCTAATGATTGAACTTCAGGAATATCCGAACTTTTCAATGTTCTATATAATAATTTATGAAAAGACAGAGAATCAACACCATCTTCAACATCTAAAACTTTAGATCCATGAACTGAAAGAATATCAAACATAACTTTAATGGAAATAATTCTTAATTCTTCATGACCTTTAGATAAACATAAACCAAATAAATATAGTTGATCAGTAGCCAATTGTAAATCTAATAAACAACATAAACCTAAACAATGTGTCCCTAATTCTCTGATTGTACTAGTGGTATTTCTAACAGCAGGACTGACTAAAGTTTCAATCAATGTTGTAATAGACATGTTTTCTTTCAAATTTTCATTAGCCAATTCCAACATAGATTTACAAATAACTAAACAGTGAATAATAGTTTCATCAGTTTCTTTCGGTTCTGGTTGTTCTTCTTCAGTAGCCTCATCATTTTGTAGTAGTTGTTGTTGTTGAGCATCAAGATCATTATCTCTAATATCAGTAATAATTTCGTTAACCATAGAACAAAAATCACGTTCATTAATTGATAATTTTCTTAAAACTTGTAAAGAAACTTTGATCAATTTATCATTTAATCTATCAAAAGTTAAAGAAGATCTAATAACTTGTAACATTGCTCTTCTACCAATTTCATCACTAAAATCATAATTAACACCAATAGTTAACAATTGCTCAATCACAAAATCAGCATCTTCTTCTTCATCTTCAGAATCAAGTTGTTTTCTTGTATCTAAATATCTTGTTAAAAGATTTGCCAATTCAGCAGCTTCTGGATAATTAGCATCAAGGATATCATTTAAAGAATTTTGAAAACAATGATAATAAAAAGTTCTAGCCAAAAATGAAATTTCAGGAGTTAATTTCAACCAAATTTCTGGTGGGAATGAAATTTTTGGTATTAAATCTTTTCTATTTTGGAAAAATAATTTCATAGCTAATTCAGCAACATTACTATGAGTAACATGTAATCTTTCCAACAATTCAATCAAATCACCATCAATAGTGTTTAACCATTCTTGGGAAAACATATGAATACAAGCTTTTTGAACAGTTTCTTCACGATCTTTTAACCCCCAAGATAATAATTTTTCTCTAGTTTTAGAATCAATAGTTCTAAAATCACCCATGTCTTTAATAACTCTTGAAAAAACTAATCTTCTATTAATATAATTTGTATCTCTTGCTCTTTCTAATAGATAATGTTTTGTAATATTTGTTTTGACCAAGTTTAACAAAGCAGCACGACGAACCTCAGCACTTGAATCATTTTGAATAGCAACCAATAATTTACTTGTAGCTTCATCAACTTCATTGCTTTTAGCATCACCTTCTTCAGGATCTTGAAATCTAGCAATACAGTGCAAGGCTTTGATTCTAACAGTTGGTTCTTTATCATGTAATCTTCTATCAAGAGAATACATTAAACTTTCATAGATGGAATCATCAATTTCCCCAAGACCACTCATAGCATAATCCAAAAACTGCACAACTCTATATCTAACATTTTTATCTTTAGATTCCATACCTCTCAATAGATGTTGAATAAAAGTGTTGACAAACCTAGTGAATAAATTTTCTTCTTCTTGATCTTCACTATAATCTTGTTGTAAACTCAAAATAAAACTAGCAACTAATTTAACAATTCTATCACCAACAGCTTCAGATTTCTTTACAACTAACACTTTATTAATTAACTTACAAAAAATAACGTTAAACGCATCTTCATAATCAAGACTAGCCGCTCTTGATTGTATATTCTTAAGCATAATAATATGTTTACGATGCCCAGCAACAGAACTTTGTGATTCTTGAAACACTTTTGCCAACGCACCAGCAATTTGTTCAGGCGTGGATAATTTAGACACCGCCTTAGCTGCCTGTTTAGCAACTGTAGCCATTTTCTCTTTGGTTAATCCTTTTATTTAATTAAAAATGAATCTTCTTTTAATGTTTTTTTGATTTGTTTATGTTTATTTTTTTTGAAAAGTAAACAAAACATCAATTTCCGACCACAACAGCAGAAGCCATCAATTTCCGACCCGGTTTGGCCACAAACACCGGGTAAGTTTTAAAGGCAAAAAAATTTATTATGCGATGAGGAAGCTCTGATTTGAAAGTGTTTAAAAGAATATAGAATAAGAGAATAAACTCAGCTGAAAAATGACTGTGGAAGTTCATCGTTGCAGATTTGTGGACTACAATCCACACACCATCACAAGCATGGCTTTTAGCCACAGATCAACCACCAAGTTTGCACCCACAGAGTTACGTTTAGCAGTTGCAAGAAATAATGGTGATATTGAAATTTGGAATCCAAAGAGTAGATGGGTTTTAGAATTCACAATCTATGGCTCAAAAGATAAGACTGTTGAAGGTTTAGTGTGGTGTACTCCAGAAAATGAAATTCCAAGATTATTCTCTATTGGAAGTTCTACTATTATTACTGAATGGGATTTAAAAACTGGTTTACCATTAAAGAATTATGATTGTAATGCTGCTGATATTTGGTCTATTGCCATTAATGAATCACAAAACAAGTTAGCTGTTGGTTGTGATGATGGTACTGTTGTTCTTATTGATATTTCTGGTGGTCCAGGTTCTTTGGAACATTATGGGTTTTTACAAAGACAAGATGCAAGAGTTATTAGTCTTGCTTGGAAGCATGATGATTTTGTTATTGGTGGTTGTGCTGATGGTCGTTTAAGAGTTTGGAATGTTGAACAAACTGAAGATAATCATAAATTTAGTTTGATTTCTACAATGAGAGTTGATAAATCTAAAACTGAATCAACTTTAGTTTGGAGTGTTTTATATTTACCAAAATTTAATCAAATTGTTAGTGGTGATTCTACAGGTTGTGTGAAATTTTGGGATTTACAATATTCTACATTATCTCAAACTTTTAAAGTTCATGAGGCTGATGTTTTAACTTTAACTACAGATTTATCAAATAATGATATTTTTTCAGCTGGTGTTGATCGTAAAATTTATAAATTTACACAAACTGAAGTTGCACCATTATCTAAATGGACAAATATTACAAGCAGATTATTTCATTCAAATGATATTAGAACAATGACCTCATATGAATCAAAAAATTTTAATTTCTTAATTTCTGGTGGTGTTGAAAAAACTATTGTTGTTTCTCCAGTAAAACAATTCTTGGATGGTGTCCCACAAAAGATTTCATTCATTCCACAAAACAAACATGTCACATATAACAAAGCCACTAATCTAATAGCTTTATGGCAAGATCAAACTGTTAAGATTTGGAAATTAATTAAAACTAGTGATGAGGATGAAGAAGGTTTTGATATTGAACAACCAACAAAACGTTCATTTGAACTAGTTTCCAAATTAACTTTAAGTGATGAAGAAAATATTACTACTGTTACATTTTCTACAGATGGTTCATTATTAGCAGTTGGTAGATTAACAAACACTAAAATTTTCAAATTAACACCAAAAGTTAATTCTAATAAATTGAAAATTAATAAATTAAGTAATGATACTATTCAACAATTTGGTTCAAAACATTTATTATTTAATAGTAATGATTCATTAATTTTGGTTACACCAACAAATGAAATTTATAATTTCAATTTATCAGATGAAGAAGATACTGTTCCATTTTATGAATATTCATTACCAGAATTAAGTAAAAATAACAACACTAACAATAAGAATAAATTACCATATAATGAAAACATTAATCATATTAAATTAATACAAAACAAATTGATTGTTTCAAGAGTATGTGGTGCAATTGATACAATAAAAGTGGTTAAAAATTCAAATGAAGGAAAACCCTTTTTAAGATTATCAAATTTTATTACCAGATTAGAGATTTCAACACATAATACTATTGTTTTAGTTACTAATGAAAATAAAATTTATGAATTTGATATTACTACTTCACAAGGTAATCATTTAACTAAATGGTCTCGTGTGAATTCTGAATTTTTACCAAAAAAATTTACACAATTAAAAGATTCTCCTTTAGGGATTTTTTTTAAAAAAAATGATTCTCGTGCTTGGTTATATGGAGCTAGTTGGTTATGTTATTTTGATTTATCTAAAAATGCCCCAAAGAAAAATACTAAAAAAGATTTAAAACGTACTAGACAAGAAGCTGAAGAATCAAATAATAAACCAGATGAAGAAAGTGAAGATGAAGTTGAAGGTGAAGATAGATTAGTTGAAACTTCTAATTCATCATCCTTTTGGTTAACAGATAAATATAAACCAATATTATATGCATCAGATTTAACAGAAAAAGAGATTTTGGTTGTTGAAAGACCTCAATTTGCATTAGAACAACCACCAGCATTCAAATTGCATAAGATCAGGGTTTAAATAGAATACTTGTATAATAGAATAAAAGTACAGATTTGTATTAAACAAAAAGTAGAATAATATAATACACATAAAAAAAAAAACGTCTTTTCAAATTAGTTAGGACCCAAATTATTTATATTCTGGAATAACTCTTGCACCTTGAAACCAAATTCTAGCAGCAGAACCAGACCCAATCAAGGTTTTACATAAAGGACGAGGATTACCATCACCTTCTTGCATTCTTTCTTCGTTATTAACTTCAAATTTTTTTGTAGTACCAAATTGTTCACAATATCTTTTATGAATTTCTGGAGAAATTCTATAAGCTTCAAACATTTGATAATATAACCCATCATTTGGATCATATAAATATTTTCTAAAAAATTCCATATGACGTTTAAATTCAACTTTAATTGCATTTGAAGTTGAATTTGGAACTTGATCACCAAAAATCAATAAATAATCAGCAAGACCTTCAAATAATAATTGAATGAAATAAGAAGGATCTCTCCAATAACGTCTTTCCCATTCATTATAATCTCTACAAAATAATGATTTATTACGATTAGTGGCAGCAGCAGCTAATTCATCAGCATGTTTTTGCCATTTTTTATCCCCAGTATACTCAAATAATAAACAACAACCAGTCAAGGCAACACCGGTATTATATGTCCATTTCATACCATTTGGGGTTGTATCATATTTATCAATACCATCTTGGACCAAATAATCATTTTTATCTAACAACACTTGAATAATCCAATCAATACAAGCACCACCAAATTTAACATAAGTATCTTTTTCATTTGGAACAAATTTAGCTAATCTTAAAGCAGCAACAGCACATTCAGAAGTTGAAATAGCAGAGATATAACTCTTATCACGATGCCATAAAACACCACCTTTATTTATAGCACCAGGATCATTACCATTCCAACCACCCATTAAATAACGAACTAATTCACGACCTTTTTCTAGATATTCTTTATTTTGGGTAACTTCATAAGCAGTAATTAAAGCACTAGCAACTTGAGCATCATCATCATAATAAATATCATTATTCCCATTAAAATTTTCAACAGCACAATAACCATATAATTTATTTGAACGATATTTATATAAAGATTTTATAGTTGGATCAATTAATGGACCAAGTTCTTGAGGATAAATTCTTGCACCATCAACAATAGCTTGAGCAGCAATAGCAACTGACCAAACATTGAATTTACAATCATCACCCCAAGTACCAGAACATTTTGGTCTTGGTGAAGTAAAAGTTTCTTTTTGTTGGTTCCAATAAAGTTTCCACATATTACGAACAACATGATACCCTTCCAAGTCTGGGTTTGTGACTGGAGAATGAGGTCCTGAATCCATTGGCATTGTTTCTAAATTGATGTGTTTTAGAAATAACTAAAGATATGTATGTGTTTAAGTTTATAGAAATGTACTGAAATTGCTGTTTTCATCCCTGAAATGAATTTCATTTAAAGGTGAATACGGAATCAAATGTTTATTATGTTTTTTGTAAAGATTTAAGTGTGAAAATTCGAAGTAATTACTGACTACTACGATTATTAATAATACCAAATTTAATTGTATCAAATTACTCAAATTTAATACTCATAATTTAACCAATAAATCAATCTCTTTAAGAACTTATGACGTAAAACCTGACTAAAAGGGAAATGTGTCCCAACCAGGAATTCCATCAACAGAAACGGGACAAAATTAATTTTGAAGGCATTTACCATTGTTAGTTAATATTTTGTAGGAGTTGTACGATGTCTGATGAGATTAATAATTTGAAGGCATTGAAACAAGTACTTGCGCAGTTAGAAAAACTTAGTGATGCTGTTTTAGTGGATCTAACCACAGCTCAAACTAATAATAACATAATTAAACAATCTTCACAAGAATTAATTTCAACAATATCTACAATAGATAAAAAATAATTTAAAAAATGCAAATCTATAACTAACCCTATCTATACCATTTTATTAACAAGAGCCTCATTTGCAAAACCTTCAATATCATTTGATAAATATTCACCAATTTTAATAAAAGCAGCAGTTGAAACAACACTAATTAAAAATATTTTATCAAACCAATTATCAATTTGAGAAATTTTAAAATTATTTGAAGACATTAAAAACAATGAATTTAATTTTGTGGAAATAGTTGTTGATAATGTTGATTTTAAAATCAATATAGTTGCTAATATATAAATACCAGTAACTTGAGAAATTAATAAATTTTTAATAATTGAAACAGATTTATTCCCATTTGTAGATGAAGTTGATAATTTTGATAAATCTAAAGGTAATAATTTATATAAATGTTTAAAAGTCATAAAAACACCATTAAATGAACAAATAAATAAAATTCCACTAATTAAAAAACTTAATTGATTAATTAAAATTTCTTCATCTTCAACTTTAATAAAAATTGTTAAAATTTTAACAATTGTAATAACTAAAGGATCTGATTCTTTTGAATTAAAATCACTTGATGTAATATAATCCATAATTAATTTAACAATCATAACTTGAATTATTTTAAATATACAATATATTGTGATACTATATTTAATAATTTTTAAAATTAATTCAATTTGATTATCTGAATTAAAAGATTTATTATCATTTAATTGTGATTCAACTTTTAATAATCTCATATAAATATCATTTTTAATAATTTTTAAAGATTTAATTTCAGTATCTAAATCATTATCAGAAGTATTTGAATTAAAAATTAAATTTAAATCTAAAAATGATTTTTTCATATTTGAATCCATTTTTTTTAAATTACCAGAATTTGGATTAATATTTAATTCTTCTTCTTTTGAACGAATTAAATTTTCTGTATTTTGATAATTTTTTTCTAAAATTTTTAAAGTTTCAATAGTTGGAGTTTTATGTATCATTGGAGATATTAAATTATAATAAATTGTTGAAACAGCACCAATACCATTTAACATTGAAATTAATGTAATACCAATAATAGAGATTCTTAAAACACAAAATGATAAAACACTTGTAGTATGATTTTTAATTTGTAAATCAGTAAATTTATGAAATTTTGAAATTATTAAAAACCATAAAGTCATAAATAAACTTGTAATAAATAATTTTGAAATAATTGTATTTAAACCATCACTTAATTTACAAAATTTGTTAACTAATAATATTGAAGCTAATAATGGTTGAATAATAACAAGGTTAATCATTAATAATGTTAAATTCAAACTCCATAAATTTAATAAAGATTCTTGTTGTTCATCAATAGAACCAATAATTTGACACAAGATGAATTCTATTATAAGTAAACAACAAGAAAAATTTAAAGAAAATGAAACCCTTGAACATTCTTTTAACAATTTAATAAGTTTTTGATTATAATCATCATTATCATCACTTGTTATTAATTTTGATAGTTTATTTTGATATAAATTCTTTGGTGCAATTTTCGAATATTTTGTTGAATTTATATATGATTGTGATTCAAATAGTTGTTGAACATGAAGCCATGTAAAAGTGTATGAATAGTAGAAACAAAGTATAAAAGATCCTAATAATAGTAATAAGAGCAGCATAGTTGTTTATAAATCAAGTGGCTCAAAAGATCATATATGTCGGTAATATAATTTTTATTTATTATCATTAATCATCACGTGATATTCTTAAAGTCACGTGCGTCAAATAATTACATAATCCAAAGCGAGTTTATGACATAATGTCTGACTAATCATTCATCCTCCACCAGTTGTTGAAATTCGCGTTGGGAAAAAGAAAAACAAACAAAATTTAATGAAATCAAGAACCGTCAAAATTACTGAGAAATAACTTTAACAGAAAGAGAAAAAAGAAAAAAACAAGTTATAATCAAGATGTCCAGAAGACCATTTTCTACAAACAACCCGTTCAGAAACGCCTCCCATGATTCCATTGGAGCTTCGCGTCTCGAGAGTGTTGAAGAACAACAGCGCTTCAATGACTGGGTGGCCAATAACAGCAGAAACAGTTTCAGTTCAGATGATGAAGATGGAGAATTGTTTAAAGCACCACCTAGAGCAGTTTCTGAGCAAAGACATCCTTCAACCAGTTCTACTGGGAGTTACATTCGGTAAGTATTTTATTTTATTTTATTTTATTTTTTTGTTGTTTCATTCCATTGAAACATTCTTTAAGTGAGGCTTTGGATGTTGATTATATTTATTTTTAAAAAAAATGGATTAATTTATTTATTTCATTTAATTCCAATAGATTTACAACATATCAACAGTTCTAGAATTTGATTTGATTAAAATTTATTGATTTCGGCTGTGTTTGTTTTAACTTCTTAGTTTATAAAACAAATCATTAAAAATCAACTGGGGATAAAAATCAAAAAAAATTAACCAAAAGTTTACTCCTTAAGAATATAATTAAATAATAAAAAAAAAAGATTTAATAAAACTTATTACTAACTATTTATTAGCGGAATGTCTTCTTTAGGTCGTCCTAATTCTAATAACCCATTTTCTGATTCTTTATCACCAGAATCAACAGGGTCAAATGTATCTTCAATCCATCGTTCACATTCATTAGCCAACAACAACAACAACAGCAACAAACACAACAACAATCCATCACCACCATCTTATCAACCAGATGCGAATACTAATCAATATTATAACTCTAATAATGAAAAGAATAGATCAAGTTCTCAATCCACACAATCAACAACTACAACAACAACAACAACAACCCCTGCTTCAAGAAATGTTATGCCACCTCCACCATCTTATGAAGAGGCTGCAGGTCCAAAATCTTCAAGAACAGGTTATCCAAGGGAAAAAAATGGATCTAGTAGTTCAAGACCTTCAGGTACAAGACAACATCGTTCTCATAGTGATTCTGATAGACCAAGAAGAAGTCATCCATCTGGTGGTGAATCCACATCACGTCCAAGAAGAGAAGGTGAATCTTCACGTTCTTCAAGACCAAGAGGTGAACATAGATCTCATAGAGATCATAAAGATAGGGATCATAAAGATAGGGATCGTAAAGAACATAGAGAACATCGTTCTTCACGTAAATCTCATAAGAAGAAAGAATTAGAAATTAGTCCAGCTAAAGGTGTTGATACTATTGATAAATTAGATGTTTCTGGGTTATTTGGTGGTGCTTTCCATCATGATGGTCCATTTGATGCTTGTACACCACATAGAAATCAACCAAAAAATAAAGCTGCACCAGTTTTAGCATTTCCTGTTGATGGACCAAATAATTCTATTAGAGGAATGAATACTAATGCAAAAGAAGAACAAATTAATTATATATTAGGACGTCCAGCTCCAGAAGAATTAGATGATGATTTATATGGTCCTTCAAAATCTCAACAAGTTGAAACAAATTCAAGTGTTAATAATTCAAATTCAACAATTGCAGCAATTAAATCCGATAGAAATATTGAACATTTAGATACTAATAAAACATCTAAACCTATTTATGGTCATACAACATTAGGTCTTGGTGCTTCAACATTTTTAGATGGTGCACCAGCTGCACCAAAAGCTGCTTTAGAAGAAGCTCAACATCGTGCGAATATTAATGGATTAAATAGAAAAAAATCATTAAGACAAAGATTTAAAGGTGATGGTATTTCTCCACCTTCACAAAATATTCATAGTAATAGAACTAGTGATGAAGATATTACATATTTTCCAGAAAAAAGAGAAGAAGGTGGTAATTCTTTATTAAAAAGAGTTAAAAGTTTAAAAGTTGGAAGTAGAAGAAATTGATTATGGACTTGGTGTGTGAAAGAGAGAGATACCTTTGATTTGTTTGTGTTTTTTTTTGTTGTTTGCATTTGTATAATAATTTTTTATAATTTTTTATTTTCAAGTAAATGTGGTTTTTTTTTTTATATCTATGTACAAAGTATATGCTATTTAATATTTTTGTTCAACATTTCTTTTTGGTAATCTTTTAGCAACAATATCCCAATCAATAGCTTTCCATAATTGATTTAAATATAATTCTTTACCAAATACACCATAATCCAATAAATAATTTTTTGGAGATGCATCAATTGATAAAATTGGTAAATATTCAACATCACCAAACATTGCAACATTTTTTGCATCAAATAAATTTAAAATTGAAGATGATGAAAAATCAACATCATTATTTGATTCAATTTTTTTCAATTTTGATGCAATTTCACCAAGTTGACCATATTTTAATGAATTATTTGGAGTACCTGCATTATAAGTATTAACAACAAATAAAGAATCATAATTATCATTATTATTTTTATTTGAATTATTAAAAACAACTGAATCTTTTGGTTTTCTTGCAACAACCCAAGTAAAACCATCACCATTAATTGAATTTGCAGAATTTAATAATAAAGCTTTAAATTCTAATATTGAACCAAAAGAATCATTAATCCAAGAAATTAATGATTCATCTTTTGGAGGATTAATAATTTTTGATTTTATAGTATTTGGAGTATTTAATAAATCATTAACATTAGCTTTTTCAGGGATTTTTGAACCATCTATAACTTTTCCTAATGAACTAAATGAAAATTGAGTATTATATAATAAAGAAGCATTATTAAAAATATCAATTTTAGCAGGGGATTTTGCATATTGTTGAACAAGTGATAAAATTTGTTCATTTGGTCTTAAATTTCCAAGAGCAACTTGATTATTTAAATTTTCAACATAATAACCAGCTCTTTTAAACCAAGCAATTTCTAAAGCTTCTGGACTTAATAAACCTGAAATACCATTAGAATCAATGTTTTGTAATTGAGGTATCGTATAAGCTTGTGCAGCATTTGAAGCAACTGTTGATTGTAGTCTTTTACCCAGAACCCTCAACATGATTATGATATTTGATTATTATTATTATTTTTGTTGATTTAATTGTTGTTGAAATTTTTCATCCATTTTTTTTACTTAAAAAAACATTGAAAATTTCTTTAAACAACAAAATTATAAAAATTAATAGGAAAAAATGGGAATTTTTAAAAACAAATTTCATATTCAAATTCATTAAATTTCAAGGATTCGATTAATACCAATAATTCCTTTTAAATAATTTTATTTACAATTATTTCCTAATTAGGATATTTTTTACCATGTTTTTTTCCCAATTAGGAATAAATTTATACCGATTGTTAATCTCATTAAAGTTAAAAGATTAACCAAAATTAAAGGATTTTAACAAATAACTTCAAAAGGGATTAAGAATTAATAATGCAAGATCTTTCTTTTACAAAAAGACCAGTATTTGGTAATAAATCTAAAAGACCTTCAGCTATATCAGAGAAACTGAATGAGGCACATTCTTCACAAAACTCTACAAACTATACTACTAAACGGAGAGTTCAATCTGAACGTACATTCTCAAACACTCCAGATATGTTTCAACAACAACAACAAGATGATCCTTTATTAGATTATGATCAACAGATTAGAGCTCCAAAAGTTCATAATAAAATGCTTTTAGATGATATTGGTTTTGTTTCTTATGATTTTGTTTCAAGGGATTTAATTGATACCAATGATAACGTTGATAATACTGCTGACACTGATAATGCAAAAAATGAAAAACCCATTAAAAACATCGAAACTTCACCAAAGAAAAACTATACCCCTGCTATGGTTGATATATCACTTCCAACTCGTCGTTCTTCTTTACCAGAATTACAACAAACAACTTCAACTTCGGTCTTATCAAATGGGTTATACCCAATAGAACAATATTTATTAAATAGTACATCTGAAATAAATAATCAATTAAGAACAGCAAGTTCAAGTTCTACATTACAAACAATAACAGAAAATTCTACAACTGCAAATACATCTCCCACTTCATCTTCAAAAAATTCAAATTCTCAAGAATCAATATTTCAATTTGGTTATAAAAAAACAACACCAACATCATTAGGCCCAATACGTCCAATAGATGATTTAAAACAACCAAATTATATTCCTTGTGTTTTACGTACATCTTTAGATTTCCCAATTACATCAACATCTTCATCATCAAATTTAATTAATTTAGAATTATTTGATGATAATTTAACAGAAGCAACTACAACATTATCAAAAACTCATTGGAAACCAAATAATAGTTCAACATCATGTTTTGATTGTGGGAAACCATTTTCTTTTATAAATAGACGTCATCATTGTCGTAAATGTGGTGAAATTTTTTGTGCAAATTGTTTATTATCAAAAGCAAAATTAAATAAAGATTGTAAAAATTTTGATTTAAAAGGTGTTGTTACTAAAGTTTGTTTCCAATGTGGAAAAGAATGGTCTTTATATTTAATTGAAAATTTAAAACAATTGGATCCAAATTTATATCCTGATTTTAAAGATAAACATTCTCAAGATGATTTAATTTCAAAAGAAAATAATAATTCAAAAGTTAATGAAATTAATGCAATCACAGAATGGTTTCAAAGTTCATTTTAAATGAAAATATCCTTCATTGCTAATTATTTTTTATTTATATTGGTTTATTCATTCATTCATTAGGGTTTTATATAGGTATTATAAATTATCATTTTTATTTAACTGTACAAAAAAGATGCATTTTTATACATTGCTAACATTGGATTCTCACCATAAACACCAGTTGTATTTTCAATATCACCCCAAACTTCCATAAATTCTTGATGTTTAGAAACTTTAATAATTCTTCCAGCAATTTGTGTATAAACATTTTTTAAATCATGAAAATTTGTTGGAAATGCCATACCATAATCACCTTGTTTAACTAATATTGTATTTGAAATAATTCCAGTTGTTGTTTGATGATTAATTGAATCAAAATTACTTAAATCTTGAATTGAATTCTTAACTGAAGTTTTAATAACTGGTGAATTATATCCTTTAATACCACCATAAATTTTATCAAAATCTGATAAAATTAAATGATGTTCAGGAAAATTTTTATTTAATAAATTAAATAATTTTAAACAATTTGTTGGAATAAATTCAGGTTGAGATAAATTATTATTAAATTCTTTAAAATGTTGAAATTTTTGTAATAATTTAATTTCATTTAATGGATGACGTGGTTCATTATTTATCCAATTTTTAAATTTATTATTATTTAAATAATCATCACCTCTTAATGTTAAATACCAATCATTCCATTCATCAATTTCTGGTGAACAATATTCAAACATTTCTCCATCTTTATTAATAACAACATATGATTGATATGGTTGATCAGTATTAATATCATATCTTAAACTATCATGTGATGAACTATTTAATATACCAATTCCAACAATAAAACAAGGTTCAGGAACATATTCATCCCATTCAAAAATTGGATTTGAAATAATTTCAACTTTTTGTTCATGAGCATCTTTATTAATAATTGCTTTTAATTCTTTAAGTCTATTAGAATATGGATTTAATTCTGTTGAAACTCTAAGAATTTTATATTGAGTTTTATTATAAACTTCTGGTTGATTTTCTCTTAAATAATTTAAAATATTTGACATTAAAGTTCCTTTACCACCACCAACATCATATATAACTAAATCATGATATGGATATAAATTTAATTTATAATTAACTAATAAATATCTTGCAATTGCTTCACCATAATAAGGTTGAAATAATTCAATTGGATTATACCATTTTTGTAAAGTATGATTTCCTTTAAATAATCTATATTGTTTTTCCCATGTTTTAACAAAATTATTTGGATCAATATCTTGTTGTTGAATAGGATTTAATTCTTGTAATTCTTTATTCTTATTTAAATAAAATCCATAATTTGGATTATATAATGAATCTTGAATAAAATCTCGTATTAACATTTTAACATTTGTTGGTCTTGTACTAGATTTAGATAATTCTTTTGCAGTTAATAATGGTAAATTTGCAAAATATTCTGTAATTGGTATGCCATTAATTTTAATATTTGAATCTTCATTTAAATTTGGTAATCTATAACATGTATTCTGATGTATTGATCTTGAAAATATTAAAGGTGTTTTAAACGTAAGTTTGCACCGTATCATGATGTTGTCTGTGTAATATAACCTCAATTGGTCCTGTAATTATTACACAACTTGTTGTTGATTTAATATTACTGTTTGTTTTCAAATCTGATATTTTACACAGTCACGTGATATAAAATTATTTCATAAAATTATTAATTTAAATTGAATTTAAATTGAATTTAAAGAGAAAGTTGATTTGAAATTGGTTATTTATTATGAATGAAATTATTTCATTATACTGTATTTTTTTTTATGTACATGTATATTTATGTTTATATCATTCTCTTTCCAAGAAAGCTAAAATTGCAGCAGCATTAATATTTCTTCTAATATCTTGATAATCAACATCATGTGTATCTTCAACTTCACCCCATTTTTCAGTTTGATGAATGATTTCTAAAGTAGCAGCTTGAGCAATTTCTTCTAAAGATTTATGAGGTTCAGTATCATTAATACCAACATTAGATTTTGCTCTTAATAACATTAATCCACAAATAAATGATTTAGCACTTAATACAACTTTTTCAAAAGCAACTAAATCCCAAACAGATAATGAATCCAAAAATTTACGAGCAGCTTCTCTAGTTTCTTCAGTTTGCATATTACCTCTTAAACCATCTTTATCAGAATCCAAATAAGTTAAAGTGATTGGGTTGCCATTATTATATTGTGATAAGAATTCTTCAGTTGATTTAATAATTGGTCTATATCTAGTTTCTTGATCTTCTCTTAATTTACCTTCATATTCATGAACTGGAGAAAATACTAATAAAGTATCAGTATCTAAATATCTTAATAAAGCTTCAGCAACATCTTCAATTTTCCCAACTTTAGCTAAATCATCTGGATTATTAGAATTTTGAGCATTAATTAAATCAACAGCTCTTGCAGCTAATGAAGTTAATGGTAAACTATGAGATTTTAATTGTAAAGAAGATAAACAACTCCATTCATGTTGAATCAAATGAGCTAATTGTGGTCTATCTAATGGGATTTCCAATTTATTCCCCAATGGAGTTCTAATTGGTTTATCATCCAATTCAATAAGTTGAGTAGTTGGTGTAGTATTAACATTAACAGTTGTCCAAAATTTTTTTTGAGTTTTTGCCAATCTATTAGTTTCTGATTGGGTATTATGTTCTAAAGTAAGATCTCTACCTAATGGTTGTGCTTTAATAACAGTAGCATAAAGTCTTGTAGTTGGTAATCTGACAATTTTAAAAGCTTTCAACATGATTTTAAGTTATTTAATTTTGAATATTTTAATATTAATGTTGAAAATATTTGAATTTTAATTGTTCGAAAATAAACATCAACATTAACCAATTTTAACCAAAAATTGAAAAGAACATTAAAAAAATGGCAAACGTCGAAGCGATGCAAAGTGTAAATATTTAATCATCATTCATATAATTAATTATAATTGACATAGTTTTTTTTAGCTCCTCGTTGAGATGAATACTCAATTAAAAAAGAATCAAGCAGAATTACAAATGGTTCAAGTACAATTAAGATCAAGAAATAATCAACAAAGAATTGCTAAAGCCACTGAAATTGAATTGGATCAAGGTTCTGCTAATAATACAGTATGGGAAGGTGTTGGAAAAGTATTTATTGCCACTCCTGTTGATTCATATAAACAACGTTTACAATCTGATGAAAAAGAATTAGACGATCAAGTTAAAGCATTGAAAATTAAAGAAAATTACTTGAAAACTAGCATAGAGAAAACAATGGAGAGCATGAATCAGTTACTAAAGAAATAATTTTTAGATATAATATTAAATGTATTTTTTTAAACAGCACTGTAACCACCTCTGTTATTATTATCACCAAAAATCTTTCCAAACACTTCTTTAGCAAAAGATGGAATCCCACTAGCTAAATTCACTAATGTATCTTTAAATTCATGAATTGCATCTTGTAAATCTGCAGGTTTATTTGAAGCTGTAATCCATGCACCAATAATAATATAAGAACCAATAGCTAAAACAATTAAAATGAAAAACCAAGTAAACCAACCCCAAGAATCATCTTTTTTATCATCACCTTCTTTATCTTTATTTTTATCATCATTTTCAGGTTTTTTTTCAGGTTTTTTTGGATCTTTTTCATTTGTTAAACATGCACCTGGAGTACTCCAATCAACAACAAGATTCTCTAAATCCCAATTAACATCAATTTGATCTTCACTAGCACAATGTAGGTTCA